>JAYGXS010000003.1:79922973-79937280 GCA_036362985.1 Ligula intestinalis
CTTTTGCCGACAACCATTGAAGGAAGACTAAGAACACTGTGTTCTTGGGCCAACCCTCTCCGTCTGCAACTAATGTTTTTAAACGATATGAAACAGTTCTCCTGCTGATGAGTCAACTCAGCTTACAACTGTACATTTATTCCGCTTGTATCATACCTTTGAAGGCAGGTTTTTTCACATGAAACAAAATCCCTATCTCGCCCAGTATTGCCAAAACAAAAAACCTGAAACAAAACCAATACTGGCTGCTACATAGGGAGTTTGTTTTAGATTTTTTCCTGACTTCCGGGGTTTTTGACGGCGCCAAAGATATGGTTAACAAATAAACCTTATTATTATTTAAATGTTTCGGCGGCCTCCAGTTCTAGTGTAGTAACAACTGTGAGATGGTCTGAACTCCCAAGGGCATCTAATGGGGACACTGAAATTGGTTCGCACCCCATACAGAAAATTAGGTCCAGTATGTTTGTTCCTCAAGTGGGAAAATCTAATACCTGATTCCACATGCCGACATTTACAGCCTCAAGTAAGTTCTCAAACTTTGAAGGACCGGAGGGTGAAAATTAATGGACGTCAGGAAGATTAAAGTCGCCTGCAATCAAGCTTTACTTAAGATTCAAGTCGGCTGCAGCATGAAATGCCTGCGAGAGACAAAGACCGTAGTCCACATCGGCATTAGTTTGACAAGAATGAGCAAGAATGCGGTTGTTGCTGCGGAAAGTCGACTATCAGTTAACACCTTACTTGTGCTCAAGCCACTGCACCAACTTGTTTGGAGCAAAGCTTGGACGAACTGTCGCGTGCAAAACCGGGTGTTATTGGTTGCTCAAAAACCAGTCTGGGCGCTCGACCGCCACAAAGCTTTATCAAGTGACGTTCAACGACTACATCACTAGTGGGCATCTGTCTGCGTCTGTTGGTCTGCGTCATCCGTACAGCAACAAAAAGTAACCCAGCATAACCAGCTTGCTCTTCCGATCACTTCCGTGGAGGACAACGAAGCTTGTAAGCGCATAGCAAGAATCCACCCATACTAGTTAAACTGTTTTTATCGATTGGGGTGGACTCATTCTTTGCTCAACGAGGTCACATTTATCGATATTTGGAAATGACTAAAAGATTCCTCTGCCGAGATCTCACACCAATGGAGCGGAGAAATACGGCTCTCCAGTCAAATAGACCAATGACCCCTCAGCCTACTATTCATAAGTCTGGTCATAGTCCCGATAGCGTCAATTCATCCGCTAATCCTCCTCCCCGGATATCTGGTCATACTCCAGCTAACGTCAGTACACCCGTTATCCCCGCCCCCGGATGTCTAGTCATAGTCCCGTAAACGTCAGTACACCTGCTATCCCTGCCTTCCGAATGTCTAGTCAGAGGCCCATAAACATCAGTGCACCAGTTAGCCCATCTCTCTTGATTTCAAGACCTACAAGCCCCGCCACTTCACCATCTAATGTGATAACAACCAGTCTAAATGCTTCTTCTTTGCCTTTAACTCTGCAACAAGCTAATCAATAATGTCGCCAACACCGTCGAAAGCGTTTAGGCCGAGCGCTTCCCCACCACAACCTAGCTCCTCCTTTGACCATGCGAATCATATTATTACCCCGTATAATGCGTTATTGAACACGTTTGGCCCAAACCACGAAAAATTAAATTTGCGCGGCAGTAACCCAAACTGGTATAGTTTTAAATCTAATCTGAGTTGCCGTAGAGGAGATTCACTGATTAAGACCACTAGTCCTTACGCAAAAGGCCCCAACACTAATCTTTTGTCCCCGTTTCCCCCTAACGACTCCTTTACCCACCTTCATCATTCAAGACCCGAAAACTTCTACATGCCTTCTAGCCTCCCCCCATTCCTCATAAATGGCCCAGAAGCTTATTTTGGTTTATCCTCTCCTCATTTTCCCATGCCAGAAAATGAGGTCACTAGATATCTCAGACCTTACCAGCCATCCATTATTGGCTACCCATATGCAAATAGCTCCATACCCTCAGTACTTATTCCCCAAATAATAACGGCCTACAGTTTACCTACACACCTCCAAATTCTTTTTTTATGAATAACGATAGCCATAGTCCCACCACTCGAAACACACTAGATGTCATAGTGCTTAATACCAGGTTTTTTATAAATAAAATGGCTCAACTGCGAGCTATTGCCTTTGAGACGACGCCCGATGTTATATGCATAACATAATCTTGGACACATCCAATCATTTCTGACTCCTGCCTTATCATAGATGAGTATGATCTCTACAGTCAAGATCGCATTAATAAGCGTGGTGGTGGTTGTCTTCTGTATACTAGAACGTCATTTAGACACTTTCCATTTTATCTAAATAGCACGTCCTTCTCTGGAAATTCCTGTTTCGCTTCTATTATCTTGTCGCTCCGGCAAAAGGCGATTGTCGGATGTGTATATAATCCTCCTAACTCTCTGTCTGAAGAAGATGCAAATTTTGTGAAATATTCAAGTCTATTTCAGAGTTCTCTTTTGAAGTTAAAATGATTGCTGGAGATTTTAATTTTCTCGAAATCGACTGGCGTTCTAACTATTGTTCACCTAGATTTCAGCCTTTTTGATATTTCATTAATTTTTCTAACTGGTCTCAACTGATTCGTTCCCCAACAAGACAGAATCATATACTTGATCTGACTTTTACAAATTTTATTGAGTCCCTCTTCGTTGATTTTAAACAGGATATCTTAAAAAGTGATCATACATTAATTTACTGTTGTCTTCCGTTTTTTTTTCTACGAAAAAAGCTTATCCTGGTTGTAACTATAATGCCTTTGACCTCGCAGATATAAGCTTAATCAACAATTTTCTTGCCTCATTGAATTGGCATAGTCTCTTCTCCATTAACGGACGATTGGATGTACGGAAGAATCTTTTGTCTAATCGTGTCGTGGACACGTGGAATAACCTTCCCGAGGCCATTGTTATGTCCCAATCTGTGGATATATTCAAACACCGACTTGATATACACATGCTACAACACAACGTGAACTATGTGACAAATTAACCTTGAAACACCACTGCGCCATGTGACTGTCTATATTTTCCTGACTGAAAACTTGTTAACATTGTTGATAATTCTTGAGATTTTGATGTGACAAATAGGGAGTTCAAAGGCGCAAGCCTATTTTTCCCTCAAATATACTGACTGACTGACTGAACGGCGCTGCATATCTTGCTGAACTCATGTCGGTTGTTTCTAATAAAATGCTGGAATTTGTGCCCACTAAAATTGCGAAACTGTACGCACCAGAATCAACCGTCCCTCACTTTCTTTTGCTAAGACTAAAGAAATTATGGAGGCAGTTGAAAGATCGATCTACTAGTTTGCTGTCTGTGCACTAAGGATCACAGAAATCTTCGAATGAGCATCCAAGATTCGTCTTGCGCGTGACCAACACAGGAAATCTTGCGCACTGAGCGAGTTAAACTCTGCGAAATCGGTTGAACAACTGTTTCGTCATAGGTCCTCCGCTAAACGAGGTTATGATATACCACCATTGTTAAATGAAAATAAAAAATTTGTACTCCATGTCTCTGACAAAGCTTAAATGCTTAATACACTTTTTTCAAAGCGCCATACGACGGAATCCGAACAGGTGCCGTCATTTAAGTCGCTTTAAGTCACTTTATTAAAGGAAAAGGCTTTCGCCCTTGAGCTCCCTATTCATAACCAAAATCGCATAATAGGTCCACCGTAACAATAGTACATAATACAAAGGTACATATGTAGGCTTAACATCAGCGATAAGTGTGTGCCTGTTGCAAGGTGCTGCTACTGACACTTTGTTCATTATATCTGCCACAGTTTCTCAGCAAATGAGAATCAAGTTTGTGCTTAAAAATGTCAACAGTATCTGAGAGGACCACATCTTCCAGGAGCCCGTTTCATGCTCCAATGACCCTCTGAGAGAAGGCATTTCGTCGAACGTCGATACGGGCCGGTTTCCTCTGCAGTTTAAAATGATGACCTCGAAGATGGTCAGTCCGAGCCAATTCGAAGAAATCATCAAATTTTAGGGCGCAGTCTTGGCCTCTAACAATATGGTAGGTTTGTATGAGGTCCCCGCGGAGTTGCCTATAATTGAGAGGGAAAAGATCAAGTTCGGTCAGTCTGTCTTCATAAGGCAGATGACCAAGATTCTTGACCATCTTCGTAGCCCTCACCTTCACTCGTTCCAGGTGCAGGTAATCCTTCTTGAACCACGGACGCCAGGCCTGGACAGCATACTCCAAGTGGGACCGAACAAACGCTCCGTAGGTTTTCCTGAAGAGCTCCTTGTCAATGTTGACGAATCCCCGCCTAATCGCAAACAGCACCTGTGTCGCGCGTTTAGCTGCCTTTACACACTGAGTAGATGGTTTAAGTGAGGAATTTATTAGAACGCCGAGATCCTTTTGTTCGTTCACATTTGAAAGCGGGTGCCCATCGAGGAGGTATTGGAAGGAATCGTTCTCCTCATCAGTCCTTCTAGTATGGAGTCTTAAAACCACACAGTTACTAATGTTGACGTTTAAAAGCCAATGAGCAGACCAGCAGCTAAGTCCATTGAGACTCTCTTGAAGCGCTTTCCTATCGGCCTCAGACCTGATGGCTCTCCAGAGTTTGACGTCGTCGGCAAACATGATAGCGCTGCAACCCAGGTCGTTGACACAGTTGTTGATATAGATAAGGAAGAGCAGTGGCCCTAAGACAGAGCCTTAGGGGACGCCACTCAGAACAGATGTAGGGTTTGACCTTGAGTCACCGATGCACACAGTTTGCGATCGCTCTGTGAGAAAATCTGTGATCCATGCCAGCAGGTTTCCTCTTATGCCAATTTCTGACAATTTATACATGAGACGCTTATGTGGGACGCTGTCGAATGCCTTCTTGAAGTCCATATAGATGACCTCAACCTTACCATCTTCATCTAGTGCGCGAGTCCACTGCTCAGTGGAGAGTAAAAGGCTGGAAAGGCAAGAATGGTTCTTTCTGAAGGCGTGTTGGAGCCCTGATAGTAGGTTGTTCTCCTCCAAGAACTTCATTGTCGTCTTCTTGATTATCGTTTCCATCACCTTACAACAAATGCACGTTAGGCTGACGGGCCAGTAGTTGTTGACCTTCGTTTGGGCTCCGTCCTTGTATATCGGGTAAATATTTGCCATTTTCCATCCGGATGGCAGTTTTCCTAGTTCAAATGAAAAACGAAAGATACGTCCTAGAGGCTCTGAGAGTTCGCTTGCCAATTCTTTCAAGAACTTGGCTGATATATTGTCTGGACCGGATGAATTTGCTTTTTTGAGGCTCTCCAGCTCCCTCTTAACTACAGATGTTGGAAATAGTAGAGAATGAAGTGCTGGACCAGCGTTTACAACAGCACTGTTGGCATTATCAAAATGAAGCTCGGTTTTCCTAGTGAATACCGAGGCAAAGTACCGGCTACAGTACTCGGCTTTCTCGACGACTTCTTCGCCATCATCATTCTTAAGTACTGCGACAGGATCCTTGTTTTTTTTAATTTACTGTTAACATAACGGATTAGAATTTTGGGCTTTTCTTCGGCCTGTTGGAAGATTCTTGATTCATAGTTTTTCCTGGCCTGGCGAATTGATTTTTTTACTGCATTTCTTTGGCATTGGAATTCCTCGAGGTGTACTGGCGACCCAGTTTTCCTGAATAACTTCCATTTCCTTTTCTTCTTCAGTTACCTGTTAAGGTCTCTCGTCAACCATGCAGGACGACTAGTCGTCTTGTGTACCTTCACCGGACAAAAGCGCTTAATCAGATCTAATGCAACCCTCTTGAGTGATCTCCAATCCTTCTCCGGATCCCTTTGAGTAGGCAGTCCCAATTCACGGACAATAGTGCATTCTTCATTGAATTGAGATCTGCCTTCCATATGTTTGGCTGGTCCTCCCTTTTAGTCAGCCGTTGAGTATGGAGTGAGTAATCCCACATTAGCGTCGTATGGTCACTCTTACCGAGCGGAGCACTTGAATGCACTTCATCTATGTAGGATGAATCCTTCGTGAAAATGAGATCCAAACAAGAAGCCCGCTGGTTTTCTCGAAATCTGGTTATGCCCTCAACGTTCTGAACTAGAGATAGGTCAAGCGTGAGATCCATTAATTTAGAACTGAAGGAAGTTGACGCCGCCTCCACTGTCAGGTTGTTCAATTCAATTGCAGGGGCGTTGAAGTCACCAACGATGAGAACCTCTTGGTGGCTAGCAGCTTCTTCCACCAGACCAAGGAGCGAGTCGTCGGCTCCACTCAAAATGTTTGGTGGCCGGTAAACGGCCAGGAATTCAAGGTTCTGTGAATTCGCCTTCTTGATTTTTAACCAGACGGACTCATACTCCAGAGCTACAGTGTGTTCTCTTTCTACAACAGAGATTTCAGTTCTAACATACACGACAACCCCACCTCCTTGTCGGTTTTGGTTGTCTTTGCGGAAAAGCTGGTTTACTGGAATCGAAATCTCCGAATCTGAGATTTCTGTTTTTAGCCATGTTTCCGTTATGGCAACTACATCAGGTTTCCGCTCCGAAGTACTGCCTTGAATTCATCAATTTTTGAGGAAAGACTTTGGGCATTAGTGTAAAGAAAGCTCAGTTTAGACTTATTCACCACTTTATGCAGGCGGTTGCCTCTTGCGTGAGATTGCATGCAGGGAGCTGTCGGTGCTGATGGAGACGGACTGTTGTCCATCCCGACTAGGCTGGTAGTGTTATCGGCTTTCTCCAGAGGAGTGACCTCGGGACATGGATGACCTCCCCGTTCAGAATTCGAAGATTGCTCTCGCCGAGTTCGCATCTCCTGTGGAGTTCTTCTTTTAGCAATCTCTATTTCTCCCGCTCCGCGGGGGAAAAATCCCGCTAAAAAACCGTCGGGTGTGAGTATCTAAGTATTGGTTTCCTGCTTAACAATAGCTGGACCTCAGCCTCACTCTTCAGAACAACCTTCAACGGTCTTGGTTGGCGTTGTTCATCTTTTGATTCTGTTATACGACCCATTCAGAATTCCGTTAGAACTTCGACTTTCTCCTCACCCTTTAGGAGGAATTTCAGATATTCTTTAAATAAATTCCTGTCCTCTTCTTATCTTGATTTCGGGGTATCGGAAGAACCTTCCGTCATGCCTTTTATGACTATGCAGTTTATACGAGTGGTAGTCACCTTCCGACTGTCGTCCCCTTCTGCTTCTCTAGGGTTTGTCAGGACAGATTCGCTTCGAGGTTCAGCGCTCCTGTTCGTTTTGGCCTGCGAAGGTGCCCTTTTTGTTTGGCTCGTGCTCAAGCTCGGCCAACTTATATTAGCACTTGGGCTTGGTTGGCCTTTTTTGGTAGCCCGATAGCGCTTCTTCGTTCTCTGGGAAGCCAGTGGGTTGACCGTTTCCCCTTTCCATGGCAGACTACCAACTCCGTCAAGCACCTTGGCTGCTGGATAATTTTTGTGCGTAGACACTTCGGCGAGGGATTTTGCTTCTCCGTACGTTAGGTTTCCTCGCTCAAGTTCACGCATCGCCGGTTTCTCCTCACGAGGGAGAAATAGAGAAAAAAATTTCAGCTCCTTCATCTCCACTCTAAGACTATTAACCACCTTCTCAAGGTTTGTAAATTTGTTCAAAAGGGTAAAATATGATACGGAGGCTTCATCTTCATGAGTTCCATCCCTTAAATTTTTACGACTTTTAGTTCGCTTGGCAGGAGGAGATTTCAAAGATCTTCTTGATCGAGTTTCTGTAGTTAGTAAAGGAATTTGGAAACGATCGCTGCATCCCGTGATGGCGAAGGGGGGTAGGCGCTTGACTTCTGCGCGGGGTGTCCAGGGTCGAATCCTGGCGGTGGCGTGACTTTTTTCCTTGTTGCGATGATGTTGGGATTTCAAATGCAGGCACTGGCGAACATTCCTTCCCGTCTTCCAAAGCTGTATCGCACATAGTTTCAATTTTTTCTGTCACCATCTTTTCACAACAGACCGTTAATGAATCAAATAGTAAAGTGGATTGCTTTTTGACTGTTAATAACCGATTTTGATTACTGTCATCCTGTGTCTTCGTGGTGGAGTTGATTAGACGCTAAACTTGGTGTTCATGAATTGAGTCTACTGAACTCGAGAGACTTTTAGCCCTTTTAGTGGGGGGTGATTTCGTCGCATCAATCTTGCGACTTCTGCCCTCGAAATTAAGACTAAGGCTTTTAAACGAAATTAAATTACAGTCTACAGTTGACGCCGATGGTGTGGTGGTAACGACTGATTCCGGCGAACTACAGGTTTTGGGTTAGAGTCCCTCTGGCGCCGCCACTTTTACAAGCTGATCTACACGTTTATTTTTGTCTCCCATAATAGATCAGACTGACGATAAACGATATTTAAGCTCTATGCAATATGTATAAAGCGTTCAACTGTATGAAAAAGGTTACTGAAACGACTCAGTCGTTTGTAGAGAGCTGGAATCCGGGAAAATTGTTGACAGAAGGCAGTGACGGAGATGATGCTCGTTTTGACTAATGTCCTGTCGTGTCTTCTGAGGCTGGAGTTATTGCGAAAGTGAATCCAATTGCTAACAACGAAAGTCCGCCAGAGGGCTAGGTGAACCGAAATCCCGAAAATAATATTTCCCACGAAGGACGAGAAATTTAAACCACAATTTGAAGCGCGCGCCTATAACCATACTCAGACAATACTCTTGGGAACATTGATTCCTCTGTAGAATTAATTCATAAGCATATTATTCGTCTAAAATACTTGCACGCTTCGGGAACTGATGGTCTTCCCAACTCAGTTACGAAAGCAGTGTCAACATTTCCCAAATTACTTAGCCAGTACTTTGATGGTGCCCATCAGTCATCTTACCAATCAACCTTATTATTATTATATATTTTCAGTCTATCTCTCAAATGGTTCCTTTCCTGACTCTTGGAAGACATCCATTATTCTTCCAGGCTTTTAGTCGGCATCTAGTTCGGACGTAAATAACTACTGGGGTGTTCATAAATCCCGACCCTAGCCAAACTTCAGAAAAAGATCATTTTTAATCAAATTCTCGATTTTTGCCTAGAAAATAAGCTTTTAGGCGACTCGCGGCATGGTTTTCTACCGGGGTGATCATGCGAGACATGTCACTTAGCTTTTCTTAACCACGTTACTTCCCTCCGTAACGAGCGGCAATCCGTGGTTGTTATCTACTTTGACCTGAGCAAAGCCTTCGACAAGGTAACACACAGACGGCTATTGGTAAAACTGGAGGCCATTGGCATCCGTCCCCCTCTCCTCGACTTCATCGGTTCCCACTTGTCTAGCCGCAGCCAAAACGTATAAGCAGGTAACAGTTTCCCCACTGCTCAGTTGATCACAAAAGTCGTTTTTCAAGGCGCTGTCTTGGGTCCTTTACTCTTCTTTCTATACATAAATGAAATTTTGACTGTTCTGAAAAATTCACACAATCTCATTTGTGCAGACGACCTCAAATGCATATACTCATTTTCGAAGGACACAGCCAATATATGCGTTGATAAAATAAACGCGGACCTGTTAACACTCTCACGTTGGGGTGCTACCTGGCAGGTGGAATTTTCTCCATCCGAGTGTAGTTTCATGTGTTTCGGTCCCGCCAAGCTTCTTCGTCCCCTAGTCTTTCAAAATCCTCCACTTTTAGAACGATGCACCATTAAAGACTTAGGTCTAAGTTACACAAATAAACTGACATTTTCGCCTCATGCGGATCGAAAACCTGCGAATGCTGCACAAATATGCGGTTTTATGTCACATAATTCCTCGCTGCTGGAAATAAAGTTAAAACTTTACCGCATGTATGTTCAACCCATCCTCGAATACTGCTGTCCCCTCTTTGGTCTAATGAATGCTTCTGACCGCAGTACGGTTGAAAATGTACAGAGGGTGTTGACTCGCAAAATATTCGCTCTTCCTCGATCCACTTTTTCTTACACGGAGAGATATCAATAAGCGAACATGACATTTCTTTGGGTTAGAAGACTCGAAGCGGGCCTATGTTACCCCTTTAGTGTTAACTCTAGCCCTAACCTCCCACGGATTAATGCTCGTATTCCCACAGACAGACCTTATGCCACTCGTAATTCCTCCAGGATAATTGCACACCCCATTTAGCTCCACATAGAACCATTCTCGTTTTTTTTGCCCCCAAATATGCCTTCCTCTGAAAAAACATTCCCCTCGAAATTAGGCTGTCGTGTAACTTGGCAGTTTTTAAAGTCAAATTACGTAAATACTTCACTTCGGAAGATATAAAGTCTTTGTTATGCATCTCCTTCCCAAATACACAACTTTTGGACTTTGAAAAGGGTCCCCCTGATCTTCTTCAGGTGAAGAGTTAGGAGGATTATATACACATCTGATAATCGCCTTTTGCTGGGGTGACAGGATAATAGAGGCGAACCAGTAATTTCCAGAGAAGGACGTGCTATTTAAATAAAACGGAAAGTGCCTAAATGACGTTCTAATATAGAGAAGACAACCACCAACACGCTTATAAATGCGATCGTGACAATAGAAATCATACTCGTCTATGATAAGGAAGGAGTCAGAAATGATTGGATGGGTTCAAGATTCTGTTATGCATATAACATCGGGCATCATCTCGAAAGCGATAGCTCGAAGTTGAGCCATTTTATTTCTAACGGACCTGGCATTAAGCACTATGACATCTAGTGTGTTTCGAGTGACAGGACTATGGCTATCGTTATTCATCAAAAAGAATTTGAGGGTGGGTAGGCAAACTGTAGGCCGTTATTATTTGTGCAATAAGTACTGACGGGTATGGAGCTGTTAGCATACGGGTAGCCAACAATGGATGGCCGATAATGTCTGAGATATCTAGGGGCCTCGCTTTCTGGCAGGGAAAAATGGGGAGAGGGTAAACCAAAATAAGCTCCTGGGCCATTTAGTAGGAATGGGGGAGGCGACAAGGCATTGGAAGTTAGCAGGTTTGGGTGGTAGAGGATGGGTAAAGGAACTGATAGGGGGAAACGGTGACATAAAATTAGTGTTAGGGCCGCTCGCGTAAGTACTAGTGGTCTTAATCAGTGAATGTCCTGTACGGAAACTCCGATTTTACTTAAAACTATACCAGTTAGGGTTAATGCCGTGAAAATTAAATTTTTCTTGGTTCAGGCCCAGCGTGTTCAATAACGCATTATACGGGGGAATAATATGACTCCCACGGTCGAAGGAGGAGCTAGGTTGTGGTGGGGAAGCGCTCGGCCTAAACGATTTCGACGGTGTTGGCGACATTCTTAATGAACTTTTAGCCGCGTAAGAGGTGGCGGAATTTATCGATCGTTGGACAGAGAATGTATTTAGACTAGTAGTAATCGTAGTAGGTGACGGAGCGGCGGGCCTTGACGGTCCCGATATCAAGAGAGATGGGCTAACTGGTGCACTAGTGCACTGACTAGATATTCGGGAGGTAGGGATAGCTGATGTACTGACGGTTATGGGACTATTAATAGACACCTGGGAGGCAGGGATAACGGGTGCACTGACGTTAGTTGGTGTATGGTCAGGTATGCGGGGGGAGGATTAGTGAGTGCATTTACCCTATCGGGACTACGAACAGATTAAGGAATAGTAGGCTGAGAAGTCATTGGTCTATTGGACTGGAGAGCCGTATTACTTCGCTCCATTGGTGTAAGATCTCGACAGAGGAAACTTTTAGTCATTCCTAAATATCGGGAAATGCGACCTCGTTGAGCAAAGATTGAGTCCACCACGATCGGTGAAAGCAATTTAACTAGGATGGGCGGGTTTTTGCTACGCGATTGGAGGCGTTTGGCTTCTAGAATTTTGTATTTGAAACCACCCGAACATAGAAAATCTTTTGCAATATCCAAAGGGCGACTAATTGTGGAGGAATTTTTTAGTATAAAGTTAAAGCTTCGCTTTTGTCTATCAAAAGCTTCCGTGGTTATAAGATGGACGAGGGCATCTAAATGTTTACAATCTTGCGACGGCACATCTGATAACTTGCCATCAAACAGATTGCCTAGTATTGACAAACAGAACCAAACTTCATCTTGAAGACATTACAGTTCTGTTATGCAGATAAATCAATTTGCTTAGCCTTGACAATGGGCTGCATGTTGATATCAAGGCATTGACAAATAGGCGTGGTCTGGCACCGCTTGGGTCTGGGAGCAGATATCTTACGATGAGCTATAATTTTCGTTCTCATAATTTTGATAAAAATCTGCTTTAAATGTAGGATGATTTATAAAAATTCAGCCTATATGATTTCACCGCAGCTGGTTGTTAAAATCTCTTAAAATTGCTTAACAAACTGTATTAGTTATTACTTTCAGAAAAAAAAACAGTTGATATGATTTTCAGATTATGACTTACGACAAATAATCAGAGGGAACTTAACAAATACTGAAGCTATTTTTAATAAGCACTTTAAATTACTTTGAAAAAGTGTATGCAATATTGGCAAACGACTCAGCCTTTGAAGGTCTCAAGAATATTCTGATCTTGACGATTTCTTTAACTAGGCCGCGAATTGGCTGGTTTGAAGAGGTTGTGTTCGGTTTAAATAGGTTGCGTCTCGGTAGAATCGGTTGGAAAACAAATTCTTCTTAAATTCCGACTTCAAAAGATCGTTCACGCAAGAAAAATAATTCCAGCGGTGTAGAAAAAAATTGTTTACGAACGGTTGCAGCCACAATATCCTTGATCGTAATTGATGGGGGATATCAATGTAGAATTGTCCTAGGAGGAGCGAGGGGAAATATCGACTGTGATCTTGTAGGGTCTTGTATGGACTGTATTATTTACACCGCAGACAGTTTTGGCAGAGTTCAAGAAGTTGGATCCGACCAAGTTACCTGGACCAGATGAGACCCCAGGGGTACTTCTACGCGAACTATCTGAGAAATTAGCGGAACCACTCAGTATAATTTTTTCGAAAATCGTTCGAAGCTGGTAAACTACCTGAAACATGGAAGTCGGCAAATGTCGTTCCCATCCATAAGGGAAGATCACGACTCTATCCCACCAACTACCGACCGGTTAGTTTGACGTGCATCTGCTGCAAGCTGATGGAAAGGATAATCAACAAATCGATTATATCGCTCGATTCATTTCGCCGCCAAATCAGCTCAGTCCAGTATGGTTTCTATGAGAAGAGGTCTTGTCTTACAAATCTTATCACAACGCTAGAACACTGGACAAAATCCATGGACGAAGGACACCCAGAAGATGTTATTTATTTTGACTTCACCAAAGCGTTTGATCGAGTACCACATCAGCGACTCATCCAAAAACTGACCGACGTTGGGATAACAGGGAATCTCCTGAATTGGATTAAAGACTCCCTTGGAGACCGTAGTCAAAAAGTTACTGCAGGCGGCTACTGTTCAGAGTGGGCAAAAGTGGAGTCCCACAAGGGCAGGGCTCGCAGCCTTATGAAACACGGCTGTCGAAACTCAACTTCTTCCCATTGCGCTACAGGCAGCTTCGGGGGACCTGATACTAGCATTCCGCGCATTACGTCTTCAAGACTGCTGTCTTATATCACGGTATTTTTTCGAATTAGCAACGACCACGAAGCTGAGGGGTCATCCTCTCAAATTAAAGGTGGTAGGGGCCAGGCTGGACGCTCGGAAACACTTCTTTTCAAAAAGGGTGGTCGGAGCGTGGAATGCGCTTCCTCAGGACGTCGTTATGTCGGAATCGCTAGCGGGTTTTAAGCAAAAACTAGATCCACCTGTTTACCCTACAAGATCACAGTCGATATTTCCCCTCGCTCCTCCTAGGACAATTCTACATCGATATCCCCCATCAATTATGATCTAGGATATTGTGGCTGCAACCGTTCGTAAACAATTATTTTCTACACCGCTGGAATTATTTTTCTTGCGTGGACGATCTTTTGAAGTCGGAATTTAAGAAGATTTTGTTTTCCAACCAATTGTACCGAGACTCAACCTCTTTAAACCGAACATAACCTCTTCAAACCAGCCAATTCGCGGCCTAGTAAAAGAAATCGTCAAGATCAGAATATTCTTGAGACCTTCAAAGGCTGAGTCGTTTCTATATATTGAATATCGTTTTTCAAATAAATTTAAAGTGCTGATGAAAAATTGCTACAATATTTGTTAAGTTCCCTCTGATTATTTGTTGTCAGTCAAAATCTGAAAATCATATCAACTGTTTTTTTTTCTGAACGCAATAACTAATACAGTTTGTTAAACAATTTTAAGAGATTTTAACAACCAGCTGCGGTAAAATCATATAGGCTGAATTTTCCAAAATGTT
>JAYGXS010000003.1:79942446-79968045 GCA_036362985.1 Ligula intestinalis
GTCAATGTTGACGAATCCCCGCCTAATCGCAAACAGCACCTGTGTCGTGCGTTTAGCTGCCTTAACACACTGAGTAGATGGTTTAAGTGAAGAATTTATTAGAACACCGAAATCCTTTTTTTCGTTCACATTTGAAAGCGGGTGCCCATCGAGGAGGTATTGGAAGGAATCGTTCTCCTCATCAGTTTTTCTAGTACGGAGTCTTAAAACCACACACTTACTAATGTTGAAGTTTAAAAGCCAACGAGCAGACCAGCAGCTAAGTAGATTGAGGCTCTCTTGAAGCGCTTTCCTATCAGCGTCAGACCTGATGGCTCTCCAGAGTTTGACGTCGTCGGCAAACATGATAGCGCTGCAACCCAGGTCGTTGACACAGTCGTTGATATAGATAAGGAAGAGCAGTGGCCCTAAGACAGAGCCTTAGGGGACGCCACTCAGAACAGATGTAGGGTTTGACCTTGAGTCACCGATGCACACAGTTTGCGATCGCTCTGTGAGAAAATCTGTGATCCATGCCAGCAGGTTTCCTCTTATGCATTTAATGTATTTTCTCGAAAGCATCAAAATACTATGTGATGGACAGCACGGCTTTCGCCCAGGACGCTTTTCCCTCACGAATGCTCTTTACTCACAGGAAATGTGTACAAAGGCCGCAAATAAAGGCTATCCAATTGATGTCATATTCTTCGACTTTAAAAAGGCCTTCGATAGTGTTCCACACAGGCTTCTTCTGCAGAAGATTTGGGACGTGGGAATTCAAGGAAAAATGCATAAATGGATCAGTAGTTTCTTTTTACTCAGAGAACAGAGGGTCGTTGTCGGAAACTCAACCTCAGAATGGACAAAGGTTGAGAGTGGTGTACCACAAGGCTCAGTTTTGGGTCCGCTGCTATTCCTGATTTACGTAAACGACTGCCTCAATGAGCTTGATTGCGCAGCTGTCATGTTTGCGGATAACATAAAAATATGGGCTGAAATTAGGTGCGCCGACGACGCAAACAGATAACAGTCGAACATCGATAAACTGGTTATCTGGTCGTCCACGTGGCTTCTTAACTTTAATGCATCCAAGTGTCTTGTTCTACACATAAGCCCGGGGTGAAAAGTGCCGCCGAAACACAGTTATTTTATCAATGGCACTGCATTAAAAGAGGTTAAGACGCACAAATATATGGATATATGGACAACCGCGAGCTTGATGCAAACAGAGCACTGTAAAAAGTCCGTCCAGAAGGCAACTTGGACCCTGCACTGTATCAGAAGAGCGTTCAAAATCTTTCCACCTGAACTCTTTGGAAAAATATTTGGCACCTTTGTGAGACCACATCTTGAATGCGGAATGCCAGTTTGGACACCATGGTTGAAGAAAGATGTGGAGCTTCTTGAACAAGTGCAACGCAGGGCGAAAAATATGATCGATGGTCTCAGGGACTTACCCTATCAGGACAGATTGATCATACTTGACCTGTGTCCTTTGTCTTACAGGAACGTTCAGTGCAGCCTGCTGTGGACATTTCGGATAATCCGGGGCCCCGTTTCCTCCCTAAAATTGGAGGGTTTCTTTCAAATAGCCACCACTACGCACCTGCGTGGCCATCCTTACAAGGTCACAAACGAGCGCACCCGATTAGACCTCCGAAAATATTTCTTTAGTCAACGCGTGGTCCGGCCTTGGAACTTGCTACCAAGCGAGACGGTTTCCGCTGACACAATGGCGGAATTTAAAAGAAGACTCGATGTGATTTTATTTGACAAAAGGTGACTTTTACAACACGATTTCCTACTGCCAGCACTTTGGACAACTTGTCTGGCTTTAGACCGTTTTCATTCTTTTCCGTGAAAATTCACTCGAAATTCTGTCATGATATCATATGTGCTCCCCCCAACTGCATATTAACTGCAAGAAAAACTTTGTTTGCGTTACATTAGTAGGGTCCTCAAGGGCATTTCTTGCCTTTTACCCTAAAAAATAAACATATAAGGTTTATTTGTCACATAATCCACGTTGTAGTGTAGCATGTGTATATCAAGTCGGCGTTTGAATGTCGTTACAGATTGGGACATAACAATTGCCTCGGGAAGGTAATTCCATGGGTCCACGACTTCATTAGATCAAAAAAAATATTCCTCACATTCAATCGTCCTTGCGGCACATAAAGTTTGAAGGGATGCCCCCGGAGATTATTTGTAGTGGCGATTTGGAAAATGTCGTCACACATGAGAGCACAGTCCAAGCCACGCACGATAGGAAGGTTTGTATCAAATCTCCGCATAACTGCCTATAACTCAAAGGATAGAGATTACAGTTATTTGTGCCGATGTCATGTTGTAGTGAACCATGGGCTCCTACTAATTTTGTTGCTCACCGCTGCACCCTCTCAAGTACGTTATGATCCTGCCGCATACACGGCCTCCAGGCTTGAATCGCGTATTCAAGATGTGGCCTTATAAAGGTACCGAAGATTTTCGAGAAACAGTCTTCATCAAAAACCGTGAATGCCCGCTTGATGACCAACAACATTGTAGTTGCAGTTTTAGCCACCTTACAACATTGTGTAGAAGGTATGAGGTTGTCAGTCATCCAGATGCCGAGATCCTTCTGTATTCCTGCTTTTTGGAGTAGGATTCCATTCAGATGGTAGGGTCGCGCATCAAGGAACGAATTTTGATTTTCCATGCGCAGCAGTGTGCATTTGTTCGAATTGAAGGACAGCAGCCATCTATGAGACCAATAGTTTAATTGACAAAGATTTTACTGGAAGTTATCTTCATCGGCAGCACACTTGATGACCTTCCATATTTTTACAACATCTGCAAACATGGAACACTCAGAGTCCAATTCCTGTACGCAATCATTAACGAACAAGAGAAAGAGGGTGGGTCCGAGTACTGAACCTTGAGGGACTCCGCTCTCGATGACTGTCGGCTTTGATTGTTCTCGTCCTACACACACCGTTTGGGAACGACCAGATAGGAAATTCTCAATCAACGTAAGAAGTCTGCCTCTGATACCCATCAGTTGCAACTAATGCAAGAGACGTTGGTGTGGAACACTTTCGAAGGCCTTCCGGAAATCAATGTCGGCTGCATGTACGTTTTCTTTTGCATCAATTGCCCTTGTCCAGCTTTGCATCGTGTAGAACAAGTTTGTTACACATGACCTACCCCTACAAAATCTTAATTACGCATTCGCCAAAATATTGTGAGTTTCACAATATATCATCAACTGCGTCTTGATGATCTTCTCCATTACTTTGCAGCATATGGAAGTCAAACTCATGGGTCTGTAGTTATTCGCATTTGCACGACTACCACTTTTGTAAAGCGGTGTCATATGCGCTAATTTCCAGTCCGGAAGAAGTGGTCCAGTATCAAAAGATTTCTGGCCGACTATGATTTTTGTCCGACCATGAAGTAATAAAAGAACTCCTACGGCGAAAAAGCTAGCAGAGTTCAGCGAGCGCATACTTTAGTGAAGAGGTAAGAAGGAAAAGTGAGAACTTAGAAAAAACCTCAATTGGCACCATTTGCCTACACAGCTCAGGGACCAGGATGGTATTGTGATAAGTGTAAGCAGCAGACGAAGTTGGAGTGGTTTGAACCATGCGCACAAACAGCGCACCAAATAATCAAACGAGACGGACGTTATAGATCATGGGAATGATGCATTGGAAACAAATTTGGATTTGCTCATTTAAATTCCCGATAATCCACTCACGGGGTCATGGCGAAATCTGCTGGGAAAATATGAGAAGAATAAAAGGTTAGTCGATTATGAGTAAGATAAACGCGTAGCATTCGTTTGCAGGTTGATGGATTTTCGACAACCTTATGTCAACAAATAGGCCATTATAAAGACTAATTTACTTGGCAGTCAATAATTGAGAGCATTTAGAGGTGGATAAAGCAGGAGGATAAACAAATACTGAGGAATCACGTAGGTTGTACGGACGACCAACGGAGTAAGGACTGAAATTCTGGGGAGGTTTGAACTAAATAAATATCTTAGAATGCTTTTAATTTTAAGGATGATTATACGTATTCCGTCAAAGTGACCAAATTTGAGTACCGTTTCTCCCATTTTTTCAGCGTTACAATCTTCGTTATTTCAACGCCCATATCCCGTTTTTGCGGATGTGGACTGCTCAAACACGGTGTATGTTGAATAGAATAAGAGGTGGTCTATAAGATGAATCTAATTTTAAAACGACTCAAATTTTGTTACATTTATAGTGCCAGAGAACAAGCTAGACGGAATGAGGCAAATCCGTGAAGTTTTACATTTCTACGAAGATCTCGGACTTGCTGTCAAAGGGTGACAGACTTGGCCTTGCATTCACAACAGCCTCTGGACGAAACGTGAAAAAAATTGTTTCAGAAAGCTAACGCAAGCAAGAAAAATATGTATTTGTGTGCGAAAGTTCAAGATTTAACTCATAAGAATGTCACAAATTTATCGAAAGAAAGATGTCACTTTTACTGTGCTGTATGTAGAATGATGACGTTAAATTTTGCCGAAGAAGGTTGTAAGCAATTGGACGTGTAAATATATATTAATAGCCTTTTCAACCCAGGGCAGTAGGTCGTGCCTACTGCTTATAATTTTTATGACTATTTTTGTGCCCGTTCTGAATTACCTCGCTAGTATGCTTTTTACCATATATTCGTCACTTGCTGACCGTTGTTGCGATCTTCAATTTTACTCTGTTACAGAAATAATCGAGCATTTGCGTTTATAATCTTCTTTTCACAATTAATTTTTGTATTTGATGGACCTTAAAGTGCGTATGCAGAATTTGGTATTACAAGGCAGCCAGAGAAAATGTTTTAATTAATTCCACATACCATATATGGTAGCGGGCGAGAAGGTTGAGGTTGGTACACAGCTAAACTAGTAATTTACCTGTAAAGGTCTCCGATGTAACATCTTACGGTGCCCTCAATCACAGCAGGCACATACGAGTAGGAATGAAGAAGAATATCAGGTGGGTAGCATGACATGTCTACTATCGCAAAGCAAGGAGTAAGTATTAAGAGGCATATCGATACAAATAATTACAAGGCTTTGTACAATCGATTCGTTTGGAGTGAGGGGTGGTCATGGACTATCAGATAGACATCGGTAGGGAGTGCAGCGCTGTGGGCAACTGCGGGCAAGGGCCATGGAGGTGCCGATGGTAATGGGACTATGGTACTGAAAGATACGAGATGGTACGGTAACGAGGGGATCGATGTCAGCGAGGGCAACCGGAAGGAGCACTGGCATCTCCACTAATAAACGATTACATCATCCGGTATCCGTGCGAAAGTGATCTTGGCACATTCAAACATCCATGGTCCAGGATGGTCCGTTACACAACTACAGCGGCAGCCCAGGGTTGAACAGCTGGGTGCACTTTGATTGGCTGAAACGGCAGCCCCCTCCAGTAAGCCACCGGCTGGCAACGGCAGCGACTTTAAGTATCCGTTGCCAGAAAAATGTCATCATAACATTTTGCGGAAGAATTGTGACCCACGGTAGCGGGAAACAGTCTGATCAACTTGAGTGGCCTTGATTTTACATACACGCAAAGAATGCCCGCACATACACGTCAAACTGAGTTTTACGGCTTTCTGCCGTTCCTTTCGCTCTGAGTATCACCAACGTTCGGGATCTCTAACGTTAAAGTGCACTGTTATGAACGTTACAGTTGCTTTCCAAATGCCATGCGCCATGACCATGTTCACTATCTTGCGTGTGGACCAGCATGTGCACTCTCAACATAGCTCTTTTTTAACTCCGAACGACTTATTTGTGCAGGGACAAAGGGTACTGACTCTGGATCCTTGATATAATTTTATCCTGGCTGAGTTATCAGAAAACTTTAAACAGTGTTATTGCAATTTTGCAGCGTTCACTGTGCAATCCCGGCGTCGAGAAATACTGTATTTGCGAAAGGGGATTTTTCTCTGTTGAATTCGGACTTTGTAGACGTGGAATATCAAACAGAATGTTCCTACTCAAGTATGCTAAATTTGAGCGCACACTCGAAAAAATGTAGCACACATAATATATATTTTTAATGAACATATTAAGGCATTTTATAGGCATGCGTGAAATTTCTGCACTGTTTTTTTCACCATGTGGATCAGGGATAAAAAAACTAGTGGCTCGCTTATAACTTGGACGTGGGGTTGATAATGACTCACATATTTGACTTCGCCAGCTTCGGTGACAAAAAGTTTAAGCTCAGAATTCCCAATCCGAAATTCCAGTTTCAGGAGTATAAGCCACGGACAAAAAACACTGCATTTAACGTTGAGTCAGCGAATATCTACTTAGTCCGTCGAATTTCTTCTGGCAGTAATTTATACTATCTTTTGAGATGAAGGCTAGTAACCCACTGTTTATAGAGATTACTTAATCGTCATTTAACTAATCGTCTTCGGCATTCTGCCCTGTACTTTCCTCTTCACTGCCCTTCCCATTTCTGGAAAAAAGTATCGAGTATACGATTTGTGATTTCCACGTATAGAGGTACTAACAATGCTACATTGTCGCTGGGTGCATAAAAGGCAGGTTTAATTTTCTGTGAGGAATGATTAAATTCCCAAACTCTAGTTTTCTTACAAAATGACCCCCATCTAATATCTCGAAAAATTGACACGAAACCCACTCTTCAACAAATTTTTGGGTGTATGTTTTGTTTGTTATGTTTTTGACTCATTCCTCCTAATAAAGCTTAATTCTTTCCTGCCTTTATTTATGCTAGTCGATTAATTAAAGCTTATAACTATCCCTTTTTAAGGTGCTATGTCAGTTACGTCTGCCGATGAATGTTTCTCGAATGTGGATTCTGTCGAGGAACTTCGTCGCATCTGCTCTGAACGAGACGCCCGCATTGCCAAACTCAAAGTAATAATCATACGTGAGCGCAAGGCTGCAGCAACAATCAAGGAAGAGTTGACACATTTAACTCAGGAAAATGCCGAACTCAAGGCCTCCAACCGTGTCCTTGAAGATCAAGTTATCCGATTGAGTTCAAACACTGAATCTATTCAAGAAATGAATGCCCTAAGAAATGAAATTACCTCGTTACAGGAAGCGGTGGAAACGCTAAAGAACGAAAATCAAAGAATGACTGTTGATGGTGATCAACTGCGTTCGTTGCTTTCAGCTTCTGAAGTATCAGCTGCTGAAATGAATCGGCAACTAACTGAATTGCAATCGACAACGTCGAGTTTGAAGGCTGACTTGGTCACCCACCAGGCTTACAAGTCTTCTTTGCATAAACTTGCAAGTGATGTCTTAGCTAGCTCCTCATTCTTAGAGGGCCAGCTAACACTGGACAATCAGCAGGATTTAGTTGCAAGTGTTATTACCTCTTTAGCAGAGTGCTGTAAATCCCGCGGAAGGTCAGTTCCAGTTGCGATTCAGACTTCTGACCAGGCACCGCAGCTTCAAGAAAACTCGTGTAATACTGAAAATAATCTTGTCCTAGTAGACACAGACTCCCTACTTCGAACCCGTGAGGCAATCCTTGAACTGGAACGCCACTTTCCTTGCATAGAGGAACCAAATGGACACAGGTTAGCTGAAAATTTGATAGACAGCAGTCCTAAATCCATCGATGATGTGACTGCTCGGCTTCAAAAATGTATTTTACTGGTCAAATATGCAAACAGTCTCCCTGGTTCGGATTTATCAAAATGCAAAACTTGTCAAATGCACAGTTCTACTCTGAAAAATTGTCACCTACAGCTTTCTGAATTGCAAAATGACCTTGATGGCCTGAAGTCACAAACGAATTCACTGGCAGCTGACGCGACCAGGGAGCTGGATCAACTTGCGTCTCTGTGTCAGCCAATCGGAGTCTTTTTAAGTCAACAGTTGGCGCCAAACATTTCCAACGAATCCACAGCAAGATGTTGCGCTGTCTCTTCAACCGTTAGTAATGCTGACATCTTGAAGAACAATGTGGCAGAACTCAGGCTTCAGTTAGATCAGATGAGGACTGATATCGTTGGGGTGCTTGCCGACTGTTCAACAGATTTCACGGAATCCCTCACGTCAATGAACTCCAGGGTTTCATCCATGTATAAGGCCGCCAAAATGTCTCAAGACCTCGACGTCCGACGTGATATTGCAGCTTCTGTCCAGTCAGCTATCGGCAGTAAATTACGCAACCTAGGCTGCGGTATGCACTCCTTGTCTGACTTTTTGCTGGAATATAAACAGACTTATAACACTGAAGCATCCAATATAAACGCTCTACTCCAAGAATTGCATCTCCGAAAACCTGCTAAATTACACCACGCTACCGCGCAGACTGACCATGTCGAAAACCAGCCCATCTGTGTTAAGGAAGGCAGTCTGGATTATCTGTGTCGCCTAAAGTTGCAGGAGGTTCTTTGCAGTGAACCTATTGTCAACAGTATAGCTCCGGGTCTGGAGAACGAGACAAGGAAGCGAATTCATCATCTAATAGGACAAATTAGTAAGATTCAAGTACTTTACAACAAACTTCTGCTCGAAGTGCGAGCTAGCGATTCGAGTCGCCGAGAATCATGCTCCGAACCGCCGTCTCCGCGTCTACAAAATGCTAATTTGTTGGAGACCGTAAAGGCGACGCTAGCCTACATGAAGGGGGACTTACAGCAGATGAAGTCCTTCGTCCTGAAGGAGGCTCTCAACGTGTCTGAAGGGCTATCAGCAGTACAGGAGCTGCAGAACAATTCAACTCATGCGGTCAACAATTTGTGTGCACAGGCTGTAGCATTATTTGAACCCCCAGTGCCTGTTCAGACGCCAGATTCTTCTTCACAACGCGGCCTCACATGCCTGAGCTCCGAACTTGTCCATCTGCGTAAAGATCTGGAAGGTGTCAAATCTGAGTTTGTTGATTATACGGAGATCTTCCAAACTTGCATGAGCGCCGTTACCGCAAAGATGTCCCCTGTTTTGTCGAAGAAATCCGTACCACATGGCGCATGTCTTACCACAATATCTTCTAACGACCCTCGTCCAAAAATGTTGGAAATGTCCGTGGAAACCATGCCTGCGCAAGAAGAAGCCTCCACACAGACGGAAGATATTACGGTTTCTGTTGAGAAATTAAAGCAACGTGCGATTAAGCTGCAATGCCAGGTTCAAGACTCCTTCACTGTCTCACCGTCAGAAATTTGCACTTGCGATGTCGCTTGTCACACTGACGCAGATAGCTGCATTACTGTCTCCTCAAGTGACGCTCTTAATCTAAAAGAAGTTTCGATCAACACAGATCATCCTCTTGTTCAGTCATCCGGTTTTCAGACAGAGAGTTCTGATATACGGGATACTCGGTCAGACGTGTTCACGGAAACGGAAGAAAGTGGGCAATCTGTTGCGGACCCTATCAGCGTAACAGAAATTTCCATAAACACTGATCGTCCTCTTGTTGAGTCGTCCGGCTTTCAGACAGAGAGTCCTGATGCAGAGGCTACCCGGTCAGAAGTGTCCACAGAAACGGAAGATAATGGACAATTGGTTGAACAGCTGGAAGCCCAGTTAGGCGAATTGCATCGTCAGATGCAGGATTCAAGAGAGGCCTACCAACAACAGTTAGCCGACTTGACACAACACTTTGAACTTCAGGCTGTTGACTATGATCGTCTTGTCAGAGACAAGGAACAGGAGATTAGTCAACTGAAGGAGACCTGTGATCGCTTGTCAGACGAAAGCGATCAACTATCCACTCTGCGCCAACGTGCCGAGTCCTCCGAACTTCAGCTAGCTGGTCTCAAACAGATCCTGGAAAATTCTATCGCTTTCATAGAGGGCCAGAAACCACTGCAAGAGGCGGAGGAGAAGAATGAGATGGCTTTAGCCGCGGAAGAGCAGTTTAACATGCTCTTAGAGACGGAGGACCAACAGGACAGCCCTCTCTTGCCGCTGATTGAGCGGCTAAACGCTGCCAAATCCACAGCTGCTTGCGTGCAAGCCGACCTGCGTGAGGAGCTCGCTAGTCTGCGTGCTGCCCTGGCTCAACACGAAACGGAACGCAGAGAACTTGAACGGCACCAATCAGTACGTCAGTCTACAGCTGACCTTGAGCTAGCCAATCACCAGGCTACAATTGATGACCTCTCTAGGGAACTGACCCTAAAGACGGGCTCCCTGGAAGAGGTGACCACACGTCTGGAAGAGGCAGAAAGCAGAGTAGCTAGCCTCAGCAACACAAATACCAAACTACAGGACAAGCTGACCAAGATTAAACAGCTTCTGTTGAAGAACCGACGAGAGAGCGGAGAACTGGTGCGCAGGGTGGCCGAGCTGCAGACCCAATTGGAGGAGCAGGCGTCCCGGACGCAGACAGGAGAACGCGAAACTACTGCACTGAGGGCAGACCTGGCGGAGGCGCAGACTTTGCGTGCTTCGGCTGAAGCCATGGCTTCCTCAGCACGCAGGGAGGCCTCAGCTGCAGAGCAGAAGATGAAAGCCTGTGTGCAAACCCTTGGTGCCGAACGGGACAGCCTGGCGCATAAACTCACCCAACTACAGAGGGAATTTGAGGGTTATAAAGTAAAGGTAAGTCTTCCCTTTTTGTACTGGATATTTCTACTTTTCGTACGAGTTCTCAGATTTTTACTTGGCGCATAAACTCACCCAACTACAGAGGGAATTTGAGGGTTATTCAGTAAAGGTAGGTCTTCCCTTTTTGTACTGGACACTATATTTACGTAGTTCAAAGAAGTCTTTCTCAAGCCTTTGTCCCGTACTTCCCTAAATCCAGCCTATTTTGAATCAGTTGAAAAAGACAGCTTTGCATCTCCGATTTGTTTCTGTATGATATGCATTAGCCGGATGTTTCGCAACCATTTTCTACCGCGTCAGCTTGTCTCCGAATTTCCTCTAACATACCACAGGATAGAGCGAGAGGGCGAGAGTTTTCTTACAGCGGATATCTCCCTTGCAATAAGCAAATCGGAGCGCTCTAAGCTTTCGCGACATGTGAAAAGCTCGTCCCTCATCACGATAGAAGATCAGGCTGCGATTGTTCCTTCTTGCGGTGGCCTTTACAGCATTCTCAGTTGCACATGTAAGCCCCGCGCCCTTGTTCATGTGGAGGTTAATTACGATTGCGTGTGTTGTACACCTAGACGGGTCATGTGACTTTTCAAGCGGCGTTCTTTCTAGTTCGTCTTTCGTCATTGTAATATGGTGAGTGTAGGAAACGTAAAGTAGATGCGAAAAACGTTTGTTTATTGTAAACAAGCTCACCTATCAGCCACCACAGACTAGGCCCAATCAGGACTTGCGCGTGAACTTTTTTTGGCAAAAGCTGCTTGTTCGCACTTACTTGACTTTTCCCGGGCACAACTTCTGAAGATCAGACAAGACTAAAACGATGTTCTGAGCATCTAGTCAACGGCGTGATTAGGCTGCGAGGTACCAACCCACCAAACGCTATATCGGATATTAAACGCCAGTCACCTACGCCCTATCCGCCTCCGGTCTTCGTGACATGATAAGGACGTAGGTAGGAAAGGAAGAGAGAGTTAGGTAAATGCCTCGCAAGTCTACTATCAATATACTCGAAATAACACCCAAATCATCGTCTTTATGCTATGGAGCACACAGTGGCCACAGTGGTCACGAAATTTGCTTCGTTTTGGCAGGTTCAAGGCCGCAAGGTTTATGATAGAGAAGAATTCGATGATTTGGCGTGAAGACTGGTATCTTCCTCTTCTTCCCCCTCCTTCTATTCTATCTCCGTACACCAGCAACCTGTCAGCTAATTAGTGAAATTGGATGCAGTAACTGGCATGGTGCAACCTCTGCCGCTATCGTGTGTTACGGGTTTGCGCACACAAGACTAGGTGAATGCTTTGATTGCATGTGTGGCAATGCCTTGAGCTTTAGGTGATGGGTGAAATTATAATCATTCTTCTCGTTGACCGAGAAAGTTCATGTGGTGATTGGGCTTGCGGGCGCAGTGTGTAAAAACAAGGTGTGGGGAGATTAGTGCTGTCTCCCGTCGTACTACAGCCTTCTGTCAGATGACCAACTAGGCTAGAATGCGACTGGAATGTGCGGTGGCAATGTGGACAAGTTGGCTTGCGAGTGCTCTTGGTAATACTGCTTGCTGTCTTGGCTGTTCTGGCGGCGTTCTCAGTGTAGTTCATAGGAAGATGCTTGACCAGGGCAATCGGCGTTGGGGTAAGTAAAAGTGTTTGGCGTCCTCAGTATCATTTTGCAGAGCTAGCACGTCTATTGCATATAGCAGTTTCGAGTGCACTGCGAATAACCAGAATGTGTCCAATATCAGCGAAGGGCTGACCGGAGGGATGCGCGGTACACACGGATGCTCGTGGCGATGGAGATATCGCGCCGGATCTATAAACACGTCTTAGAGTTTGTGGAAAACTCTGCGAGCAGCATCAATTTACGCGACAATGCCGTCCTAGTCTGCCCATTCGGTAGCAGCCCCTCATTCCCTAGGTATTTGAAACTGCCAACTCCTTCAGGTTGAAAACCATTAATCTCGAGGGGTGCTGTTATAACCTTGTGTGTTCCTGTGTCAACACTGGTTACGTCCCCCCAGTTACGTGTTAGGAAGAGAATGCAGAACAGGATAGTAGATAGTACCTTAATATTACTAGTTCTGCTTGTACATCAGCGTTGTCTTCTGTGTGTCCGTCAGCAACGTGTCTTCTGTCGTCAGTGTCGTCTCGACAGCTTGTCTTGTGTCCCCAGCAGCAGAATCTCGGGTCGTCGGTAGCGCGTCTCGGCAACAGAGTGCGTCTTCTATGCGCGGTGTCGTATTTAAGGACCGGCAGCCTTTGCTCCCTATTGGCTCCTCCGCTAGTGGCCCATGCGATAAGCCATCGTCTCCTCATCGTGACGCTTGGCGCGCGCGCTTTGCCCCTGGCCAGGCATGACCTCACGGATGGCAGACTTCGGCCGCGGTTGTCCTTGCGTGCTCACGTGTCGTCCCTTGAAGGTCGCTCTCTTCGCCTGTTCCGCATGCACCGGTAGCCTGTCCGATTCCTTTGTTCTAGTGCCCTCAGGACAGCCCGAGTTATGACTCGGCCGTCTTAACGCGTGCATTCTCCTGTTCAGGACTGCAGCTTGAAAGCACTTTGGCCATCCCAATGTTTATGGATAAACCTACAGATTTCGCGACCTCATTCACCACCGATTATAGATCACCGAAGCTTGAAAATACCAAGGCCGTACCGTCAGTGTAGTTGCGGTCAGTCAGCCGGCGTCTGGGTCCAAACCCAACACCGTCAGACCCGTGTAGGGCCCTTCCGAGAATCTAGTCAACGGCGTGATTAAGCGGTGGGGTACAAACCCACCGAACGCTGGATCGGATATTGAACGGTTGGGAATAATTCTTATGAGCCAGAACCCGTGCAGTGATGGGGCGATAGCAGGCCATAATCATGATACTGATACTGAATGACGATGATTATTATCGATACACCATTTACTTCCCGTATCCGCCATAGGAATTCACGATTTATGTTGATGAATATATTGGTGATGGGTCGGTGTTGGTTCACGTCTTCGTTCTCCCGCGTGCCTTTCGTTTCAACTCTAGGTTGTCTTTAGGTCTGCCATCTGTTAGTCAATCCTGTGACGGTGTCTTATGGGTCTCTGGGTTAATTTGAAGGTCCTGTATAGAGATTTTAATGTGTTGCTTTACTGTCACGTTTGTTCAGCGTTGCATGCATAGATGAGATTTGTGATACGTTCACAATGCGGCTGCTTCATCGTAGTCACTGTGATTCAACATGATGTAGATTTCCAGCATGCCATTAATAAAAAACACCTTAGTTGCTCAGGTGCGTCGCTTCTCGTTCGTAGTTTATGCCCTTTAAATACAGCCTAGATGAGAACCTCGAACCTGTCGTATAGTCCGGTGTAATCTGCCTGTATCTGCTGATCTGCAACCCCTACAATGAGACCGCATGCTAGCAGGAGATCCCAAGTGTCCTACAGAATAACTACATGAGGATGAGAAATTGGATTGGCATTGCATACTGGATTCCGGCTTTCTACAGGCACCTACGGGCCTTATTATAATTTACCAGTTACTGGTTTTAGTAACTATGGCTACTAGAATTAGCACTTCAGCATAGGCAATTACTTACAGCAGCATTATCTTAGTCCTCGTAGTCCAGCATCTAGTTGAAACAGCCTAGGAGGATAGAGTTAAGGGAGCAAAAAACATGGCAAGCCCTGGTGTCCTCAGGGCTTCAAACATGTACTTACTCGAAATAACATAAACGCAAATTTCCCATTCCTTGCTGAGGAGGTATGAGCTCCGGCGTTGATTTCCAAATCAGCGTCATTTCTGTCAAATTTTAGCGTCAGAAATAGTATCAGTGCTACTGAAACTCGGCTACCTTGATAGTCAGTATTATTAGAAACAGTAGTAACCGCAACAGTCTCGGCCTCGTTGGGCCTGTTTTTACACCTACTAAGGGTGAGCTTAGGGTAGATAGTACAGTAGTACCAGCGCAAAAAGCTACTGTCACTTAAGACTAAGTTAGGCGGTGATTCGGTTTGTATTTGATAAAGCAGCCTACACCGGACCCTGTTTAGTCTTGGAGATTCCAGAAGAAGGTGAAGAGTGCGGAGCCGCTAACTACGTCCTCATCTATCACTTTAAAGCTAAAACCTGAGACTGTCACCTTCTGTACCAACCTGTTGGTGCACTTGGTGGACTTCATCGAAATTTATGGCTGAGCACTGAGATGGGGGTGGTGTGCCTCCTAAACGGGCTGCACGATAGACGCACTGGACCAACATGGGGGCCAGATCAGGGTACGGTGGACATTATTCAGGTTGCGCGCCGGTAAAAATGCCGAACATGGCGGGGGGGGGGTGTGGTGGCACGCGTGGGGGCGGCTTTGGCCGCGTCAGCCACCTGCGCCTGATCCTGCCTCCGGTTTTCTTGACTCTGTATTGACACCGTGTTCGGGGGGGGGGGTGAGAGAAGAGCGGGAGAGTGCGGTAGATGCTGCGCAAGTATTCTTTCACTTAAAACTAATTTACGCGCAAGTCACCGTCCCTGCACCACCCTTTTGTGAAATGCACGATGGATGTCGTTGAAATCGACGGTGGAACAGAGGGCAGTGGTTAAGTTTCCACAGGATAATAGCCCTGTACATGAAGATTTGTTCGAGGACGATTTCGGGATGAGTGTTTTACCATACCAACAAGCTGGTTGACTTAAGCATCTGAAGCGCGACCATGCTGCTATGCGATGGCTGGCTAGTAGACTTTGTTTGATCAGGAGCCCCACCGGGTGGGTCTCAATCCCGGCGGCGAGGAGGGGGGGGGGGGTCGGAGCAGCATGGTCGGGAGGGGCTGCTCCGTCATGGAAAACAGAGATGGAGAGGAGGGGAGATAGACCCACCGTAGGGAGGTTTGGTGTAACAGACCTTGGCCGCCGTGAGGGCGGGTGGGAACGCGATGAAGACGCGTCTGCTGTGGTCCCCCTGCTATGCGATTACTACATGTGGTGGAAATTTTGTTTGCTGTTTGTCGCTGACATCTGTTGCATCGCTCTCTCAGGCATTGCTCTCGCTTTTCTTTAAGGTTCTGCATACCCTACGAAACAATTCTGCCGAGTCGACCGCCAATGCATCCTGGCGAGATGAGAGCAGTCTTCGGGCCTCCACTGAGATCGCCCACTTGAAGGAGACGGTGTTGGACCTGGAGCGACGACTGGCTGACGTCTCGGCTCAGCTAGCCGCCACCAGTAAAGACTATGAGCTGACAAAGTTCGCTCTCTCCGAGGAGAAGGAGAGGTGGGTGTTCCTCCCGTCTTTTTTGTTTCCTTAGCCACTCTACGTTTTGATTGGTATTTAATCAGAATTCTTGTCTATTTTTGCGCTGTCTCAAGCAAGGCCAGTAGAACATTCGCTCAGGCTTGTAATTTGCGAGCCGATGTGCATGCCAATGATGTAGTTGTGCGACAGACAACAGGCTTCAGGCTTTGTGTGAATGCGTTAGCGGCAGCGAACATCCCCGATTGATTACGGTTCGCCTGTCAGGATGGAATTTACCAGTCAAAAGTCTTCCGTTCTCGAATGCTACCGTGTGTCAAGCAACTTGATTTGCGGACAGATGCGGAATCTGTGGGGCTGACAGCAAACAGCTGCAGAAGGGACGCTGTCGTAAGCAACTCCAGGTTTGAAATCAATGTCTCTTCTGTTTTATAAGGTATCCAAAGCCCTGTTCTCGTGAGCCAAGGCTTCAAGCTTTTTAAAAGCATACTCCTAACCTTCCGGCCATACCTAACCCCAACTGATGCCCCATCCGAGGTTTGAACTCGCAACTTCCTTGATCAGAGGTCTAACGCCCCAAACATTGAGCCACGAGCTCGTTGTCTTGCCTGTTTAGATCGGGAGCTATTGACACTCGTCGATATATTGGGAAGAAGAAGCCGTGTCGATCACCCGAATCATGGTTTTATTAGTCTGAGCTTTCGAACTCTTGCGGAAGTCCATCGTCAGGGATAAAATCGTTAACGAAAGCAAGCAACATTTATAAGGGAAGGGTCCAATTAACCGAGGGCGGAACAGGACCAATTAGCCACAAGTGCCATGAGTCTGGAGATACCTGCGCGGGGCAACATATGCGGGCGCCAGCTCGATAATTGGTTAACTTAGTTGTCATCCGACGCCCAGGCTTCAATCAGTTCTCGGCCCGTCTTGCTGCTGGCGTGGTCAATTATCCTCGTAGCTGCAAAGTTGAACTCATGACCGGTCTCGTAGGTGTGAGCCGCCCTTTGCGATAATGCGCCGCCCAGTCGAGCAGCCAGCTTATATTTGTATGCGCGAACCCAGCATACGTCCAGTCTGTTCCATGTAATTTATGGAACAGTTTAGACATGGTATGCGGTATACTACGTCCGCCTACTCACTGGGCTTTAATCGATCCTTGATTCTCATGACTCGGCTGCGCATTGTAGCATTGGGACGGTGTGCGATTGCGGTGCCTACTCCCGCGGCAATGCGCTCGTTCGCTTCCGACGCATCCTTGATATATGGCAGCGCCTGCCAAATCGTACGCGTTGGTTCTGTTTGGGTCCTCAGAGGGCGAGCACGTAGGCATAGGCTTATGAAGGCCGTAGGTTAGGCATTCTGCATAAACTGGCCGCGCAGATGTCGGTCCTCACGTGCTTTTTCTTCCGGGTTACTGCAGTGATTCTGGATTATTTTAAACAGCGTTCTCACAGCTTCGTTTGTAAGCCACCGGATGGTTGCTGTGAAAACTAAGAAGCTATGTGATGTTCGTCACCTTCCTATAGACCCCCGTTTCTATTTTGTCGTCGGGAATTCGCATGACAAGCACCTCGAGGAAGGGTAGCTGCTGATCCTTTTTTTCTTCCCTCGTGAATTGTATATCTGGGAAGATCGAGTTGAGGAGATCACCCGTCGGGTAACGTTCATCGATCGCCAACGGAACTCAATCGTCCTGCTCTATCTTGGGTCTCATTCTCCGGCCCTGACAGCAACTACACAGCGACTCGTAGTCTAGGCAAATAGTATCGGACCAGGACGATGGGTCCACGTTCGCTCGTGACATGCCTTTTCTGTGTTGGCGTTGGTGGTTATGGTGATGGCGATGCGGATTTTGGCTGGAGTACTAATAGTGATAGTGGCGATGCTTGGTCGTTACGTTAGCCACTGAGCCCATCCTTATCTTCGGGTTGATTGACTCAGAGGAGTTATTGAGACATGGGCAAAACAGAGCGAGTGATGTTGATCAGACTCGGGTCGAATACACACTTCATTAACTGGAAACAATACAACGGACCTTTAAATTTTTCATGACGCAACAAAAATCGTGGCTTCAAAGTCTCCCAACTACTGAAACTCTGCATTATGACACTGCGCTCCATCGGTAATAAGTCTTCCTGAATTTATCCTGCCGCTGGATGCCGCTGTAAACAACTTTATGCAGAAGTCATAAGTTGCGCCCTCATCGGAAGGGTTTATGTTATGAACTTGCCGCCCGCCCAACAACTTGTCTCGAGCAAATCTCCCAATCAGAAGTTAGACGTAAGGGCGGAAGAAGAGATGTGTATTAGCATATTCTGACAGCGTAAGGTTAAACGGATACCCAAGGTCGGACTGACATTGAACCAACCAGAAAATGCTTTTGAGCGGTTGGCATATCGGCTAAACTATTGACTAAGCTGATTGGCTGGGGTTGGCCTCCAATCATTGCATGAGCTGTCGCAGCATCAACACACGAGCGGGGTGTGTGCGGATCGATAGAGTGGCGTGCGCACGAGTCGGTTACGACGGTTCCTCCTAGTAGTTTGCGACAGTCGAAAAATTACAAAGGTATCGAGCGGGAGAAGGCCTGATTTTGGGATACAACTAGCTGTCGGTGGTGGGTGGTGGTTTCGGTATTTATGATTGGAGCTAAGCATCTTTCTATGCTGGGTGACCAGACTGCATGACCATAATTACAGATCCTTCAGTTGCCTTGCTACGAAGTGATTCGCCTTCGAAGGCAACATCACCCCTCCTAAGTTCGAAACTGGACGTAAAGCTGGTGGTATTTTTAAAAGCATTCCAGCAATTAGTACCCTAACATCGAGCTAACTGACTAAATTCCTGCCACCTTTACGAGTACACTCTCGGCTAGATAATTTTCGGTGGGTGAAACATTTCAGGCCCTCTTTCCTGACCTTTAGGGCGTATTTGCTGACCCTTTAATTCAGTTACTTTGAGCTAAGAAGCAGGCATCCCAAGAAACATAATTTGAAGGAGATGCGTTTTCTTGGAAAACAAGGTTCCTTTGTTCAATGCATTTTCGACGCTGGTTTCCCAGTCGTCAGACTTGAGATACTTTGCAAAGAACAATTAAAAGTTCAAACGTACCGAAAAATAAATATTCATTTTGTGTGAAGGCTAATTAGCTACTGCCTTTGCGCCCGTCTATATCGATCGGGTCTCATCTTTTCCATTTTTATTTGAGATTTTTGTACACGGCATCTAACTCAAAATGCCGTACGTTGTGGCCAAACGAGAAAATCCGCTTCCACATGCATCCACAAACAGAAAATGGCAATTAAAAGGCGTGAGCATATGTCCCAAGTGGATACAGGACACACCTTAGCATGTCTGAGTTTGCCCCTTTAAAACAGGCACACGCGCATGATAGTCTCTTATAAGCTACTGTCACCTCTCAGACAGTGGAGTTGCACAACAGACTGCGAGGAAATCACAAGTCCGCCGCCAGTGTGGGGACACTAAGGCGCGCTGGAGATCAACCAGCGGCAACCGCCACCCGAGACAGCAACTCCGGGTTTTGTACGCAACAACCCCTCCTGCGGGTGGATACCAGAATTATGCCCTACTTATTGTGTTCTCCCTTGGAGATTTCGACAGGGCGTAATTCCCAATAGAGGAGAATATACAAGTTCCAGGCAGGAGTTCCGAAGAAGAAGATGCTATCACTGGAACAAGGATTTTATTTTCCTGACGTTTCGGATTCCGTCGGGAATCCCTAGTCATAGGTAATCGTAAACAGTTCTGAGACATGCGCAGATAAGGGGTGATACATGCACAGATTGCACGGTATTTATAGTTCACAGCGGTCACCCGCATGCGTACTATAATTGTCAGTTCTTGTAGTCACCACTTGAGGTCTTAATTGGTCCGGTGATTGCTCATTAATTGCGTTCTTGTCCGCGTAGGATGCAGGTTTGATAATTGCTCGACAGTTACGCCCGCTGTCGTCAGAGTTGTGCCCAGTCCTTCCCACGTGACTGATTTTCTTGCTCAGGAAATTTCTCAGTACACCGTGTGGGAACGCCAAATCGTTGCGCTTGTTGCTGGACTGGGGGCCTGAGAACCATGACTCGAGCAGCTCGCGGCTCACGCGGTTGTCCCCTCTTGCGAGGATTTCGGCCTCGTCAAACTTGAAAATATGGCCGCGTCCCGTTGAGTGAGCTGCAACCTGGGAGTTGACGTCTTTCTTCCTCACCGCCGCTGCATGCTCGGCCATTCGCGTCTGGAGTAATCTCCAGGTTTCTCCGACGTAGTTGCTTTGTCCGCAACTACACCAGATCCGGTAAACGACTCCAGCCGTTTCCTGCCGTGGCAGTGGATCTTTCGGCCTCATGACCCGGCGTCTGATGGCTGCTTCCGGCCTGTGTGCAACTCCAACTCCAAGTGGGGTGAGTAGACGGCTGACCGCTTCCGATACATTCTTCACGTACGGAAGAGTTCGCCAAACGTTTGGACCAGCTGGACGTGGCTTCGTCTCTCGTTTGCGAATGCACTGGTTGACAAAATTGTGCGGGTATCCATTCGCTCTCAGTACTCGTCGAACATATTGTAATTCAGCAATTTTGTCTTTCACTTCGCTGCAATGCGTCTCGACGCGCCGGAATAGCGCTCTTAAGCAGCCGCGTTTGTGACCGATTGGATGGTTGCTGTTGTAGTTCAGGACTTGCATAGTGTTGGTTGCTTTCCTGCACATTTTAGTTTTAAGGCCACCATCGTCTTTGCGGCAAACGAGGACATCCAGGAAGGCCAGCTGGTTGTTTTCTTCTTCCTCCATCGTAAATTAAATGTCCGGGAAGACGGCGTTTAGACGTTTTTTGAATGTCAGCACCTGATCAATAACGACGAAGGTGTCGTCCACATACCAAGCCCAGAGTTTTGGTAGTATCTTTCTCAGCCTTTAATCTGTTGATGACGTTTATTATGCTTCTGCGCATGTTACACCCTTGTCTCCTACAGGTGCGAGACGTTGTCACAGCAATTGGCCGCCTCTTCCGCCAAATCCAAAGAAGCACAGAAGGAGGCCATCTCCGGTGTGCAGCAGAAAGCGGCCGTCGAAATCGCTTCTCTAAAAGCCACTTTGGCGGAACATCAAAAACGCGAGGAACAGTTATCCGACAATATGGAGGCGCTCAAATCTTCGCTGGGGTGAGTAATCGGGCGCCTTTAGAGAGCAGACAACTGCCTGAGCTCTAGGAGGAGCTCCGAGTTCGCGCTATTTTTTGTGTAAGGCCGTGACCGTGATTGGGGTCACACTGGGTGTTTGTCTCCACTTCAAGTTTTGCCAACCTTCCAGAGTGTTTTCATATGTTGTCTGGTTTGCGTACAGTATTGGCCCTAACTCATGCAAAACAACGAAATTTACGAGACATTGACAAATACTCTGGCAAGCCGGTATTAATGCACGTAAGAAAACTTTGATGTAATTATAAACAACTTTAAACGAATTTTAAAGTTAAAGAAAATATCAACTTTTTTAAAGCCTAAAATTCCAAAACGCGAAAAGTCGTTGAAAGTATGGTCATTAAAGGTTAATAAAATTGTTTGGTGAACTGGTAAACTTACCATTTTGTGTGTGCTAAAGGGAACTTTTCTTTCGTCAAATTTATTTATAGATATTTTTGGAATTGGATTACAATTAGTTTTAGATCGTCCTTGAAATGCTTGCGACATTTTAATAATTATTAAGTTGGTTTGGCAGATTTAGTTAATTTAGTTGGCCCAATTGGGTCAACTAAATTTCACAATTTTCTGTGTTTTCAAGATTTTCCATAAATTTGGATTCTGTTTGACGTGATTGTCGAAACCTTAAGGATAAGGTTTTCTCTTAAAGCATTTACGAAAACAAATAGTTTGTTTGGATGATGGTCCTTATGAAGATGACCGTTTGGAGAAAACACGAACGCTCACTGTCGAAAAGGGGAGATCCAAAATAAGAGTCCGGTATTCTTATGCGTCAGATCAATGAAAATACCTTCTATAATAAGTAACCTATTTAAGAAATACCTTGATTAGATATGTAGCTGACGAATATCTGCGTAAGTTACATTCTTCCAAGTTAACCTCGAAGTAAAAATGAGGAACTTTGATCGTCTTTTGATTTTCCTGGAAGTTCGTGATAAAACTTCGCCTGGAAATGGAGGAATTCTCTTTTTTATCTTAGAGCCTTTTTCACCGTATTTGTGTACTTTTAGGGCCTATTCTAAAATTACAAATTATCTAAACTGTGGTCAAATGTATATTACGATTTTTTGAACACAGTTAATCCCATATCGGTTTCGGCCAGGGCCGTTGAACATTTACCTAATCGGCTTTTTAAGCCAAAAAACAAAGTACCACGATTCTCCATTACAAAACACCTGCTAGATAGTGGTCACTACGTTGACCTCAACACATCTTTCCGATACTCTTTCGAGCACGAACAAATCGGACCTTGCGCTACATGGAAGCAGCCTTTATACGGCCGCAGCAACCCGACTCATGTAAGCAGTTAAATCATGAGGTTTATCTTCAACTGCCCTGGTAATCGCAGGCCTGGATTTAATTGATCTTTGATTTTTTGTTAATTCCTTCCCCACTCTTCCTTCCTTAGCTTTAAGGCGACCTTATTATTGACTATTCTCCATATTGAACAACGACCTGGCTGTTATGTAGTGAGTCTGTTCAAATTCAAGCTGTTGTGTTCTTCATTCGTTAACTATCTCATGCGGAGACGGGCGGCAACTGAAAAAAATGTCTCTAAATTTGTTTATACAAATAAATCCTGCTAAATACGCTTGCATTAAATTTGTAACTGAGAAACAATGCTTAACATTTTCTAAATTATGTATTACATAAAATGTCTTTGTACAAGAAAGCATCTTGTCGCATGCTTCAAAAGTTAACAAGATTATTTTCAGTGACCATCTGCACCATAATATTTGCATTACGTTTACGGTATCAAATTTTCGATGCGGTAAAACAAATAGAGTTAGAAAGGTTTATTGCTGTCTCAGATGTTGCATAACCTGAGACTGGATATGGCTCACTGATGATGGCTAATAAGCCAGAAACGGCCATTCCAGTCTGCCTTGTCCTCGTAAATACTTGCATCCTGCCTATATCATTAGCGCTCGCTGACTGGGCTCGAAGGTGAGTCCCAAGGCCCAACTCAACGAGTATGACTGTACCGCGATCAGCGAGCGTTCCTCATTCCAATAAATAATGAAACCCCCATGAATCTGTGCAGATCAAAGTCCTAGCCGGTAGCCTACGCGTTTGTTGTCTGTTTATGTCTCTTTTTCTTACCTGGCAGGGCCCGAATACAGGAATTGGAGACTCAGCTGGCCGATAGTATAACCTCAATTGGACAACAACAACAGCAGCAGGGAGCGACACGGTCGCCCACCGAGAAGGCTCCACCCGCAGCGGTGTGTTCCAATTGTGCCAAAGCTGTTGAACGCGGCCACTTCAAAGATGTGGGCACTATCACCAGAGAGACACAGGCCTCCTCACCAAGGCTGCAGGAACAGGTTTATCATCCTCCTCCCCCCCCCCACCTCTTCCTTTCCCCCCTCCGCCTCCTCGTTCCTCCCTTCTCTCTGCGTCCTCCGTCCCCCATGCTCCTCCATCCTTCTGCTTCTCCGTCCTTTTTTCCCCAGGCCCTCCTTCTCCTCCTCTCCTTCCTATTGCGTCTTTTCCTCCTCCCCCTCCTCCTCCTCCTCCTCCGCCACTCTTCTTTCCTATTCTGCTTCCGCGCTTTTCCTTCCGTTGCTTTATTCATCAAGCCCTGCATTGCTAATTAACCTTGTCGATACGGCTCACAGTATAGCTCCACTGAATGATCACTGTATAGACTGAAGAGTATGCATTGTTTCGCCTTAATGACCTTTTATTGTATATTCAATGACCAGTCTCATAAACTGTCAAGCGAAAGTCAAAAATTCGTTTTCGAGCTGACTGCTGACTGTCGTGCAGTATTATCCAAGATATTTCAGACATGCCACGATGCCGGTTTTGTATGCAATTCCTTTCGTCCGCCTGCATAAGCCGCACATTGGGGCAAATTGCTACTTAAGTAGTATGCATTTCCGCTTTTCCGACTTTTATTTCCCTTAACTTCAAATGTATCGTAGACAACAACATGCTGTCTAGCCCTCATTTGGTAGCCACTCAAGTCCTCCGCAAATTTTGTACCTGAAGTAAGAGTATATTCCGTTTTCAAAAGGTTTAAATCCCCGAGTTATTAGCAGTCCTATCTGCCGTTGCATTTTTTACATTTTTCACTTGTACTTTCCGTACTTTTCTGTGTCATTAAGAAAATGTCATATACGCCTCCTAAGGTTTTCGATGAATGTGGAGCAATAATAAACCGACAGATGCAACGCCATTTGAGTGAACATAATCATAATCAAACACTTTTAAAACAAGACGACAGTTACCCTGTTTTCGAGCATACAGCATGAAGAAGTCATAATTTCCCCTCAAGTGAGTGCGAGAAAGGAAACATTGATGTATGTTTTTCTTCAACTATATACTTCTATTTAGGTTCAAATTCCTCTGAATGCTGCAAGTCTTTTCACAATTGGGTTGAATAAATTAAGCAAATCTACCAAACTTCCTAAATACCTGATAAATTACGCATCCGCGGCTAGAAGGTAACGCGAAGCCTAATTGGATGGACCGCTAGATGAAAATGAACCTATTAAAGAAGTCTGAAGATTGCCGATCCACCGTCAGGGGGTCTTATTTTCATCCGGGAGACCGATACCTAACTGCCTTGCTACTTGCCCCATTTTAGCGGTCATTGACTGTGCCCCTGGAGGAGATGCTCCTGGAAGAATCCAGCCCTTGGTCGCCCCCGTTTCCCTCCTCCCCTGGCCTGTGGACTGTCAGACAGAGTGAGGCAGAGGAGATGGCCAACTTGCGCTCCACCGTGGGCAGGCTTAACGCTGAGTTGGTGAACAGTCGTAGACAACTGTCTCTCACCAACGACCTGCTGAGAGACAGCGAGGCGGCTGTTGAGCGTCTCAATGAGCAAGCGAAAGTGAGTTTACTGGCCTGTAGCATTGCTAGTAATGAAAAGGGAAGTGGGAATGGCCATATCGGGCTCATTGACCGCCATCGACCAGTCATACGCAACCACAAGTGGTACCCCAGCCGCGACCTATTAATCGGAAGTCTAATGCTTTGTCAATTGAACCACGGGCTCGTTATTTTACCGACTTAGATCGGAAGATATTGGCACTCGTTGATGAACGCTCACCTATCGCTAACGGAACTCACTCATCCCGCTCTGTCTTGGGCCCTAAAAGCAGCCGTAATGGTTCGTAGGCAGATAGTGTTGCCGGGAGACTGGAATGACCATTTCTGTTAATCAACGTTAATCCACCAGTGTCAAAAGTAAGCCTCCCTCAAACTGTACTTTTAAGAGAGAAAACTTGTGTAGTAAGTCATGGGCTTCAAGCTATCAGTCAGTCATCAAACGCAACGACGTCCTTCTGTAGGGAACCACAGCAGACGCGTCTTCGACCGCGTTCCCACCCTCCCCCCGGCGGCCAAGGTCTGCTACACCCATCTTGCTACGTTGAAGGGCTACTAACGTCCTTCTATACATTCAGCGTTAAGATCTAGTCGGATCAACGAAAGGAGTCAGACTAGGGCGCACGAAGGCACTTTTAGTATTGATGGGCCAATTTCATATTTGGAAAATTATCGTTTGCCAAGTCTTTACTATGATATAAACAGAATTAGTGACCTTGTTTAGATTGCCAATCGGCTTTTGAAGAGAAACATAATCGGGACTGGAACTTGTACTTGATACACCTGTGATCATGC
>JAYGXS010000003.1:79968055-80046925 GCA_036362985.1 Ligula intestinalis
GCAGCTAGGCTCACTGGTCACCCGCCTTCCCAAGGGCCTGGAACCACATAATAGTTTGCCACTTTCAAGACTTCGAGATGCTTTGTTAGTCTATGGCGTATTGGTGTGCTCCGACCTTCTGCCAAACTTCACCAACACGGGTGTGCAGGGAATTCCGCAAAACAGACGCGGTTAACTGCTAATTTGGTGCCAGACAGCAATTTCTTATATCACATTTCCGCTCGCTTTGATGCGTGCCTTGCCAGCTAAACTACTTTTCGGTGTGTTGTTTTGGCGCGTATTGCAATCGTGAGCGTACACTCCTAACTATACAATAACCATTTCCACTTTCTTTGCAGGTACTGAAGGAGGAAATACGTAGGCACGAACGGAACACTGAACGTGATGCACATCTGGGCAGCGGACTTCTGTCTCCCATTTCCAGTCCCCAGTCCGCTCCCTCTGCTGCTAGTGAATCGAGGTCTGATCGGTCCATTATCCCCCAGTCCCCTGACTTTGGTAGCTTTTCCTCCAGTCTCACTCGAAATGAGTACCTAAAGAACGTGTTCGTCAAGTTCTTTGAACTACCAACTGACGCTACAGCCGAACGCTCAGCCCTTGTACCTGTCCTCACCACCCTGCTGGCTCTCAGTCCTCAAGAACGGGAACTGCTTAATCAAGTTGCCCAGACGGGCTCCTTCCTCAATGGCACTACTGCGCCCCAGGGCTGGTCAAGCTATTTGCCTTCTTGGACTGGACTCGTGTAGATTGCCACGGCCAGTTTTTGAACTCCCCTGCACATTCCTCTCTCCCCTCCTCCCCCCCCCCCATTCTACGTCCACAGTTCTTTCAGGTTTTGTTGATTTACACACCCATGTCCGGCTGTGAAGAGTTTGTGTTCCTGTACCTCCCCCCCCCCCCCCCTAACGCCAGCAGCTTGTTTTTTTGGGCAGAGTCGCAGATCGAAACTTTCTACATTGTTTTATCTTTGCAAGTTTCTGCTTCCCCCACTAACTCGACCCATTTTCGCTTGATTCAGATTGTACAGATTCCTCTCTATCAACAGTTTACTTTGAGTTAATTTTGTTCTGAAAACCGAATTTTATGTGCTGTGAATGAGGGCAGATTATGATTGGGCTGTCCATATCCGTTCTACCCTAGCCCGATTTTCTGCTCGTAAGAAATCCGTTTTTCTGCTCATTGGTTCACTCAAACATTAAAAATAGTGCCACTTGGGTGTTGGAGTAGCCACTTGCTCGCAACTAATGCAAATCTCACGTGGATAGACCAGTGAAATCACTCAGGACTGATAGCCTTCAGTTTGGCAGAAGCCAGGGTCGTACTGGTTCGTACTCGGCTCCAGTTTTGGAACGAGAGAGCTTTCTCTCGCCAGAACTTGTGGCGTGTGTGTTTTATTCTTATCTGTGTACCGAGTCACGCGTAGATTGCCGCATCACGCGTACTTAGTTCAAATTTATTGTTAAAGAACTCACCTTGCCCGCTACGGAGGTCAGCTATGCCTGCGTTGTAAGGTCTATCCTGCTGCAATTTAACCTTTGAAAGGGAGTAAACTAATAGCTCACACACAGGTTTATCCTGTTGTAATTAAATCTGTAATAAACTAACCGCATATACACACTTTCATACAACAGCGAGCTCAAGAAATTGAGGCCAGATTTGGTTGCTTTTTAACTCTAGTCACTCCAGGGAGTCCTGCAGCGCCCAAGCTGTAGAGCTCAATCAATTCCGCGTCACATAACAGTAACCTTCGGCTGGAGGCGACTCGAGTCTTGTTCATCCAGTTGAGAAACCTTCATGCACGTGTGCTTTTCGAAGACAATAAGTTTGTTTTCGATTTTTTTTGGTCCAAGCTGCCATACCTTCTTTTCCCTCTTCGATTCCTTACCCTGCCAGCGCTAGCTTATTCCTTGTTGTCCGTCTTTCATGCTGAATTGAGTACTGCGACAGTCTTTTGTAACCGCCATAGAAAAATACAAGTTTCTACCTACGCGTAAAGGTTTCTTTCTTGCCCGTTGTGAGGTCTCCCATAGAAAGGTGTCAAGTCTTTTATTGGAAGTAAAGTGGGCTGCCTGCTTGCACCAGGTTGACGTTTTACACACTTAAGCAATTTTACGTCAGGATCACGAAGCCGAGGCGTTATTTTAACCGATCTGGCATTTCTGATAGCTGTGTGACTTCCAAATTTCCCATATCTTACATTCGGAAGTTATATTTTTAATAGTGCAGTGTGTACTCTGCCTTGTGCTTCCAGCAATAAATCACGCCCAAACCAACATTATCTCGCGTCATCATTCATCCCAGGTACAAATTTGAAGATTGCGTATATAGCAGAATTTAATGGAGCCATAAATTTCGCGAGCGCTCATCAGCTGCGTCCTCTCGCGACATAAAGTGAGTAACGAATGAGAAAATACAGAATTGAATTCACACAGAAAAATCGATACAAAACAACAAGGTCACAAGAAATGACCAAGAGGCAATCAATAAAATAGGAAAGTTAAACGCTGTGGGCAGCAAAAGCGGTCTAAAAACGTCTAAGACAAAAATGTTGTGAAGAGGAATGTGAAAGCAGGGAGCCAATGTTACCAAGGCAGATTTAGGTTCACTACATGCTCCAGCTGTTTACATAGGTCGGGTTTGAACCGCCGTATGTGGGCCGCCTCCAGGTAGCGTAAGGTACGAGGTGTTCTTGCCTACATACGGCGGTTTAAATCTGACCTATGTAAACAACTGGAGCATGTAGTGAATCTAACTCTGCCGTAGTAGCACCGGCGCCCTGTTAACATTCTTCTTCCCAACATTTTGCCTTAGACGTTTTTACACCGTTTTTGCTGCCCACAGCGTTTAACTTTCCTGTTTTATTGATTGCCTCTTGGTAATTTCTTGTGACCTTGTTGTTTTGTATCGATTTTTCTGTATGAATTCAATTCTGTATTTTCTCATTCGTTACTCACTTTATGCCGCGAGAGGACGCAGCTGTTGAGCTCTCGCGAAATTTATGGCTCCATTAAATTCTGCTATGTACGCAATCTTCCGATTATCGATTTGTTAGCGCAGTCGACGGGCGTGCTGTAGTAGTTGATACGTCTATCGGTCAATGCGATTTCGAGGAGCTGGTGGCTCATCGATCTTTCGCGAGATTTTCTGCTGACGAAGGAGTTGTATTTCTGCTTACTGATCCACTTTAAAGTTAAAAATAATGACCCTTGGACGTGTCTTTTTGTTAAGACAGCCACTTACACACATATGATGTAACTATCACATGGGTGGACTCGTGAAGTCACTCAGGCTCTTTGGCCTTTGGTCTCACAGGAGCCAGAATCGTATTGGTTCATACTCGGATCTAGTTTTGGACTGTGAAAGACGGATTTCTCGCCAGAACCTGTGGTGTGTTTTATTTTTATCTCTGCACCGGGTCACGCGTTGGTTGTTGCACCGTGTCCGTTGTTTCAATTTATTGTTAAAAAGAAATCACGTCTCCGTGTTGTAATGTCTATCCTACTGCGATTTACCTTTTTAAAGGGAATACAATAATCGCACACACACAGAATCATCCTGTTGTAATTTAACCTGTAATAAATTAGCCACACGTGCATATTTCTACGACAGCGAGCTCGAGAAATTGACACCGGATATGGTTATCCTTTTTCTCTCTAGGAGTCCTGCAACGCTCACGCTTTAGAACACAATCAATTTCGCGTCACATCACAGCAGCCTTCGGCTGGAGGTGAATCGGATCTTGTTAAACCTGTTGGGAATCGCTTAATGCACGTACGCTTTTCGTAGTAAACAAGTTTGCAGACGACTGTTTTACGGTTTTTTGGCCCAAGCCTATATCCATTCTTTTCCATCTTATACTCCCTCCCCCATCATCGCTGCGTATTCCTCATTGCTCTGTCTTCCATGCAGATTTTTTAACCAGCAGAAAAGAATACAAATTTCTACCTTGTCCGTTTCTTCCCTGTCCGTCGTGAGGTCTCTCATAGAAGTCTTTATTATAAGTCTTTTATTATGATTAAAGTGGGCTGCCTCTTTGCATCAGGTTAGCGTTTTACACACATATGCAGGTTTATGTCAGGCACTCCAAGCCGTTGCGTACTTTTAGCCAATATGGCATTTCTGAAAGTTGTGTGACTTCTATATTTCCCACAGTTTAAATTCTGAAATTATACTCTGAACTGCCAAGTGTATACTCTGCCTTGCGCTGCCAGCGATAAATCACGTCCAAACCAATATTGGCTCGTGTAGTCAGTCGGTAGGATTATCGATTTGTTAGCGCAGCTGACTGGCCTGCTGCAGTAGCTGATAAGTTGGTCGGCTAATACGATTTCGAGGGGCCGGTGGCCCATCGATCTTTCATGAGATTTTCTGCTGACGAGAAAGTCGTATTTCTATTTATTGATTCATTTAAAAGTTAAAAATAGCGACCCTTGAACGTGTATACGTGGTGAGACATTAACTTGCGCGCAGGTTATGCAACTCTCACGTTGGCGGACCAATGAAATCCCTCAGGATTGCTTGCCTTTGGTTCGGCAGGAGCCAACCTTCTGTTTCGTACTCGGATCCAGTTTTGGAATGTGAAAGAGGGAGATTTCCCTCGCCGGGACCCGCGGTTTATTGTAATTTTATGTGTGTACTAAGTCACGCGTGGGCTGTCACACCACCTGTGCTGTGTTTAAATTTATTGTGAAAGGACTCATGTTGCTCGCTGTGAAGGTCAGGTATATCTGCATTCTAAGGTCTATCCTGGTGCAGTTTACCCGATTAAAGAGAATGAACTAATTGAGCGCCCACACAGGTGTTATGGAGACGCGAACGGTGACGCACTCAGAGCCCAGAGTTGGCAGTGCACCCCAGATAAGCCATGCCGGCAGACCGGCCGCGCGCGGCGTGAGCACACGTGACGCCCGCCCCCGCGTGCACTGCGATGTTCCTGAGCGTGTCGCGGCGTGGGAACCACGCCAGAACCACCCCGCTCGTCCGATAGGCTGGGAACAGTCAAGAAGGCCCAGCGCCTTATAAAAGGCTGTACTGGACGTGCTGAATCAACCTTCTGCTGTCTCTGTGTTAGCCTGAATAAAGACTCTCACGATCAGACCGGCTTTGCCTTCTTCCACTTACTAGTCCTGGGGACATCACAACAGCTTCACCCGGCTGCAATTTAACCTGCAATGAATTACCCACACATTTCCATGGCAGCAAGTTTGAGAAACTGAGCTCGGATTTGTTTGCGTTTTTCCTTAGTCACTTTACGGAGTCTTGCAGCACTCAGGCTTTAGGGCACATTCAACTCCGTGTTATATCACAGCAGCCTGCGGCTGGAGGTGCCTCGAATTTTGTTCACCTGGTCAGAATCCTCTGACCGCTTTATGCACTAGGGCTTTCAGTAAAAAAAACAAACGGTTCTTTTCGTTTTTTTGGCCCAAGCCTGTATCGATTCCTTTTCATTTGATAGTCCATCCCCCGCCATCGCTTGCTTATTCCTCGCTGCTCCGTCTTTCACACAGAGTTGGATACTGCGGCAGGCTTTGGTAACCGCCAGAAAAAGAATACCATTTTCTACCTACGCGTAGAGGTTTCTTCCATGCCCGTTGTGAGGTTTCCCATAGAAGGCTGTCAAGTCTTTTATTGGAATTAAAGTGGGCTGCCTGTTCGTTTTACACGATAACGTAGCTTTACGCCAGGCACACGAATATATTCCGTTCTTTTATGGCACTCCTACAAGTTGTGTTGCGACTTTCATATTTCCCATAGTTTACGTTTATAGAAATTATATTTCCAGTTGCGCCGTGTGTCCTCTGTCTTGCGCTCCCAGTGATAAATCACACTCAAACCAAAATTGGCTCGCGTAGTCAATCGGGCGGATTATCGATTTGTTAGCACAGCTGACTGCAGTGGCTGATAGGTTGATCTTCAAACCAGGTTTCGAAGGGCCGGCGACCCATCAATCTTTGACGAGGAGTCTTATTTGTCTGTGGGTTTTTCCTGCCCTTTACAACTTGCTTCGAACGTTAGTATTAGGTGGAGAGACTTTTGCCTTTGTTTATTTCACAGCTGTATTTTCAAAGCTCCTAGTCATTCAGCCAACCAACAGTAAGGCTACAAAAGCCGCTAGACTCTCTGTGGTTAAGGATTGTAAATTTGCTGATTAGCAGTTCTCCGTAAAGTTACTTTCATAGAAAGGTCAGCAGCGTTTATGCTAAAGTGCTTCCCTGAGATAAATCACTCCAGTCGGTGGACTGATTATTTTAGCCTCACTGGCGAACTATGCGAGATTAACGAGAAAAGCATTAAAGCTGGTACATGTGAGAGAATATCGCTTTGCAGTGCTTGCAACTCCTGTGTTCTATCCCTGGCAATCAACAGCGCACTGCCGCCAACCTGAATGAGCTAATTTGATCAGACCTGTCGGCGTTTTAATCCAGTTCGGTAGGAGCTTCCGTTTTGCCTGCAGTTGTCATTATTACAGAAGAGCATTTGCATCTGAGCACGCTGCAGTTCGATAACTACTTATTTTCTGGGTTTTTGTGGTTACTGGTACATAGTTATCCCTAGCTTCTGCCGCATTACATTCGATCTCGCTTGTATTAATATCGAATTAATATATATTGTATACACCTTTTAATGTATACCACTGTGTACTACTTACATCGCACAGAACGGGATGGTTTGCTCCGCGTTTTACGAAATGATCCTCTGTCATTAGTCAACGCCACACATTTCATTAGTTTGCCGTTTTTCAGGCATGCCTCTGCCTCGCTTGGTTCTTAAGGCAATGCTTCCTCTCTCCACTCCCTGATTACCGTCCCTTCGGGTTTCCTCCCCAAGCAATCGCCCCAATAGCAATCAGCTTAATGAACGCTCAGATTTTTGATTGGTCCGCGTATGACCCATCTGTTCCTCTACTTTTCGATGACATTCTGTCTGTTTTAAATTGCAGTGCCATGGACTTCGATTTCCGATGTGAGTAAGAAGAGCCGCCCTCATCGAAGCATCGTCATTCCCTGCACCTCTAAAGTTCCGGTATTGGAATCCATCAGACTACTACCTCGTCCAATTTTACCTCACAGGGTCCTGTTCACATCATTTTCTCAGGACAGTCTGCCCGCCTCCGTTCTACTGAATATATTCAGGTAGTAAGTTCTCACTGAGATAAGAAGTCAAACCCTCTAATGGTACTCGCGCTTTCACAGTCTCCATGCTTAATGGTGCGTACACAGGGACGTTCGCGAAGAAATTAGCTTCGGAATAGGTGGTTTCTGACTTTCTCAAGTGCATGCTTTTTTTTCGGTATCCACCGGTATATGTAAGCGAGCATTCACATTTGTTAAGGTTAAGTTCGAAAACCGAAAACGGTTTATTTGAGCTGAATATGGATATACGCCCCCCCCCCCCCCAGAGATTATCACCTCCAGAATTTGCAACTGCAGTATATTGCAACCGGTGGCGACATCTGTGTGAATTACTTGGTATCCTATCCAGCCGGACTCACGAAGCGCGTGTACGCTTTTTTAATAGTCTGCACCACTCGTCTTCAGAGGCGAACTCTCATTTACATTTGATGCCGTCTGGTTTAATTTTGGAGAACTGTAACTGAAAGATTTTGGGCCAACTATTGAAAGCACCTTTCGGAACGAGCCTGAAAATGTCTGTTCCTGAAAAGTCACTCCAAGTTCGCGCATTTATTTGGTCGCAAGGCAGCAGAGAAACTGGAGTTCATAACCCAGGAAAAAAAAACAAAGGGTACGCTGGAGAGCCCACCGATGTGCCGAACCTTCTATGACTGCGTCATGCAGCAATAAAAGTTTGGCGAAACACACGTGTCTGGGTTTTTATCTAGTGCCTGTGCTGTCCATATAAATAATAAATATATAAAGTATATAAACTTGTTTCATCATCCCCGGAAGAGGAATAAGAAGGTGGGGCAATTCCTGAGGCCAAGTTGTATTCAGGCGGACGTTTTGAAAACATTCTCGCTTTCGTTATCAGAGCGTAATGTCTATTCCCTTGCTGGCGCCAAGTGAGTGTGTCTTACCGCTAGCCGCGTGTTATAGCCGTGCCTGATGCACGTGCGTCGATCGACTGTACTGATCGATTGATGGTGGTGTTTAACTTGTTCTTGCCCTCGCGGGCACCTCCACGAGATGTGTCAAGTCATTCGTGGGCCTTCTGAGTGTTTCCACCTTCGCTCGCGGCTGCCGGCTGTCGGCCCTGCGTATCTTCCTTCGCCCGACCTATTGCTCCGCTCTGATCAGATGCTAGCCTTATATAATATAATATGATATGTTTATTATGCCAGTTTACAGGCAATTGTAAAGAGTTGGTAATGCACCTCTTGGGCGCCTTCCAACACCTCGAAGACCGGAAAAAAACTAAAACAAACTCCCTATGTTGCAGCCAGTATTGGTTTTGTTTCAGGTTTTTTGTTTTGTCAATACTGGGCGAGATAGGGAGTTTGTTTCAAGTGAAAAAACCTGCCTTCAAAGGTATGATACAAACGGAATAAATGTACAGTTGTAAGCTGAGTTGACTCATCAGCAGGAGAAATGTTTCATATCGTTTAAGGACATTAGTTGCAGACGGAGAGGGTTGGCACAAGAACACAGTGTTCTCAGTCTCCCTTCAATGGTTGTCGGCAAAAGTTGCGCGCTATCGGCTGAAGGGTTAGCAGACTGCGGGCTGCTGCTTCAGCAGTATTATCTTCAGCATGAAGCCTGGCGGGGTTCAAAGTCCACGAACGCCATCAGAGTGAAAGAGAGATTCCACCGAGTCAGCACCAAAAATTCGTGAAAGTTGTGAAAGTTGCGGAGCGCTTGGTAGGCCAAGTTCAATGCGCGCCACCAACCAGGGCTGAATGACGAAATGCATGTAACGCCTACTGGCGCAGACTGAAATAATCCTGCACGTCAAATTATTATTGATTTTTCTGGACGTTTAAAATTTTAATCGTTTTTGGCACCTTATCTCAGGTCTGAAGACAAGTGGGGAACCTTGTTATTAAAAGGGCGTCTCTTATAGGTGTGTCTACGTCGCATGATCCACCCAAGAGGCATTTCCCAGTTAACTGGAATTACCGGTGATTCAGACGTCTGGCATATTATTTGGTGCCGGTACATTAGGCTGCCCAGAACTGCAGCAATCACCTACATATTCGGTTGTATTTTGAAAATTTGTTTGCCTTTTATACGAAAATGTTATATAAAATCGATCTCCGGTATCCGCGAGAGTTAGGAACCACAGTTAACCGCGAATAGCTGACATCTGCGATTACTTGAGATCCTCATAAAACGCTTATAACTGCCTATTTTAATGTATAAATACCAAATATACGATTAAATTTGATGGATTTGCAGTCCCGATTGGTTACGGGATTTATGCGTTCCTCATATGCCTCGAGGTCCGCTTCTAGGGCACACCAGCGGCGGGTATCACTGACAGAAGGACATAACCGTCAAAGAGAAGGGAGACTGGAATGGCTATTTCTGGCTTAATAGCCGTCATCGGCCAGCCATACTTGAACCCATGAGTTGCACCATCCGAAGCTTGATCCCGCGACCTGTGGGTCAATGCTTAGAGCATTTGTCTTCTAAGCAACAGGTTCAGCATTGAAGCCTCAGGGGGCGCGTCTTTCCCTTCTTCGGGCGCTTCATTTATAAATTGAAATTATTCGTGCGTTTGGAGGCTTTAGGGGTTCATTGTTCATGGGCTCAAAACACTTATTGATCGACATCTGCAGTTGTTGCTTCTTCGGGTTGACGAAGCGGTTATTAGAGGGTCCGTGCACTTCTCAAGGGCATTTGAAAACTACGGAACTACGTCTCCCACACCGCCCTGACTGTTTTCATAATTTAAAACCTGCATCCTCCTCCTCGTGTAAACATGTTATCTCTTTGCTGACGGATTTCGTCAGAAGAAGGAGAAGATGCAATAGCTGGAACATGGCGTTTATTGACCTGCCGTCTCGGATTTTGCTTCGAACCCATCATCAGAGACATTGGCACCGAGCGTAGTATTTATAGGATGAACTTGTCAGGCCATCACGTGCCTAGTTCTATTTGCATAGCTCGCATTCTTCGCTCGGGGGTCGTGCATGATACGATGATTGCTCGTAAGTTTGCGTCTGGATCGTTAATTTCCGAAATTTTAGCATCCTTTATCTATTCTTGGTATTGTGGTTCGCTGTCTACCGCCCGCGCCATCATATGGCGTATTACTCTGCTAAGACGAAGTCTCAACACGGAATATGGAGGTAGAAGGTCGTTGCGCTTATTACTCGACTGTGGGTAGTAGAACATAGAATTATGCAGTTCACGGCTCACGTGGTTTTCAGTCTTTGCGAGAATTTCGGCCTCACCAAATTTGAAAATATGGTTAAGTCCCCGCGCGACCTCAGGGTTAGTGTCCTTTCTCCTAGATTTTGCCGCATCTTGAACCATCTGCGTGCAGAGCTGTCTCCCATTTTCTCCGACGTAGTTGCATTGTCTTCAATTGCAGCAACTTCATTGTAGTCTTTTCCTGCAGTAGAAGAAGGGCTTCCGGTCTCGTTATTTGGCGCCTGACAGTTGCTGCTGTTTGGCGTGCATTTCCAAGTATTGCAAGAAGGTGGCTTACAGCTGCCGAGCCGTTCCTTTTCTACGGGCACACTCGCCAAAATTTGCGCTGATTTTGTTCGGTCTCTCGTCTTGTTTACACATTCACCTGCCGTCGAAGAGTTCGTGGGTGGCCGTTTGTTCCAAGTTCTCGCCAAATATATAGCGATTCGGTGACCTTGTCTTCTGGTTATCTGCGGCGGTTGACAACAAGCTGGTATAGCGCGTCTTTGTAACTGCGCTTCTGACTAACGGGCTTGCTGCTGTTAATGCCCAGTAAGTGTGTAGTATTTGTCGCTTTCCGGTTATTGGGCAAACACTTTATGACATGGTGACGCACCCTATAAACAGTCCACTCGTTGTGTCTTCATAACCCTTATTTGCGATTGTCTCTGATAATAGGCTCAAACGGGATTCCAAACGTCTGAACAATAGACTTCGTGTCCCAACGATCGCATTTTCTCCTCCTGCTGTCATCAAAACCTTCTCGCCAATTGGACTACCTTGCTAATAGCCGCATGTTGAATGTCATCGGCATATAAGCTCGAGTAATCATCAAAATCCTCCGGCCAGAACTTTATCCAGCAAGCATTAAGGGTCTCCTTCGGCGTCGATGATCTTCAGACATTTCACAATCATACATTTTCTTCAAAACCCTTTCAGCATAAATGTGAAGATTATAAAATTATGTTTTAATCATGAAAATTTATCTAGTTTCGCAAAAAAAGAAAAAAGAAGTGTATTTATCGTAAAGCCGCCCAATTGTAAAAGTCTCGCAGCCTGAGTGTCTTACGGAATTCATGGTTAAGGGGTTAATATGCAAACTACGCAACAAGCAAGTAATTAAAGCCGCTTGTAATTGTCTTACTGAAGTAAAAATGTAAGCGAAGGGTTGCGAAATGACAAAAAAGGGTGAAAATAAGGTCTATAAAAGAAAATTAGTAGAACAACTATTGGATAACATGACCAAGTACATTTTTGAATGGACGGATATTCCACCTACTGAAAATTTGCAAGTAGTTCATTAATATTAACTTTCATTAGGCGGCCCTTCTATAAATCCCTACCGAATTAATAAGCAAACACTTAAAATATGCTTCATAGAATGAGTCTGCATGTACGGAACCAAGTATAGGCGGGGAGTCAATTATATTAAGTTTTTATTACGAAAGCTCATACCACGCCTGCCCTCTGGTTAAGGTTTGCAATGGTCTGTCGGTGCTATCCTTACATCAATTGGCTGCAAAAGCTCACAGTCTACGAGACGCCGACCTACATATATGTTGCGGCCTCTGACGAAGCTGAGACTCGCTTTCGAGTGCTCAAGATCGCCCGCATTCCCGTGCCCTTCACCGACAGTTTGGATCCCACAGAAGCCACTTTGGCAGCAGAAACTCCGCTGGATCGTTTATGGCGTCTGGACATTTTTGAGGATCCGCACTGCTACACGCGGAGAGAACTGAACCTCCTGCTTGCAACGATTCAGGCTGTCAATAGGGTAAGTCGGTGTGCCAGTTTGGACAGTGAATTAGTTCTCACTGGTATTACGTGTGTTGTGATGCTATTGCCTTTGGTGCGAACAATGGTTCAGTAAAAAAGAAATCTGGACCGTCGTTTCTCCTACTTTCAAATGTTTCGTGTCCGACTATCAATACGGTAGATCGGTATGCCAGTTTGGACAGAAAACGTTACTTACTTATGAACCGTTATCTTTGATTAATTCCCACTTACATTACGTGTGTTGTGATGCTCTTTGCCTCCTGTTTGAATAATGGTGCAAAAATTGAAACTGCTCCCCTTGTTACTCCTGCTTTCACATATGTAAACTGACAGGAATTACTAGTCGGGCGAGCTTTTAAGAAGCGATTGCCGTTAAGACCATGTCATAATTCGTTCACGGCAATGTGTTTTACGTTTTTACGTTCAATACTCCAAATATTTCTTACTAAAACTGTAAAATTAGCCAACATACATTATAATCAAGCCGCATATTGTGCTCTAGCGATCGGTCCTAAGGCTCTTGACGTCGTAAACTGGCTGTAACCCTGTTGGGATCAGTTGAGGTAGTACGTTTCGATTCTGATTCAGCAGTGTGAACTCTCGCCAACTGTGAAATTCTCACACTGTCAAGGTCACTATGTATGGTTTGATCTTGACAGAAACCTCGCCCTGTAGCTCCACCCAGCAATAACAGGTAGTGACAGAGGTGCATTTACATCGTGCTTCTGATTCGCAGATTCTTAAGGTGGACACAAGCCAACTTGTCTATTGCGGTTTGCAGACAGTATTTGGATACCACCGACACTACTCTAGCCTGCCCGTTCGCGCACTTCTAGTTTGTTCGCAATGAGGCTTGACGTCAGAAAGTGCGGCACTGTTGTGACTCGTGATGAAAGATTGCATGCCGCTTCAGGGATGCAACCCTACCAAAAGCTGTATCGTCACGCTTGCGTGACACTCTTTCACCGATAGAATCCACCACCATCATCATTACCCCATGTCCCTGGATCAGCGACTATAAGGAAGGGCAGAGGCTGCCGCTATCAGGTTGAGGAAGCCAGTCTTGTGTGCACAGGAGAACTTCCTGCGAGTTCCGCGTCCAGCATGGTCAACGGTCGCTTAAGTGTACGCACTCTCCCGTGCTCTCTCGTTCTCCATCCTCTTGGAATGCCATCAACTACCCCCCCGTCTATTATCTACCCCTCCCCCCTATTCCCACGACTCACTTGCTCGATACGACGAAAATTCTCTAGTATAGGCAGATTGTATTGCCGGCAAAGACAAGGGAGACTGGAATGGCCCTTTCTGGTCTATGAGCCGTTGTCACTCATTCATACCCAATGCGGGCAATACTATTTGTCTATACTACCAGTTGTTACGGCTGTCAGGGCCTCTGTCCAGGTGGGGCAGATGAGTTCCGCTAACAGTCGGTGAACGTTAATAAAAAAGGCGAACATTTTGACCGCATGTTTAACTTGTACGGCGTTTCGATGAGAGTTTATCGAAAGCTTACTTATGCCCGCCGACTGCTTTTCTGAATGATAATTATTATTATCACTACTGTCATCCCCACAAATCATACGAATTGTACGCCGTGTGGCTCATATTTGCTTTCGGTTCTCATATGTTATTTCAGTGGACAGCCACCAAATTCATGTGAACGGCAAACACGCCGGTCTCTACGTAGCAGGCCAAGTGTTTCCCTCATAATGCTCAATACCCATCTATAGCAGACCCTTTACCCTCATTTTGACAGGATGTCTCTACATCGAGTGGTAGTTTCCTGCGCAAGAACGCCACAGCCGTTGGCGTTCGATCGCGTGCTCTCTCCCCCTCCACAGAGCGGCACTCCCATCCGGACCCCTCCACCGGGACCTCCCCACCCTCCCCGAGCGCAGAGGAACCCAGCTCCGTGATCCCATTGTCCACCGAACTTACCATGGAGGCCTCCACCACTCGCTCTGCCTCCCCCGCATCTGGTTCCGTCGCCTCATCTACCAGAACCACCCAGGCGACCAGCTCCCTCGTGCAAAGCCTCACGGGCTTTGGCCTGGTGGGATTTGTGCGTTTCCTCTTCGGCTACTACCTCATTGTCATCACACAGAGACGAGAGGTCGCACGCATAGGCGAACATAGAATCTACAAGGTCAGTTTTTGTGATGCTATCGCAAATAGAGTTAAGCCTGTTAAACCCTTACTACTGCGATTTTCCAGGCCCGGTTCCTTAGAAGAAGATAGAAGTCGTGGAAGGCAAGGTAGAAGGAGATTGTATTCTGTTCAGAATAAGTAGGAGAAGAATTAATAGAAGGGTTGACTCGGCTTGGGTTGGAGTTTGATCATGAAGAGCGAGAGAGAGAGCGCCGCAGCCTCGCGTCCGCTGCGAAGCGGGGCGAAAGGCCGAGTGGGTTCCGCCTTGCCTGGGCTTAGTGTGAAGTGTGTTTCTGCCAGCGCTGACAACAAATCCGGCGCATATCATTAATCAGCGGTACGCAAAATCGATTAACTGATTGAGTGGCTTGACTGCCAATTCACGCTTCGTAGATCAGTCGTCACAAGTGGCAAAGCAAGTCCAGTGTGGACCAGTCATCAGCGATGCGCCAAAAATCGATTCACTGGCCACGTTGACAGAGCAGGCAGCGCTGGGGGGACAGGCTCCTACAATGCTCATGGGGGTAGCGACTACTCTTCCCGGGCGAGACCACCAACTCTGTTCTAGGAGCGCAGGTTTCTAGGCCATACATTTAAAACTCTTGTAGATGCGCTATAGCGGCCAGCGGCTACTCGCTTATATCGTCTCATACTTGATCTTTCGATCGGGCTCGGACATCACGGGATGATGCGTCACTAGTGGCGTCCACTAGGCACTCTCGCGGTGGTAGTAGCTATACGGAGAAGGATACACATGTGTATAAGTCTTTCGTATTCGGAAGGAAATTTTTGCGGCATTGGCCCATTCTGTCGTGAACTCTGGGACCGATATAGTCAGTATTCACCTTAATAGATGTAAGCTAGCTGAATATAGTACATTCACGGAAGAAGGAATGTCCTCTTCTAAAAGTAACTATACACGTACAGCAGATTTTCTGGTAAGGATTACTCATCCCTGCCAAACAAAACATTAGAAGAGAAGCCGCCCGCAATACATGCGTCTTTGCATCAACTTCCGCGGAAACTAGGGTTAGGTTTCCGTTCAGTATAACGGTTCAACTTTGGGTTGTGTTCAAGGTTGGGCTGAGGGTTAGCGTTAAGGTAAGTTAGGGTTCAGTTTGTAGTGAATGCACCGAGTTCAGGCTGCATGACTGGCTATGACTGACTAATAACGGCTAATGAGCTAGAAATGACCATTCCAGTCTTTCTTCTCTTTGCCGGCAAAGCCATCTGCCTAGAATACTGGCCGCTCGAAAATACACCAGAGCGGGAGGAGTGAGTTCCGTTAGCAATCGGTGAACGTTCGTCAACGATAAAGGCAAATGCCCGTCGCTGAATAGGTGCGGTGTGAAGTATGTTCCACGAATGCAAGATTAGTAGGTGAAGCCGCACACTGAATTCATGCAGCCTTTGTACTCTGGTAAGAAGATCAGTGTATGTCCTCATGAGCTAATGACACCTATAGGCGTAAGAGTGCCTGTGTGCGCTTTAGTCAGGTCACATTGTCTACCGCTCGGTTCAACGGCACATTGACATCGAGCCTTGTGCACCCAGACCATTGGTAGTGCTGCGGCAGTCCGTTAGGCTGACAGTTTAACCATCGCTAGTGAGGCCATCCATTGTGTGCTAAATGGAGAAGACGTGGCCCTGGCAACTTGAGCGTTAATCAGTTTATAGTGCGGCAGACTTTCACTGCATCTAATGCACTCAGTCATTCCTCGCTATACTTGAGGAAAGGAGAATGTAATGGCGGGTGCAGCGGTTGCAACGCTACACGACCCGTCTACCTCTGTTGCACATCATGCGGTTTCCACTTCTTGTACCCGGCTGGTTCGGGTCTCACGCGGGTGAGGGAGCCAATAAAGTCCGCATTTATTAGGAGCTTTTGAGTTTGCCTCTCCCCTTATAAGGATGGAGTTGTTCTGTCGGTTGGCCACCTTTAAGTCACAACCCTTAGCACGTCGTGCTAGATTCAGACGCGTTAGACATGCGATGACAGTTAAGAATAAATTAACTCCTTCCTCCCTCAAACAAACATCGGTCGGATGCCCGAACCTGTCAACCGGCCGTTGGTGGGATTGGTTACAGACCCACCTCGCGAAAATGCAATGCAGTTGTTGTGGAAGAAGAAGCAGACTGATAATTTGCAGAAATAATTTATTCATGTAAGCTTTCGAACTCTTACAGGACACCATCGTCAGAAATAAAAACGGCATCTAGAGAAGCAACACGGATAATGAATAAGAACTAATAAAAAATAATTAGGAGAGATTTTGGTAGACTCCAATAATTTATTTGATCCGATTGTGAAAAACTTGTTTGCCTCCGTGGGATTCGAAGCTGTTTTAGCCCAGTTACAGCCCAGTATTTCCAACCCGACTAGTAGGCAGAAGAAGGCAAGGGGCGGTCCTGATAGGCAATGGCTTTATTCAGCTGTACACAAAGACTGGGGACGCACGTGACTGTCCGGTCCTGTGTGACCTGCCGGTCCGTCGGAGTGGTCGTCAGAGTCGTCGGCAGAGTCGTCCTCAAAGTCGTCCTTTACTCTGTCAACTCCGGCATATTTCTACGGCTCCGGTCTTTCCAGAATAATCCTAGCTCCCAGACATTCTGGAATAATCTTGACTACCCCCACTGCGCCTGCTATGTGGGTGGTCGTCTGGCCTTCTTGGCTCACGGCGTATGCGTAGGCGTGACGTACTCCGGGCGGCCCTTTTCGCCGACTGCCGTGAATGCGCGGGGGCGTCACGTGTGCTCAGGGGGTGCACCGCCGGTATGCGGCCATGACTCACATAGCGCGCACTTCTCGTCTCCACAACAGAAGCAGGATTTAGTCCGGCCAACACGCTAGCCAACGGAGCTCTCGAGGTCCCACCGGTAGCCCTGAGTTTAATCTCACTTGGGTCGATTTACCCGCCCAGCCTATTATCTTTTATGGAATCCACCAATGCTCATATAGTAAGTTGACTGCCCAAGCAGGATTTTCTAAGCAATCAATCTAGAATCCACCAGAGGAAAAACAGACACGTTTAATTATTAAAAGGGGTTTGACTGGTTTCAATAATTCATTAGATCTAAAAATAATTAGCGCCAGCCCGCAAGTGACTCTGCAGGGTTCCTTATGCCGCGCATTGATTCAACAAAAACCGAGTCATTCGATATATCGATCTGGCGTCCGCATGGAGAGCTTTACGCAATCACATTCGGAACGACGTTGCTGATTGGCTCATATGTCCTATAACTGTTGCTAGTCTTGTTGCCGCTTTTATCTCTGAGGGTGGACCCCTGTACGGCTTCGAACGCTCAGGCGACTAAGGAAAAAGGGTTATGGCGATTGAATAGCCATACAGCTGTTATACGAAAATTTGCCTCAGGTAGTTGTAAACTCGGGCGCACTCTAGATACTGCGCTGCGAGGTTTATCTACTTACGTGGAGACCGACAACACTCGGACGAAAAGACGTAGGAGTGAAGTGCCTAGAAGTATAAGTGAAGGATGCAGTCTTCCATTACCTTACTGAGAGATCAAGAAAATAAGTAAACACTGCCAAGTGTTCGCTGGCAGGTTTATAAAATATTATACACGTTTTTTTGATAAAGCTAGATCGATAGGCGCACGCAAACTGTCCGCGGTTATTAGACGATATTTTCGAAAGGATAGTCTTCTTCAGCTTTTCCCCGGTTTTGCCTCTGTCGTTATAAACCCTGAATTTCGAGAAAAGCTAAAGCTGGTGGCTACCTCGCGAGATCATCTCCTCCTCAAATGTCTCGTTGAACATCGATATTCTTGCAGGTGTAATCATTCACGATAGGATCGCATAGGTAAAAGCGGTCCCATAATGTTGCAACCCTAATTTTGCCACGTATTCCATGACGTGTAACGTAGGAGACACTTTTTACTGCAAAAGCACGATTTCCGTCTAATCTGAAATATTTTGCCTGGAAAGGGACGCAATTGTTTTTTTCTCTCATGTGATATTGCCCAAGTCATGACCTTCAGACAGCATTGCTTCCGACTCGGAAAAAAATGGGCCTGTGCTGCTGATATCCTAAAGCATCAGACATTATCAGGGAAGAGAGTCCTCTGAATGTCCCGCACCAGTAGGAACAGCGAACAAAATTCATGTCTTCCGTTCGCGTAATTGGATTCAAGCTTCCACTGTCTCACTGCGTAGCAATAGCGGAAATGCTATTTTTCATTCTGTAAACGACACTCTTAGGGGCGCTAAATATGTGGACTAGTCGCCGAATGATCTTTTTGAACCTTAAATCACAGGCACTCACGTCTCCAATGAGTCTATACGATTTGTCAGCCCGATATCAATTTATGTCCAGCTCATCGATATGATTAACAAACGACTGGCTTCTTGCTGAAGTGTCTGGTATCAGACGTTTGCGCAACGTATCCGAAGGCTTTCGTCAGTGTTAGGGCAGCCGAGCACATGAGCCGCCACCCTTGCCATCCAGACAGACAGACACCCCGAGGTCACATCGGACAAACGCGCGCGAACAGAGGTAAACGCACAGCGACAAAGAGCTGTAACCACAGGTAAGAAAGCCGTCGGATTATGCATGTCCTTAAGAGGTCACCCACCATCCGATGGCTACCTAGAGGGACCAATAAGAAGTAACAAAGTGGGCGCGGACTGATGCCCTTCAATACGAGGGCGGACACAGGAGGCGGGACTTGCTGCAGACGAGAACGCCGTGACGCAACGACAGACGACTTGCTGGCGAAGACAAGACACGCCAGCTGACACGTGCAGAGTTCATGTGTACGCCGGAATTGTTATAGTAAACTATTCTCGGTTGTCCTCTTTGTCTTCTAACCCATACGTACAACTGGGGGACACAAAATTCATTGGCGTCTTTTTCCTGTGGCTTCTATGACATTCGCGAACCCCAGATCCAAAGCTCTTCCTTTTTATGAAAATTTGTCACATTTTGCGTGGCTCAGAAGGTGTGTGGCACGCGTAGATTGGTAGTCTAGTGGTGTCACCCACTGCACCCTCCGGTATCCTTCACCTTATCTTGCTATCAAAGCCCCGTGAGTGAAGAGGGAGGGAGTATGGTAGGCACTGTGAGGATTCGTTTCATTGTTTACACATAAATCACCAGTTTTATGCACAGGTACACAGTCGGCATTGTGGCTTGTAATGCCATAGAACTGTCAGTTTGCTAGGCAATCAGTTGCTTTTTTCTCTGGAAGTGTTTGTGTACTGGAATGTCTCGTTGTTTCTGTGTCATACTTTCTTCTGAGCAAATTTAAGCGCCTTCTAGCGGTTAATAAGGCAATAAGCAATCATGGATGGAGGCGAATATGCGAGCCCCAGGCTTCTGTTGAAAAAAACGCGCAATCACTGGGACAGGACTCGTTTTTGTCTGCGTTTTCGATTTCGTACAAGATGCCATCATCAGAGAAAATAAGTGTGCAGCAAGCATTGGCGTGTTTTATAGTTCATCTACGAAAAAAATGGGGAGTAGGGAATGATAGAATTCGTGATAGGTTGAGTCCACGCCACGACGTCTCCTTTTGTCGTCCCAGCGTACGTCCTTTGCTGACAACCGGGCCGCGCGAGCGAAGGGCTTGGTAGTGTGGGGATACTTCTACATACCTGTTGGTAGAGTTGGAGTCAGATACTCAGGCCTACAGTAGTTCTCGCCCCGTCTTATTGCGGGATTGTGCCATTATATTTGTGCCTGCGATGATAAATCCATGGTCTCCCTCCGGGATGGGAATAACCATGTGAGACAGTGGGTCGCCTTTCCGTACTGCCCGTTTATGCTCCATTATTCGCGAGATACGTCACCGGGTCGATCCTATATAATGGCAGGAGCAGTCGCGGCATGGCACTTGGTAAACTATGCCAAATCCCTCCCCTACATCCAGTCGATCTTCTATGTGTATGATCCAATAACGCATGGTAGCTGACAACGGTGGGAAATACCTAAACCGTGCCCTGCAGCGATACGTTCCGTTTTTTCTGAAGCATTCTATGTCTACAGTAGAGGGTACCAGAGTTTTGACGGCTTCTATCCGTTTGTCCCCCGTGGGGGCGTACGGATGCACCAGCTGACGAAGCCGGGTGTCCATTCCTTATCAGTCGGTTACGAAGGTGCCGTAGTTCTCGCACTCGTCCCTCAAGTTCACAGCAGTGTGTTTTTACCCTCTGAAAGAGTGCTGTAACCAACGAAAAACGCATAAACGCATTGACAACCATTCTTGCATTTCTCGCCCCCTGCTGACAGATTGAAGATACGAGGATGATCTACGTGCCCGGGGAGCCCTGTATGCCGCTGAAGAAACTCCTCGAGCGCTCCTCTGCCGACCGCTGCAAAGCCGGCCTGCCGCCCTGGGCTGCAGACAGCGCTGGCAATGCAAAGCTCTCACGTCTAGTCGCTGAGGAGACGCGATTCTTAAAGCTCTTCCAGAGTATTGATCTGAGCAGCAATTTCTACTTCAGTTACTCCTATGATCTTACCAACAGCCTGCAACGCAATTTGGAACCAGTAAGTAGACCTGCCCAATCGGGTCGGCTGAGCATCCATTTTTTACAAACTTTTATAGTGCAGCTTTATTCCGGTCGAATTTCATCATCTTTTGATGCAACGTCATGTCATACGCTTTTGTTATAAGACTTTCCCGGTCTAAGTTCTTCGCAGCTCTATTTACCCAATAAGCCGCTTTTTTGGAGCTTTTTTTCTTTCGACAATTCATATGTTTAAGGATCGTTGTACGTGCCTACAGCCAGGCTTGCAATGGCGAGTGAACTGTCGACTATATGAACATGCACGTCTCAGTTATGCTGGAAAGCATGCCTACTCACCCCACTTGGAGTTGGAGTTGCACACAGGCCAGAAGCAACTATCAGGCGCCGGGTCATGAGACCGAAAGACCCACTGCCACGGCAGGAAATGGCTGGAGTCGTTTACCGGATCTGGGCAAAGCAACTACGTTGGAGAAACCGGAAGATTACTCCGGACGCGAATGGCTGAGCATGCAGCGGCGGTGAGGAGGAAAGAAGCCAACTCCCAGGTTGCAGCACAGTCGACGGGACCCGGCCATATTTTCAAGTTTGACGAGGCTGAAATCCTCGCAAAAGGTGACAGCTGTGTGAGCCGCGAGCTGCTGGAGTCATGGTTCTCAGGCCCCCAGTCCATCAACAAGCGCAACGATTTGGCGTTCTCACACGGTGTACTGAGAAATTTCCTGAGCAAGAGAATCAGTCACATGGGAAGGGCCGGGCGCAGCAACAACTCTGACAATAGCGGAGATAATTGTCACGTGATTATCAGGCTCGCATCCGACGCTGATAGGGTAATTGTGCCAATTAGTGAGTCGAACGCGAAGTGTCAAGCCAATATCGCATCAATTAAGACCCAAGTGGTGGCTACAGAAGTGAATAATCATCACACCCGCGTGGATGAGCACTATAACTATAAATACCGTGCAACCTGTGCATTTTTCAACCCTATCTGCGTATGACCATGACTATTCTCCACTTTTGGCATGTCATTTATATTATCCTGGTATGTAAAATAGGATGAGGCCTTGCGTGGCACGCCCAAAAGTGTCCTTCAGGTTGTCTATCGCCTTTCTTATCCTATACAACTTCGACTGACTTGGACAAGCCAGATGTGCACCGGCGCGATAGGAAGGCATGCGACCGACGTCAGTATCCATTTTCACGCCAAATCAACCCTCTCCTCATTCACTAAACCTAATACTCTTGAACCTCTCACGACTCATGACTTCAGCTTGGCCAGTCTAAAATCTAACCATGGTCCCAAACTCCAGCTTCTAATCTTAAGCGCCCTCCCTAGCCTTTATCCTAGCCCCAATAATAACCCTAACCCACAAGCTCGGCCCTGAGAAGGATTGGATGTGGAGCGATCGAATGAGAAGGGACTGAAATGTAGTCCACTCAAATGATATAAGTAAGTATTTAATGAAAATAAAGACTAGATGGGGCCACATTCCCTATCGTCACGGCCTGGAGATCATCTTTAAGAATGTGAAGTAGTTTGGGCACAAGAATATGGACCATCGTATAACTTGAACCCCAATCATATGCCCCCGGAATTTAATGCAAGTAAATTCCGGGGGCATAGGATTGGGGTTCAAGTTAAAGCATGGGAATAAGTGTTCGCATCCCAGGTACGTGTGTAGATGGAGAAGTAGAAGGCGTGGCGATCACCGGAATCATACTTTTTACTTGTCTTAGCTTTCGGGCTCCTTCTAAAGGGTAATCGCACACGCTGGCAACAAAACAGGCCGTGAATTGATTGAAGCCTGGGCCTCGGATGAGAACTCGGTTAATCGATTTATTGATCTGTCGCCGGCGTACATCGCGCTGCGCAAGCATCTCCGGAATGATGGCACTATCGGTTGACTGTTCCCTCTCCCCCCTCCCTCCCTCCCGCCCCCTTCCCCCTCCCCTCAACGGTTGATTGGTCCCTGCATCCTATAACAGTTGCTTGTCTTTCGTGTACGCCTTTTATCCCTGACGGAAGACTCTAGAAGGAGCCCGAAAGCTTAGACAAGTAAAAAGTATGATTTTGGTGATCGCCACGCCTTCTACTTCTCTATCTCTCCTCTTTCTAACTTTATTTAAATGTGGGAATAAGTACCTGGAATCTGGCGCTGGTCACCTTTAGTACACAGTGTCCATATTATCATTCCCGACTGGCAGTTATGTTGCTAGGCCGCTTACTTATTACTTTAACTAACATCGGCAAATGCGGAATCGGTGCAAGCTCAACCATACTTAGATACAGTAGCTTCTCGTCAAAAGACTCTGCTACTTACCATACCTTTCTGTCCTAAACAATACCAAACCGGCATACTCTGCATCGCTGCAGAAGCTGCTTTAAAGTGTCCTTTTAATTCACCTCTCTCTCTCTCTTGAACAGTTTTCGGAAGCCAAGAGCTCTCCACAGCCATCTGAAGAAAAGCCCGCCACTTCGACCACAGAGAACAGCGACTCTTCACCCGTTCTGGCCTTTCGTCTGCTGCCCAACGATCGCTTCACCTGGAATTTCGGTCTTCTGCCACCGCGACTGCGTTCCACCAGCAACTGGTTTGTCCGTCTGGTGCATGGTTTTTTGAAGCAGACCGTCTTCGCCTCCTGTGGCATGCCAATCACGGTAACCCTGCTCGCCCGCAGGTCCCGTCTCTTCGCCGGTACCCGCTTCCTGAAACGCGGCGTCAATCTCACCGGAGACGTGGCCAATGAGGTAAAGTGCTTGACACAGTAAATATTGAAGAAGGAGAAGAAGAAACGATCATCGGAACAAGAGGTTTATTGTCCTGACGTTTCAGATTCCGTCGGAAATCCTTAATCATAGGTAATAGTCGAACAGTCTGAGACATGCGCAGATAAGGATGATACATGCACAGATTGCATGGTATTTATAGTTCGTAGCGGTCACCCGCATGCGTACTATGATTGTCAGTTTCTTTAGCCACTGGTTGAGGTCTTAATTGGTGCGGTGCTCACTCATTAAGTACCACAGCATTCTTGTCCGCGTCGGATGCGGGTTTGATAATTGCGCGAAAATTATGCCCGCTGTCGTCAGATTTGTTGCTGCGCCCAGTCCTTCCCACGTGACTGATTCTCTCGCTCAGGAAATATCTCATTACATCGTATGGGAACGCCAAATCGTTGCGCTTGTTGATGGACTGGGGCCTGAGAACCATGACTCGAGCAGATCGCGGCTCATGTGGTTGTCACCTCTTGCAAGGATTCCCGACGGAATCCGAAACGTCAGGCAATAAACCTCGTGTTCCAGTGGTCGCTTCTTCTTCTTCCGAACTGCTTCCTGGAACTCGCATATTCAAGTCTACTGTAAATACGACTGTAGGGCGCTTAGCGCTCTGGATTTGTCACATTTTCGTGCCGTATTGCCTTAAAGCCCAAGCTGGAGCCCTCGCATGCAGCCGAAAAAGTCAAGGCAGGCCGGAATGGCGAGTTCTGGCTTACTAGCCGTCATTTGTCAGAACTACCCAATCCTAGGAGTAGCAATTCCCGAGATTCGAACCCGGAACCTTCGGTTATCGAGTGTAACAGTACCATTGCGCCAAGGGCTCGTTTCTGGAATGAAACACGAATTGCTGGTGACGGCTTACAAGCCAAGAATGCCTAATCTTGTCTTCCTTGCCTTTATCCGCTCCAACTCTACATGAAATGTGCCTGTACTCTGTAGTTTCTTATATTTGATACAGTTGTCAACCTCACCGGAGACGTGGCCAATGAGGTACAGTGCTTGTGTTACCTGACACAATAAATATGATTGTAGGGCGCTTAGCGCTCTGGTTTTGACACATTCGTGCCGTATTGCCTAAGAGCTGAAGCTAGAGCCCTTGCAAGCAGTCGCGTAGCGACTTTTTGAATATGTTGCAGTGGAACCGATCAAGTCAAGGCAGACTGAAATGGCCACTTCTGGCTTATTAGCTGTCATCTGTCAGAAATATATAATCCTCCGGGAGGCAATTCCCAAGCTTCAAAACCGCAACCTTTGGAAATTGAGTGTAACACTCTACCAACATATCATGGATTTTCTCCTGGAATTGTGTATTACTTGCTGATGACGGCTATTGAGCCAGAAACGGCCATTCCGGTCTTCTTTGTCTTTGTCGATTCCAACTCTGCATGAAATGTGCCTGTACTTTGTATTTACTTATATTTGATACGGCTGTGATCATGCCTTATCCACCCGGTCTCGACAATGTCACAGATTGCACGTCTTCATGCGTAATGATTAGCGGCAGCGGATCTGGAAAGCTCAACCGAATACCGAAAGTCCACAAACCACTAATTTGCCTTGACGTGCTGTGTCCGCGAAATATGCCTCGATCGACCGACGAATTACTAGTCTATCTTAAACCAGTTCTTATGCATCTAACAAAACGGCAGACTTCTACTTAATGACATCTGAGTAGATAAAACTACAAACTAAAGATTAAAGTACTATTTTCTGTACTAAAATGGCTTTTAAAACGCGAAAATGTGAAAAACTCAAAGCTTCATGAAACATCAGCGGACTCGTCTTGTAGAAAAATAAATGTTTGCACATGCGAATAACTGACAAAATAAAGCAGAACGGCAACATTACCGTTTGTAAACACAATATTTCATTGCAATATTTTCATTAAATATCCCTTCGGAATAATTGTTGTATGAATTTTGGCACGTAGTCAAGTGCCTGCTCGCCCGTCGGCACCCGCTTCCTAAAACGGGAGGTACAGTGTGTGTGGTTACCTAAAACATGAAATGCGCTTGTACTTTGCACTTAATGGGAATTAATGGAGCTGTGATCATACTCATGATGTTACGGATTGTACCTCCATACGTGTGATGATTAACGACAGTTAATCTGGAAAGCTTAACTCATTCTATTTTCTGGCTACGGAGCCCTGATACCGAAGATCCAAGAACCGCTTCCCTGTCTTGACTAACTGTTTAACTGAAATATGTCCCGGTTAGCAACGAATTAATAGTCAATCTTAAAGTAGTGCGAACGCATTCGCCAAGATAGCAGTCTTCTACTGAATGACATAAAAGTAGATGAAAACAAACAATAAGGATAAAAATACTTTTTCGTAGACAGTCAACTTCAGTTAATGAGTTTAAATCCGTTCTGGCAATGAGCTCGTTATGTGAAAACCTCGTCCCGCGAAACTTAGCCAAACAAACTGCATAAGTTCACTGATTGGCTGCAGGCAACCAAGTACCCACGTCCTAGGAGTCGGACTAAGTGGCGGACACACACACACACGCACCGACAACTCGTTAACTGAGCGGAAGCTTGTCATTTGAAACGCATTTTCTGCTAGTGTTTTGCTCGTTACCCGAAATGCTCATAGACGGGACTGCTTGTCATCCGAAGCTCCACAGTATAAGAAGATGAACAGTTTTCTTAAGAAAAGCGAAAATTTCACTTAACTGAGTCATGTTTTAGCCGAACATAATGATTGCCCATGCGGATACCTGACTTAATAAAGCGATATATACATATTAACGTATCGTTTTCATCATCCCAGAAAGAAGAAGAAGAAGAAGGGCCGAGTTATATTGAGATTGACGTTTCAGACACTCGCTTATTTCCATTGCCAGAGTAACGTGGTGGTTTTTCCTGTTTGCCGGGACCGTTTCAGCCTCGCTGCATGCCTGTTACTAAATCCGTGTTCAACACACGAACTTTAACCTGCTTGTTCGCTGCTGACTGTCTGTGAGATTGACCGCTGGGGGGCTCGTGGGACCTTTGTCCTCTTTGCAGCTGTCGCAATTGTTGGTAAGTTAGCGTGCTTGCTGGCCTGTCCCTCGTCCACCGACGCACTAATCACTTGTTGCTGCCCCCATGAGTTCATGTCAACCTCGTGTGCGCGGTAGCGGTGAGGTAGCGTTTCATGTTTGTCACGTGGTTTCCGGCATTTTAAGTTTAATTAGATACGCTCCGCGAATCAGTGTCATAAGCAGTCGAGCACACGTTCGGGTACTGCGGCGGTGAAGAAGAGACGAGCATTGGAATAGGAGCTTTTATAGTCCGTCGTATCCGCCTCACTCGCTCGAATCCATCGTCAAAGATAGTTGCAAAAGCGACTACTGGGGCTCAAAGTGCACAATATTTATAGGGGAAAATTGAATTTGTTGAACCCAGTAATTCTTTGTAAAATGTTATTACTTCGTTTTTGTCTTGCTTGAGACGGGGTTACTTAAAGCAAAGCGAATTTTACTGATAGAGACTTCACAAGAATAACTGCTTTTTAGAAAGTCGCCTGTTGAAAGGTCGCTCGATGGTCATTAAAATTGATGGATGTAAGCATACTATATGATGCACATTATGGGAATATTCTTTTGTCATATTTATGTTTCAGCGCAGCCACAGTGACCTTGAAACGTCGGCGGATACTTTTGCGGTTTTCAGGTCCTCCGATCGCCGGCCCAGTCGTTTGGGTTCGGTTCTGTACATTTATCAATATCTTTTAATGTGTCTGGAAACCTTTTTCCTACAGTAAATTGCATACATATATATATATATATATATGATGAAACGTGAAGAGCAAAATATGACGGGGTGATTAAACATACATTTGAGGTTGTTTATTTTGCTCATTGAGTTGACTTGAAATGCAAAGTGCTGTGTACTAGAAATGACTTTAGTTCAGGTCAGTATACTGGAAGCAAAAATTGGCGGAAGGGTGACGAAATGCAAGGTTTCTTGATATCCAATAAATTTCCTACGTTACTAAACGCCGCGGAAAAAATTTCTTGTTCTTTCGTGTTGTACTATAAAAGAACATAAATAAAAATGGAAACATTTTTATTATATATTTTCCCTATCAACCCGAATAGTATATTTACTTAATTTCCATGTGAAGGCCTGACGAGAATTTCTCGAAAGCAAACGTATGTTCGCCAATTTATCTTATAAAATTTCAATAAGAATTTTCGAAAAATTAATAACGTATGTTCAGAGAACAGACAATTTTGTTTTGCCTTCATTAAATTGAGGTTCGTGCAATTATGAGATAAGTTGAAAAATTCTGTTTTGAAAATATACGAAGTTTTGTGCCATAAAATTGAGTAATAAACCTATAAGCCTGTTATTTGGTGTTGCTTACTTACTTGTACTTGTTACGGCTGTGATCATGCCTGATCTAGCCGGCCTCAATGATGTCATGAACGGTACCTCTCCATGCGTGGCGATTGGTGGCAGCGGATCTCGAAAGCTCCACCCAGTCCCTTCTCCAACGACGGAGGCCGAAGATAGAAGATCCAAAAACTGCTTCCATGTCTTGACGGACGGTGTCTAGCGAAGTCTTCAGTTGCCCTCCTCTTCGACGTTTCCAGGTGGGCTGCGGTGCCGGGTCGAGAGCAGCATAGCAAAGCTCGTGGGGTGGACGACGGAGAACGTGTACAAACCACCTCAGTCGCCTTTCTTGAATGGCCTGAGATATCCTCGCGATACGATCGCAGCGGATGCGGCCTGTCTCATTTGAGACGAAGTTGCTATACTTAACTCGCAGGATCGTCCTCAGGCACTGGTGGTCAAAGACTTCCAGTCTTCGCTCATCTTCAGCGCGCACAGCCCAGCATTCACATCCATAGAGGAGGACTGACCGGATGGATGCACGGTATGCACGAATCTTCGTGGCGATAGAGATGTCACGTCGGATTCATAGGCGCTTTCGAAGAATTGAGAAAACCCAGCGATCAGCATCGATACGGGAGATAATGTCGTCCTTGCTCTGCCCATTCGGTAGCAGCCTCGCCCCGAGGTATTTAAAGCTGTCTACTTCTTCAAGTTGATGGCCATTAATCCCCAAGGGTGCCTTTTCTTGGTCAGGGATGCAGCTCGAGAACAACTTCGTTTTTCCAGAATTTATGGACATGCCTACCGACATAGCGATCTCATTTAACCGCGACACTACTGACTGTAGACCATCAAAGTTTGAGGCTAACAGCGCAATATCATCGGCGTAGTCAAGATCAGTTAGCCGGCGTCCGGGTGCAAGTTCAACATCGTCCTCTTCATGTAGGGCTTTGCCGAGAATCCAGTCAATGACATAGTTAAAGAGAATGGGCGAAAGGATGCAGCCCTGTCGGACACCAGACCGGATATCGAACGCCTGAGAGAGATTGTTGTGGACCAGGACTCGTGCGGTGGTAGACCGATAGTATGCCTTAATCGTCGCAATGAGTTTGCTCGGCACTCCATCCAGTTCCATTATTCGCCACAGGGACTCACGATGGATGGAATCGAATGCGGTGGCAAAGTCGACGAAGCAAACGGCCGTCGGTTGCTGGTAGCTATGGCAGAATTCTAGAGTGCGCCTCAGTGTGAATATTTGATCCGCACATCTACGCCCAGCTCGGAATCCGGCTTGGTTGGGTAGTGTTCTGGAGTCATGTACAGATTGGAAGCGCATGAGAAGAACAACAGCGAAGATCTTTGCAGCAACCTCGATAAGACTTATGCCACGGTTGTTCTCGTTTCTTGTCTTATCTCCCTTCTTGTGAACAGATACAAGGATACATGAGCCCCAGTCATCGGGAACGGTCTCTTCTCGCCACGCCTGTACAATCAGCTCATGGAGCCGAGGAGCCAGGGTGTCGACACAGGACTTGTAGATTTCTGCAGGAATACCGTCCTCTCCGCACGCCTTGTTGTTGCGTAGCCTCTGCATTGCATCGGTAACTTCTTCTTCGGAAGGGATGTCACACGAAACTGCGTAGGCAGGAGAGGATTGAAACTCCGCTGTGGAGGAGAGGGAGGGTGTGATGGGTTGTTCGTCAAAGTTGAGTAGGTACTCGAAGTGTTCACGCCACCGATCGATCTTGGCCGAGTTGTCGGCAATAAATCCTCCATTCACATCGCGAACAGAATCACAGTGTGTCGGGAGGCTTACCACTTACCTGGCGTATGATTTTGTACAATTTTCGGGTGTCACCAACATTAGAAGCCTGCTCCATAGAAGTCGCCGTTTCGGACTAATACTTCTGTCGGTCATCTCTAGCCGACTTTGCTGTCAGCTTTCGAAGTTGGCGGAAGGAGGCATCGTTCCGGGACCTGGCTCGAGTCGTCTCGGCCGATAGCTGCAGGGTTCTTCCGCTGATCCAGTCACTGCGGCGCCGCTGAGTGAATCCGAGAATCTTCTCAGCTGCCCCATAGATGGATGTCTTCAGTGATGGCCACTTTCTACTGCCCTCGTTGTCAGCCTAGATCATAAGACGGGACTGGATTTCTGTGCTTAGAGCCTCGGTAGTGTTGGTTTGCCGGAGCTTTGCGACATCAAGGCGTCTCGCACGTGGCAGTTTGGGCACAGATGAGAGTTGAACCTTCGGGCGCGTGCGAACGAAAACGTGGTTAGACCCGTGGACGTTACCAGTTTCGGCACCTCGCATCGACCTGCTATCGTGGACCCAGCTGCGAAACCGTGAACCAACTAGAATGTAATCGATGTGACTGGCGGTACGGCCATCGTTCGAATACCAAGTCAGTAGATGTTTGTGACGATGCTGAAAGCATGTGTTGGTAACAAACAGTCGGTTCTGTTCGGCAAGCTGCAGCATCCTCTCACCATTGTCCGTTCGAGAGCCAACCCCAAAAAGACCAAGAAGGTGGCTGTTTGTCGGGTCACCGGGCCCAGTCCGGCCATTCCAGTCCCCGGCAACAATTAGCAGATCTCGGCGAGGGCGTCGTTTGGCTAGCTCCTGCAGCTGCGATTAGAAAATATCTTTCTCTTGCAGTTCAGCCGCCGACGTAGGTGCATACACAGATACGACCGAGATGTTCGTAAAATAGCCTTTTAGTCGAACATAGGCCATTCGGTCGTTGACTAGTTCCCATGCTAGTAGTGCACGGTTAGCTTCTTCCGAGAGGGCAATAGCCACAGCGTGCAAGCCGCTACACCGGGCTTATATCCCAGCTGCGTGGGAGTGCCAACAAGACCACGTTAAGAGGGAGGCATTGCAGACTGACTCTCAGTCTGCCAGTCAGGTACTCTCTACAGTGCAACACATACCGGACCGACCACGCTCTCCGAGTTTCCTGTCAGTTGGCACCCCTCCAAGCCAGTCTAGTAAAGTACGCGCGCACACGCACACACATACGGCCAACAAAAGCATCTGCTCTTCCAAAAATAGCCGAGTGTTTACACTGTTCTCTTGATCGAGAAATTTAATCTTCATTGGTAGAATTAGCGTTCTTTCACGTTTAAGGCAGGCGCGCCGTTGTACTTCGGAAGACGGATTTGTTCAAGCGATCAATCCTCGACAAGCTGAAGGTCAGCAAGCGAACCCTTGATCGTTGTGACAAGACTAGGGATGGGAAAAGAGGTAAGAAAGACGTCTCATACTGGAAGCAAGTGACTGCAAGCCGCAGGACTTAACGCGATCATTTGTGCTCAAAAGGTACAAAAATTGCGCACGTTTTATCGAATGGTACTTGTGTGCGTCCCTTTCAATACAGAAAAACAAGACCGAACGCTTGGTAGAATGAAGGAATTTCAACTGACGAATTGTGATTTAGTTTCAGATATTAAGACGGACAAAGCGGGTTCTGAAAAAAGTTAGCTAACAGGCCGTCAAGAACTTAAACCAGCTCACTGGTCCAACTGTCCTGATTGCTTAAACTGTCTATTGTAATCCTTCTCCCTCACTTCCTTTTATTTTGTCTGAGGAAGAGCACGTGTCACGAGTTCGAAAATTCACAAGTTCATCTTGGTTTTTTTCAGAGACCAGTGTGTTTACCGTTTCCTTAGGTTCCTATCCAAATACTTGTAATCAGAGCTCCGAGTTTGTATTCGCCTTCCGCAGATTTAATATAACTTAGTCCACAATGAAGCACAGTCCGTCTTTTGCAATGTATTTTTTCCATAATGAGCGGACTAACACTTTTATGACCTGACGTGATTGCGCGATCGGATAGGAGCGTTCCACTTGACGTTTAACCGGCGATCGAGTGTCCGCGAATTCGGCCGCTCTAGCGTTTTTGAGCAGTGTCGAACCTCCGCATTTTGTTTTGCAGTCGCTGCAGTCAACGTGGGCACATAGAGTTCCAGTCATTGATTTTTTGAACGCTTGGACCAAGTATCGAGCCTTTTTTATCTAGGATTGTGGTTGGCTAGCTGATGACGGCAACCCAGCCAGAAACGCCTGTCCGGAGGTCCCTTTCAGTTTTTTTTATCTATCATTGTTTTTGAAGTCAGTTCTCCGCCATTATCTGACTCCTACTTGCCCCCAAACTAAACGCCTTTGTCTGCATTACCTACACTTTTGTTTGCGCAGGTCGAAACCGAGCAGATTGTCACTGACCTCTCAAACTCAACTCTGGCCCGTGCGCGCGCCTCCTCCTTTACACAACTGCGTGGCTCAGTCCCCCTCTTTTGGGGCCAGGAGACGACCAAGCTGGTTGTCGGCAAACCTCCACTTGAAATCAATGTAGGTCGCCTACAGCTTTGGCGCACATTCGCCTCTGCATATTCTTCAAACCGAAGGAAAAGTTACCGAAGTATCCTTTTACTGACTCCTGAGCATGAATTGCGATAGGTGCACTATCTCATGAAACAGTAACCGGTACTTCTGAAATTTGTTTGCGCTTGAATAGAGTTCCGGCATTAATTATCATACAACACAATCCTGCACTATATTTCAGTTACGTTCAAATACACTTCTTTCTGGCTGTTCTCATTAACTGAAAACGGAGTATTTGGTACAAATTTGTAGTAGAAATTTGTTTCAGAGATTTTAAAGACCCTTGGAAAGTGTTACTACAGTTTTATAAAACATGCATTAAACAGCTTATCCTTTGTACCCAATTGATAGCAAATTACGTCTTCTTCACATTTTACACTCAAATAAATAGTATCTTTCGGTTAAAAAGTCTCTAATTAAGAGTTGTTTAACACTGTAAAAGGCTATTCATAAGGCATCAAATCTTTCAGTTTCCCAGTGCCGTTTTTCAGAGTAAACTGAATGGTTCACTTTCATGTCACAGATTAACGAGGCCTGCATAGCATATATTCCGTGGAGCCTCGGTTAATGAGTTTGCTCCGTTCCGGCACCGAGCTCATCGTGTGAAACACTCGTCTTGCGAAGGGTGGCCAATAACACTGCAGCACAGTCTTCCTATACACAGAAAATATACAGCTTACAGCTTTAAAACTCTGAATGCAGTTATAATAGAAGGTTTGGTTTTAATTTAGTTGACCCAATTGTGAAAAGACTCGCGGCATTCGGCGGGATTCGAAACCGCATAGGAGGGAGGCCTTTTACGCAAGCCAACGCTCTACCTACTTGAGCTACGAATGTCGCGCTTCACATCGTGAGTTTACTCACACTTGGATCGATATACCCGCCCAACTTTGCTGCTCATATGGAATCCACCAATACGGGACAGCAAGTTGACTGCCCAAGCAGGATTTCCTAAGCAATCATCTAGAATCCATCAGAGTAACTTTTAGGCTGACTTAATTAGTAAGTTTGTTTGGCAGAGTTGGTTTGAAGCGCGACATTCGTAGCTCAAGTAGGTAGAGTGTTGGCTTACGTAAAAGGCCTTCCTCTTATGCGGGTTTGAATCCCGCCGAATGCCGCGAGTTTTTTCACAATTGGGTCAACTAAATCAACCAAATCTGCCAAACAAACTTAGTAAGTTTGGTTTTAAATCAGCCAGAAGTTAGGAAAGCCTTTGAATACCGAAAGGTATCCTCGTAACCGGGAAAAAACTTCAGTTTTTGGCGAAGTCACTTGTCATTTGAGTACGCTAGCGTTACTGCTCGTGCGCTCTGTGCCTCATCAAAAGGCTTGTCCATGTAATTTACTTCTCTGCCTTCTAATTTGGGAACTTTCGTGGAAGCAGAACTCACCGTTCCCGATCTGCCTTGGGGCTCACTTTCGAGTCTCGCTAGCTGCCTCACAATGCCTATTAGTTTAGGCAGATTAACAATGCCAACAAAACACAACTGGATTGGCCATTTCTAGGTCTTAACCGACAAGATATCGAGCTCTTGGCTCAACATTTTGAGCGTGAAGCTTCTAATCAAGAGGTCACGGGTTCGAACCTCTGGTGAGGCACCACGTAGGGTGGGTTATTAATGACTAATTTCGGCTACTGAGCCAGAAATCGCCATTAAAGTTTCCCTTGTCGTTGCCGGCGAATTACATTAACTCTGTATCTTACTTGACGTCGCACCTGCGTTTAGGTTCTCCAAACTACGGATGGTAAATATTCCGTTTAGTGAAAATCATGCACCCATCTATGCGGTCGATGAGGAAATTTCTTTTGGCCTTTTTTACGAAGCCGAAAGTTCAGACCACTACAATGGTGTCCTAGTGCTCGTATATTCATCTTCTTTGGCAGATATTCCTTTTAGAGACATGCATGTATGCGTTTACTCTATCGAGAGGATTAATCTAGCGTCTATATAAGTTTGCAGTGGTTGTGTATTCAACTACATGTCTCTCAGGAGAATTAATAAACACTAAAGTTTGTATGCCATCTGAAAAAACATCATGAAACTAAAATGTGTGAATCAATTGTCTCATCTTTCCAGTAGACTATTGAGATGAAACATAATTTTTCTTAAAAAATACGCTTAAGAAGGACTGATTTATGCACGATTTTGAAAAAAAACGATAATTTTTATTCGCGAAATCGTCAAACCTCACTTCAAGCAGAAACTAATATTATCTTTTTATAAGTGACGCGAAAACTACGCATTTAAACAACTGGTATTTTTGGGATAATTTGTATGTTAATTAGCATTGAAACGCCGACTCCAAAAACTTTTCCAACGGAAATCAAACTCCCATTAATATTTAATGAATTACGTCTCCTACTTTATTATTCCACATCGGTTTTATAGGAACAACTCTGTAGAAGTAAAAGATGCGATCGCTGGAAGCATACGTTTATTCGCCTAACCTTTCGGATTCTGTCTAGAACACTTGATGAGAGGTAAGCGTAGAATTTGGTGATACATACACATGCAATGCTCATCAACCTTCGTGTTTTCGACCACTGGGATCTCGCCTCATCCTTCCAACCCGACACTTTGGACTTACGTATATCTGCGTTCAATATATGGTTGACTGAAGATAGCTAATGGGTTGGAATCCGCCAAACCAGTGTCCTTTCTTACCGGTACTTTTCTTCAGTACGACTGTAAAATAAGGTTTGTTGAAACCTGCTCGGTGAACGACCCTCTCACGTGACTTGGTTTAGTCCTTGGCTGTCTGTGTGTTTTGATTTCCCAAAATCGGGTCTGTTATTTGCTTATTGGGCGGGTACTCTCCTTCAACCTGATTGGCTGGAGCAAGCTGGCGTACGGTGATATCCCGCTGTGATTGGGTCATCACCACGGGTTCTCGATACTTTCTATCATATGCGACTGCAATCAACTTTAGAGCCTTCATGTATTTTACAGTCTCGTGCGTATATTTCGCCTCACAGTACAAAAGCGATAGGTTGAGCCTGTGTTCAATTGATTATCAGGATTATAATTTCATTCCTTAGTTGTGTATAAAATTTGTGTTTTCTGCACTGGTTATTTTCCTTCCGTTTTGATTCCGTTCTGTAGTGGGAGGATCCGTTCTACGAGGCGTTTGGCTTGCATTTCGCCAACCTCATTGAACGCTTTGGTGCGCCAGTGATTGTGCTGAATCTGATGAAACAGAAGGAGAAAAGGCGTTTTGAACAGCAGCTCACTGAGGGCTACTGCAGAGGCATTGACTACCTGAATCTGGTGCGTTTCTTTGTCAGCGACAGTTGTGAAATAATCCGGCCCTTCTCCCCCCCCTCCACCCCCGCGTCCTTATCTACCGCCCCCTTCCCCACCGCTATCTTCAACTGCGGACAGTCTCATACGTGCTACGTTTTACACTCTGCTTTTACTGATACAAGCGGAAAGGCATGTCCCAGTCAGTGATTGAAAAGAAGCGGGTGTGATCACTGGGACAAGAATTTTATTCGCCTGGCGTTTCGAACTCCGTCGCGGAACCATCCTCAGAGATACTAGCGGAGACGGGGAGTTTACAATATCTGGGGCTCAGTTTGGCCAAGGCAATTCGCCACTCGGTGAGTGCACAGACGAACGCGTCGTCTAATGCCAGATGGCCGAGCCCAAATCCGGCACGGGTAATTAAAGTTCAGAAGGTCAATACGCGCACAATCGGGCAGTATCAAAGCGACTGTACCCTATAAATACTGCAACTCCCAGTGAATGAATTACCCGTTTCTGCTGTTTTCTCTGATAATACATCCGCGACGGAGTTCGAAACGCCAGGCGAATAAAATTCTTATCCCAGTGAGCACATCTGCTGCTCCACAATTTTGCTTTTAGTTTGTGACAGTACAGTCTGTCGGGAGGGTAGGACGTAGCCTTTAGCTTTGGCCTGAACTGCTTTATAAGGTCACACCTGTTTTTACAAAAGTCTAGGTGCCAAGGAAACAGATATGCGAGACTAACGGATGGCGGAGCTCGAGAGTGAGCCCTGCAACCAACTATTGAGCACTCCTCTACCAATGTTAATATTCCTGAACTTAATCGGCAATGCAACGGATCCGAGGATCCGAGAGCGCTGTATTTCTAACCAAGAAGGTCGCGAGTTCGAGCCCCAGCTAGTGCACCACATGGGATCGTGTAGTACTAGCTGATGATGGTTACTGAGTCTGAAATGCTCATTCCAGTCTTCCTTGTCTATTAACCGTTGTTCGAATGCTGGCAGAGCTCGAAAGAGTGCCCGAAAAAAGGGGGTGAGTAAGTTCCGCAGTTCCAACCAGTGTGTGTCCTCCGACCAATATTCTTCCCTAAGTTAATGCCCCTAATACGTATTTTTACGGTATGTGATACTTATTAACTATACGTACCGTTTCGCTATTTTAAATCGTGCGTCTCATCTCCGCACAACTATTTTAGTTTGCTCCGATATTGTCATCGCAACCGGACAAGCGACAGGATGAGATCCCGCCCATAGTTTACATTGGTTTCGACATCGCACGTATGCAGAAGTCACCCAATCTGCTGGTTCTCGATCGCCTGCGACCAGTTGCTGAAGCCTGTGTCCAGCGAACGGGCATCTTCTTTTCAACCGGCGCAGAATCTGCCTCTGGTACCGAATCGCCGACTGAGCGGACGCGCATCCTTGTGGGCTCCGACCTCTGGTAAATATCGGTTTAAGTAACAATCTATTATAGGGCCCACCACGCCCTTCTTGACTTTGCATAACTGCCTACTTATCTAGTAGTAGTAGTAAACGCGTTTTGTTTTTGTTTTAAGGTGATCTTGGAGCTTTGTCCGCTTGAATATCTTTTTTTCGCTCTTACCGCTGGTAGGCCACGTCAGCATGGTGTGATCCGAATGAACTGTGTGGACTGCCTGGACCGTACCAATGCCGGACAGTACGTGATTGGCCACGTGGTCTTGGCGCACCAACTGCGTGCTCTTGGCCTCTTGCCCGAAACGGGCCTGACCTTTGCTTCGGCACTCTCTCGTCTTCTACAAGTAAGCCCTTCCTCCCAATTTTCGCGGTACAGCGGTTGTTGTCGATTTCTAGCTAGTCTAGGTGATGCTTGTCCCACTGGGCCCTGGAGCTCAATGTAACTCTTTGCCGGTCCCACTCCATCGCATCTTCTAAGTCACTATGCGATTGCCTGCGAGGGCTCTATATTGAGCAACCAAGGCACGAAAGAATAAGCATGTTCTGTAACTTGATCCATTAGCTTCCTACCATGCTTCAAATTCCTGATCGCAATGACACCGTGGTGCCATTGTTAATTATTGCACTCAATAATCAAGGGTCGTAGGCTCGAATATCGGGGGTCTCCCTCCATGGGGTTGGGTATGATTCGCTGATGACGACTAATAATTAGGAGTTTGGCAGATTTTCTTAATTTAAGTTGACCCAATTGTGAAAAAACTCGAGGCTTTCGGCGGGATTTGAACCCGCGTATTAGAGAACGCCTTTACCGGAAACCAACGCTCTAACCGCTAAGCTACAAACGCCCCACCTCGAACCATGAATTTAATCACACTTGGGTCGATATCGTCCGCCCAACTTTACCGCTCATATGGAATCCACCAGTACGGAACAGCAAGTTGATTGCCCAAACAGGATTTTGTTGTAACCTAGTGTGTTCCTGTTTCAACACTGGTTATGTTCCCTCAGTACGTGTTAAGAAGAGAAGACAGAATAGGATACCAGCTAGTAATTTACTGTCACTTGTACTAGTACATCAACACTGTTCCGTGTGTCCAGCAGCTTACCTTCTGTGGTCGTTCTCGCTTCGGCAGCAGTCTCGGGTCGTCGACAGCGTGTCCCACAGCGTGTCCCACAGCAGCGTCCCCGTTCTGCTGGCAGCCTCGCTATTTAAGGGGCAGTCGTCCTTGCTATCCATTAGCTCTCCAATTGGCCATACGCGCAATCGCTAACATGCGCCGTGCAGCGTGACCTCACTCGGCACTCCGCACTCGGCTACAGGGCCGTCTGACTTCGCGTGCCTTCTTTGTCCTAGTCTAGTCCGCCCTTTGAAGGTAGGCAGGCAAGTAGCCCTTGTTGGATCCGGAACCCCGCCGGGTGGGCCTCAATCCCGGCGGCGATGAGGAGTCGGAGGAGCATAGCCAGGAGTGGCTGCTCTTTCATAAAATAAAACAGATGGAGAGGAGAAGAGATGGATCCACGGTAGGGAGGTTTGGTGTAGCAGACCTTGGCCGCCGTAAGGGCGGGTGGAAACGCAGACCTCGTACTGTCTGTCTGTCTGACGTGCTCGATCATCCCAACAGATTTCCTAAGCAAGCATCTACAGGGTGCCCCACAAAAAAACCCTAAGTTTGTGATTGTTACGGCGGCCGGACCGCCCATGCCGTCACGATCGATGGCGGAGAAAACAGAACACCTGGGCCACATCCGAAGTGAAGCCGCCTTCGTTGGTTTGCACCCGCATTCATGTCGCCCACGCCATGTTCCGCTCAGTGGTGAGGAGCACCCACACAACGTGGGTGGTGGTTGCAGAGGAGAAGGTTCTAAAATGCCCACCTGCGCAACATATGCCAGGAATATTCTGGAAAGACGTGTAGACCCATGCCACAGCTAAGCAATTTCCAGCGCGAGGTCATCGTCCTATTCCGGAAAGAACATCCAACATGGGGGTTGCAGAAATGTCGGAACATTTTGCCTAAATTTTTTGGTGCCATTACAACTGGATGGATCGCTTACGTCGCTGTTCTGCAGTTAAGGGACAGCATTTTGAGCGGTATCTGTAACTTGTTATTAGGTAACAGTTTGTTACTTACACAATAAATTTGTTAGTTATAATTGTAATCAATAATTTTTATTTTTATAACAGCATAAACATTATCATAAATTTATGGGTTTTTCGTGGGGCACCCTGTAGAATCCACTAGAATGACTTCTAGGTTGATTTATTCATTAGGAGTTTGGCAGATTTGCTTAATTTTAGTTGACCCAATTGTGAAAAATTGCCATTTTGGTCTCTCTTGTATTTGTTGTTTACAGTTCATCACACATCAACATTGTACGTCAAGCAAGGTGTTGCAGGGAATCTTGTGGGAATACTGTTTCCTCCCCCATGCGGCTAGGAGTTTAATGCGACGGTCAACCCATGCCACGGTGCCTTACCCCAGCCACTCGTGGTAGGATGGTTCTTTTGTCGAAAAACGTCGGTGACTACCATTGCCCCCCCCCCCTTTCCCCGAGGGCCGGGAGGGGGGAAGGGGAGGATGTGATTGTCGCAACTAATAGTGTCGACGAACAGAAGGTTCCCCCAAATCACAAGTCAAAGAAGACGGTTTTGGTGGAAAAATGTTTACCGCCAGGAGATAGATAGTACCGAGGCAACTGCCAGCTGCGTGTGCACGCCAGATATTTCCGCGACGTTGTGCGTTAACTGCAGCTAAGCCTTGCCTGCCGGGCCGTGGAAGAGTAATCAGTCATCTGCTGCCAATTATACGAGGCAGAATTATCGATTTCCTGTGAGTGTAGGCGCCAGCGGGTCGATAATACGCGGAGTAGATGACTAATCACGGGTGTGAGCTCTGGCAGGGCGAAAGCAGAGTCACTGCGGCAAGTTCCCACAGGGTAACACGCGTGGATTAATATGATGAAGACTTGTGCGGCATCTACATTTCTACCGGCTGCATCACAAGCTCATGATAACTTAGGGGTGGGTATGAGTGCGGCGTCTGGCCTAACATCTAACTTCATTCTGTATGTTCCACACATGTGCTGGGCAATTCTTTTGCACGACCAAGTGCAGATATGGAGTTCTCGTCACACACCACGATGTATCCCTTAGACGCACTCAGGTCGCGCTTCCTACCAACGGACGTCGACGGGAAACTGAGGTGGTGGTGGAGCCGCCTGGAAGGTCATCCATTTGGCCTGGTTGGTTTACCTTGAAGACCAAAAGGGAACCGTTGGGATTGCCTCCATTCCTACGATGAGTCATCTCACGAAAAGGCACACGTGTTAGTCGCCAAGCTGCCTGCCATGACAGCCCCGCCTCGATCGTGGCCACTGAGCTGTCGTCAGATCTGATTGGTCCATGTCTGTGCGAAGTTGATTGGCTCTTTCTCACCAAACGAATGCTATAAATCCACGCCACCGTTTTGTGAGAATGACTTGTTATTGGGGAATACAGCTCTCTTCGCAGTCAGTTTTCTTCCCCTTCTGTCCCGTGTTGGCTTGGGGGACAACGGTCGGTCAAGCCCACACTTCGTGATAATTAGAAGTACCAGGAACATCCTAAAACCTGACTGGTTTTGCGTAATACGGTTTTACCTCCTGCGATTTGCTTGATGGAAGCATATTCTTGCGCCAGAATTAATTGGGAGAGTTATTGAAGTGATCACTTATTAATATGACATTACACGGTCGCTAAATTATAACATTAGCCATCTAAGTAGAATTGACATTATAGATATATTAATGGTTGTCAGTTTGCCGTACCCAAACCGCAGGTTTGGATGTCCCGAGGCACGAACCGAAGCCCCATTGCCAAATGGTTGGCTGATGACTCAACAATCATAACCCGGTAGAACCTATACCTTTGTCGATCCTCCCTCGACATCATTATTTTCCATTTTTGACTTTCTGTGAGAGCTCTGAGTTGAATTTCGAAGGCGCAACGGGACAAGTATATTTCGCACCCGAACCGAATCAATGAATGAATTCGTGCGTATATTATGATCCTTTTCACGCATTAGAATTTGCTTACTATGACTATTTCTATGTGACTAAAAAAACCTGATCTACAGTGACAAAAGCTGCCAGTGATGACCTTCGGTGAGGTTAAGTGCTTATGACCCTATTATCTGCCTACGCTGTTTGCGCGTGGATGTTTTGTGAACAAAAGTTATTTATATAGTGCACCTCATATATCCCAGTTCCCAGCATTTTATCATACAGAAACTGTGATTATAGGGTTTTGGGGTTGGAAAATTAGATAGGCAGTGAAGAAGAAGAAGAATGCTATATTGAGGATTTTACAAACCTGAATTTTCAGCAAAAATGGCTCCATTCACGGAGAGCAGATGGTAAGGTAAATTAAGGGTCATTTAATAGGGCAAAGGTAAAAGGTCATTTAATACTCAGAAGTCAAGTTTTTCACGACATTTACATCAACAGATCGGCTTTCAACTTCTCCATTTCCGCTTCTTCGCACGCTTTTTTCTTTGTGTTGTCATCCTACGGAGAATTTTCGATGTTGGTGTTGTTGGTGAATTGCATATGCGACAGATTGGCCGCATTTGACAAATATTTGGATGGTGATATGTTGTAGAGAAAATAACTTGTTTTCGTGCATTTAAAAAGGAAGCAGTGTACTGTAGATATGACCTTATAATCACAAATGCAGACAAACAAAGCAGAGGATTAGAAACGATGGTAAAGGATAATAAATTCTCGCGTGAATGGAGAGCAAAAATGGGTGGCTCAAATTCAAAGGCGGGCCACGACTCATTTGAATGAAATCGCCATTTGGGGAACGGACAGGCCACCACATCATCCTACGCCTGACGTAGCGAATCAGCACTCACACCAAACAGTTATCGATTTTTTGCACATGTTTAAATTTTAAATGTCTGATACGGCAAAACTCCTGTGCACACACTACCTATGTCTGCTACTGTGCTGTGATTATGTCTCTGATGATGAATCCGCGACGGATATCGAAACGTCAGGTGAATAAAAGTATTGTCCTAGCGATCAAATCGTCTTTTTCTCAGCAGCGAGGTTTTCAGAATTTAATGGCATCATACAATTTCGGGACCTCTTTCTTGGTAATTACCTATTAATATGTTGAATAAACCTGTCCACTTGACTATCGACCTAGAAGACTGGATCTTGATAAGTCATTAGAGGTCACAAAATTATCTGACGTCATTAAATCCTGCAAACCTCGTTACCTTTGCGTTGTTCAAATGTCCACCGGGAAAACAGTGCTTCGAAGCTCTCCTTGTCAAGCGGATTACGGTAGCTTTGTGAGGAGATTACTGTAAACTGTTCACCGTATTTTCGGACGTCACTCCGCCATTGGTTCCTCTGAACGCCATTTAGGACCAGAAACACAGACGGCGTAGACGGACTCTGCCAAATGGGCCATATGCACTTCAAAGACAGGAGAGAGCGGAATGGTTAGTTCTGGCTCATTAGCCGTCATCATCAATGGGAAAGAAGCACACAACGGTTTCTTAGCTTTCCAAAGCAAAAAAGCTCCCTATGGATGGCACTGTTTCGGACTTATTTCCCCTTCATTCAGCCAATCATACGCCTGACTACCAGCTGCACCTAGAAACACCATTTTTGGCTCTGGGAGTTGGTTGTCTGTTGGGTACCTTTGCCGCTTGTTTTATTCGGAAAGTCAGTGTATCAGTGTGCGCCTATTCATGCTTGAATGAATACATCTATTCAATCAGGGAACTCAACGGCAAACCCCCAGATAACACAAAGGATGCAACTTGAATAACTTTACTCTCTTCTTTGTCATCCTCTATTACTTATACTTGCGTAAATTCAAGTATGGTAGCAAGTATGCTCTGCAGTTGGCCTGAATGTTGAGTTTCAAACTCTGTATGCAAATTTTTAGTCTACATTTTTTAATCACCTCGTTGATCTTTTTCTTTTCTTGATCAGGATCTGTATGAGGAACATGGTGATACCCTGGCTCTCCAATATGGTGGCAGTTGCTTGGTGCACAATATTGAAACCTACCAGAAGACCGGCAAGTTGCGCAGTCAGTCACGTGACCTCATGCAGACGCTTTCGCGGTACGTTCACGATTGGTTCAATGGCCTAACGCTTCTTTTTAATTTAACTGCATTACGCTTTTCGTGCAGTGGCTCACCATACCTGAAGCCAGTGATGCTCGGTTTCAGATTGCAGGTATTCTATTGCTAATGCTGATGTTATTGCCGCTGCCAGCTCTAATGATAACGATTGGGACTAGCTAGTTCCTCTTCGTTGTACTTGTTCGGTCTCATTTATTGATATTCCGGTATCTGTAGCATACCAAGTGCATCAGCTCTTTATGATATATCTCAATTTTAAAAACTGAGTTATTGACCAGTGAAGTAGCCAGTCGACAATACTCTGTTTGTGAGAGATAGGGCAGTGACGCCGGACGGCATGGCAGATCCTCTGGACCAGAACAGAAGGTAGATCAAGGCACGGCAAGCATTATTCGGATTACACTCCCATAACAAAGGCCGAGCACAGGGGGGAGCGTTAGTAGCACGTCTAGTTGCAGACTCAGGCACCAGTCAAGTCAAGTCGAGTTTATTGAAGGAAATATAGGCAAACGCCTTTGAATTCCCTATTGGCACATAGTATTTCAGAAATGCATCGGCACAGCCGAACATTTCAAAGAATTCGTTGACACAATTGTAGGCGACTACTCGCTTGTTTCAAGTAATGCGTTTACTTGTGGTGATGTCAGTTAATACGAGCCAGCAGTGTAAATGAGCAAGAAGGGCAGACAGTGAAAAAAAACTCATAAGGTGTGTCTCATAATTCAAAATGGAATGTTATTTGTGGTTTTAAAGAGGGAAAACTGTCGGTCATGGGGGAAAGTATGTGAAAAATAGGACCAGGATGCTGCTGTGAATGTTGGCAGCAGCCATAGGGTCCATGGCGAGTAATATCTACATCCGAAGGACTATACGAGGAGGAGACCTCAGAGTCACGAGAACGTCCCCAAGAGCCGAAGATGCGAAATGTAGGCAAACGCCTTTGAACTCCCTCTCGGTACATAGTATTTAAGAAATGCATCGGCACAGCCGAGCCTTCCAAAGAAGTCGTTGACACAATTGTAGGCGACTTCTCGCTTGTTTCAAGTAATACACTCACGCTCAGTTAACACGAGCTAGCAGAGCAAGAAGAGCAGACAGTGAAAAAACTCATAAGGCATGGCTCATAATTCAAAATTGAATGTCATTTGTGGTTTTTAGGATAAAAACCGTCACCCGCGGGTGAAAGTATGTAAAAGATAGAACCAGGATGCTGCTGTGAACGTTGGTGACAGCCATGGCGTCTATGGCGAGTAATATCTACACCCGAAGGGCCATACGAGGAGGAGACCTCAGAGTCACGAGAACGTCCCCAAGAACCGCAGATGTGACCATGATACTCCTTTGCTGTGTCAAGAGCAGAGGATCCCACCACGTCGTCAGCAATCGGTTTTAGGTCTATACGAGAAAGAGCGTGACAGGGCCGCGTAGCCTAGGACCATAGGTGCGGTAGATGCGACTGCATACGCGATCAGCGCAGTTCGCATAGTGAGACTCAGATAGGCAAAACATATTTTGATCAAATAATAGCAATACAACTTAAAATTACTATTCGTATATATTTAGAGTATTTTAGTGTTAGATTTCGGAGAACTCAGTTACCATGGTGGCACGTGAGGCGGTGCTGGTCAGGCTTTGTCTTAAAGGTGTCCACGGATGGGGACGACAGTCTGCAGGAAGGGCATTTCATGCCTGAATTACCCTCTTAGAGAAAAAAAATTCTTGGTTCAAATCTTGCCCCAGTCACACGTAATTTGAGAGGGCGTCCTCGCAGCCTAGAGGTGGTGGCCTGTTCAAAGAAGTCATTTGTTTCGAGGCAACAATCCTGACCACGCAGCATGCGAAATGCCTGGATTAGGTCCCCGCATAGCTGCCTGTAATCCAGAGGAAACAAGTCAAGATTTACCAAGCGGGTCTCATAAGGGAGGTTCCGTTGGCCTCGTACTAATTGTGTTGCGCGTCTTCGTACTCTTTCGAGGGTTTTTCGGTCTTTGGCTGTCCAAGGTCTCCAGGTTTGGATGGCGAATTCCAGTTGGGGTCGCACGAACGTGCCGAAGACCTTGCCAAATACAACTTCATCAAAATTAGCAGAGGCGCGCTTGATTAGATACAAGCTCGACATTGCAGATTTAGCCACCTTCAGGCAGTGGAGTGATGGATTTAGTGAGGGCGTGAACCACACCCCCAGATGCTTCTGAGCCTCTACCTCTGGCAGTGGCGTGTGATTCAGGTAATACATCCTCCGAGGCGCAGTGTTGGTTCTACCTGTCGCCTTTGGCCTTTATGACCTTCGCACTCGGCGATCTGAGTCAGGCGCAGCGGCTCCATCCACCTGCGCCCGACCCGGCCTCTGTCTTGACACAGCCCACATGCGGGTGAGGGGCAGAGAGAGAGAGACTGGCGTGCATAAAACGCAAGTCTGCCACCATTTAAGACTAGTCACCGTCCCTGCACCACAACCACCATGCTGTGAAGTATACAATGCACAAAGTCGGAATCGACGGTCAAACTGTCGTTGGCCGGGGGGTGGTGGTGGCCGCAGTGGGGGTAGTGATGATTGTTAGGACGACCTAACGAACAGCCTAACAGGTAGATAACATGCCAGCGTGAAGCGCGCTCATGGCAGGCTATCGATCGGCCTACAGGCGGCGAAGCATACTGACAGGCAATCAATCAATAACTCGAAATTCCATCTACAGTCCGCCGTTGATTCAACAGCCAATAATACCGGTGCCTATTTCAGGAGAGGGAAATCGTTTACACGTGTTTTTTCCTTAATACGTTGTACCTATTACACTCAAAGACTTCTGCCGATGCACACTTCTTGTCGTGTTCTTCCTTTTGGGATTCACACAAGGCGTTATTGGCGGTGATATCTCGGCCTGGGCTTCTGTTACAACATTTGGCGACGCAGAACTCAGGACTTACCATGTCTATTTCCTTAGAACCATTGCTCACTATCCTGCAACAACAGCAAAGGCAATTCGATTATGGTCAGCCAATCATCGAGGTGCTCTTTTACGCACCATAACATGTGACCCATCTTTGCTAAAGTCGCGTGGCCGGCGTAAAAGTTTGCTCTCCTGTGAACACGAACTCTCAGGATATATCCTTTCTCTCATCGCCTTCAAACAACTTAACTACACTGCCGGGGCGATTGTCCAGGGTGGCAGTGAAATCTGCGATACAGCGCTTGCCGATCATTTCACGGACCGTTAATGCTACCAGACTGTTTTTTGGGTCATGGAAATAATGGAGAATGTTTATTACTAGCTGTTGCAGGTCTCAGTCGTCCCGTTGTACCCTGAAGTCCACTCTCGAGCTACACAACAGCCAGGTATAAAGCTAGACTGAAATGAAAATTTCTTGCTTACTAGCTGCCATAAGTCGTACCCAGCTCCAAGTGGTACACCACTCGAGGCTTGAACCCGCAACCCATTGATTAGAAGTCCAGCGGCCCTCATAGCTCAGTTAACAGAGCTTTGATATAGCTCCGAATCCCACCGAGACCGCGAATTTTTCACAATTAGGTCAATTGATTTATTCAAGTCTGCCACCCACTCCTAATAGCTATGAATTTAGTTGCGATTGCTGTCTAGGCCAACCCTGGAATGCTATTATTTTAGAGTACATCGATGCTTAGCAGACGTTTGCCTACCAGGAGAGACGATTAAGGAATCTATATGTCTGCCTTCCCTTTCCATTTTAGCTACTATTCCAACAACTTTTCGGACTTTGAGAAACAGCTGGCTACAGACATCTTTCTGCGGGTCTACCGTCCGGGTGCTTGGGTGGGCAGTCTGGCGTCATTCGAAGCCAGTAACCAGCCGGCAGCTATCGAGGGGACGGACTTACCATCCGATCATGACGGTCTGATGGCGACGATTGCCGCCACTACCGCGGCCAGCAGCTCCTTCCCCTGTGACGCGGCAGCGGAAGCGCACCTCCATTGGCTGGACAGTTGGGCCAGATTGCCCCTGTATCGTGCTCCTCTCACGGGTTGGTGGCCCCTGAGCTGGGACGTCTCCAGTTCGCGCCAAGACGGCGTCTACTGGAAGACCTGGTGTGAGCTGGGACCACCTGAGCGCTCTGCGCCCTCCACGAGATACGCCTTCATGAGCTTGCTATCCTCTGATCCCAGGTACTGCCTAACTCATGAGATCGAAATTTTTTCGGGGGTGATGATTTAACACACCGCTGAATATCTTAGCTTTGTTTATTAAAAAGGGCAATTGGCGAGCATATGTAAGCTTTTGATAAATTCTCATTGGACAAGTACATGTGTATGGGAATGGTGTAGAAGTTGAAACACGTTCATCTTTTCACACAAGTGAATCGTGGGATGAACACTCACCCAGTGAAATCCTAGCTAGCTAGGAAAACCTGTTAACTGGCAGTAATTCGCTCAGCCCACCGGCTTCAACTTTAAATTCTTGCTGGCCCTTTTATTTCCTGAGATCTATGATGAGATTACTTCTGTCAACGGTGATATTCAATCGCTGACTGCAAAAGGTGCATAAAGGTGTTGGTTAACGGACCCCATCTTCCCAAATCGTTCAGTTCTGCAATAAGTGGACTTGAATGAAGACATCCTAGCTTTAAATCCCCACTTTATCTGGAATTGCACAGTAATGATGACCAAATGTCGAAGATGGTGGATATAGTTAGGTCAGACCTGCAGAGGTGGCAAGTTCTGACCTTCCTGAGTAAATCAGAGCCGGTCAGTAGCCAATGGGAAATGCAGCCAATAGAAAGCAAAAAACGTGAAACTGAAATCCCCAAACGGCCACAATTATTTGACTGATATGGACGTGGTGTTACAAATAATAGATTTTAGGTATTACCGACCAAGACTGAGAGACGCTAGGATAGGTATTTCTGGCTTATTAGCCATCGTTAGCTAGCGATATTCAACTCCAGTGTTGCCGCTGAAATTTCTGCTACACACGAATTTCAAACCCGCATCTCTCCGATCAGAGACGAAGGCTCTAACCATTAAGTCGCGAGTGCGTTGTCTTGTCGGGTTTTGATCGGGAGTTTATAATAGTAGGTATTTGGAAACCGATCTGTTTCAGCATGCACCCATCCTGGTTGATGCCTTTTGCGAGCTTGGCACCCCAATCATGTTGCAAGGTGAATAGTAATGTTACTTACTAAGTTTCAGTAATGTTTTTATTTTAGGTATTACCGGCAAAGACAGAGAGACGCTAGGATAGCTATTTCTGGCTCATTAGCCATTATTCTTGTGGAACTTTGGAGGACGCAGTGTAGGCTGAATTTGTTCATGCTTAATTCATGACATTTTCTCTGTTAGGAAATCTAATATAGGTGTAAATTTGGGCGATAGTCTGAAAGCCTGCTCCGTACAGGTTTAGGCTAAAAGCACGCAAGCATATCCGAGACGTATTTTGCGTGCACGTTCTTTCGGGACCTCGGTCGTGTTTAGAACTTGAATACGCGGAGGAGTGCATTCTCGAATGGGCATACGGAGTACAAATTTTGGCAAAAGTAGCTTGTGTAGACCCACCTGGATTTTTAAAACCTGAGTCTTCTGTCTTACGGGACTGGTGGGATTGGGGGTTTTATGGGTGGGGAAAAGGGATGGACGACAAAGGGCCTTTGTAACAATAAGTACAAAAAGTCGTTAAATTTTGTTGAAATAGATAAATGCAGCAGCAATATAGCGGCGGCGTTGGGCGCGTGAATAGAAAAAAGTGTGAAAAACAAATCGACATCGCATCGACCTCGAATCGACGTTGACAAACCTAGAATGTGGTTTTATTCAGAAAACTCCCCTTTTCCCAAAACCCAGTAATAATAGACGTTTTGAAATCTTTTTGTAATGTAAAGTTTTTATTATTACTAATAAAAAATCCGGTAAAACTATTACTGGACATATGTATGAAAGAGTTATATGTAATGTTCAATATTACAATTCTAAATTTCCGGTGACTGGCTGCTGTGAACAACAGGTTGTGTTGTGGCCGGTCTAATCGAGGGCTAAACTGAAGCAATCTGAATATTCCTTCTATTTCCTTAAGCTATGGTATGTGTATGTAACTTTGGGGAGTTTTGTTGACGCTGGACGAAGTCACTGAGGTACCTATTTGTAATATGATCACTAAACTATACTAGACCAACGACGGACGCGTATAGGTTGGGGGTAGTTCAGTAACCTTGGACGAGTTTAATGATGTACATTTTTTAATATCATCACTAACCCCAAGTGGACCAATGGCGGGCGTGCGTAAGTTGGGGGGATGTTCACTGACGCTGGGTGAGGTCATTGAAATGGTTTTTCCTTTGTTAAACTGCAACTGCATGAAAAGCTTTTTCGTGTGATCATCAGCAAAGTATCTTAGGCAAACGCTAACGGCGATTATATAAAGGTAACGAATGATATGTGTAGTAATTGCAAGTGCAACCGTTGCTTCTTTTTAGCGAGATAAGCCGCAGCAATGTAATGGTAAGGCTGAGTAGACGAAAAAAGTGAAGAGTGGGCAGCGATATAGTAGCAGGGTTTTCAATGCACGTTGAAGAAGCGGGACGCGATGCGCAGCTATTAGTCTGCTGACATAAATGAATAGGCATAAATACGCCTACAGAAACTAATATAGCAGTTATGTTAGTGTTTCTTTCCAAAATGAGCCTAGCATGCTACGGTTACCCAATTTTTTTCCCTTGTGCTTAGCGGGCTTATTTCGATCTTTTTGGATCAGACTGGAACTTCTGTCTGACGGTTCGCGTCGTCGTCTTGTTAGATCAAAAGAGGGCGAACGTTGGCTGCTTGTAATAGGCTTTAGCCGAGCTGGCTAATTACAGTAAACTCCCTATTTCATGAAATTTCAACTGAAATTCTGACGTCTGTTTTTGATTCGAAAAATTGTTTAAGTATGTTTGGAAGAATGTATAAGCAGCTCTTGGACTGCCTGAAAAAATTGCATTCTGTAAAAAGTGGCTACTCAAATAGAATGCATTTATCATTGATTTTCACAGTCGTTATAAATACAAATATATTTTATGGAAAACATGCACAGAAATATTCTTTTTTACTCATTTGATAGAAAATTACGCCTACTTCAAATTTTTTACTTGGAGAGGCAGTATCTTTAGGTTTCGGAAGGTTTATACTCATGGGGTTTTTTAGGAACGTGAAGTGTGCAATCATAAAGCAATCATAAAGCAACCTATATGTTTATTTATAAATGCTACATATAAGTTATACAACTTGGTCAACATCCATTGCAAATTTTTATGATAAATATGCAAAGTCTTCTTCACACCAGAGGAAAATATTTACATTTCCTTCTACAGAATGTTAACAGCATGTATTTTGGAGACCTTGATTTCAAGTATGACGGCTGGCAGTTTTCAAAATTATTCGGCAATTTGGAAACCGTTTTTAAATTCGAAAGATGCCCTCTTCTTCAAATATGCAATTCGAAGAATACATAAGCGGCTAAGAAGCGATCAAAATAAAAATAAAAATTCGTGCATTTTATATAAAATGTCTTTGAATTTGTAAAGGCAGTGAAAATCAATGAGAAATGCAAATGCTACTTTATTAGCCCTTGTTACAGAATATACTTTAATATGCATAAAGACACGGTGTCAGATGTTATCGCATTCATCGTCTCCCAAAGAAAAAGAAGGGCGGGTTCGTGGACCAAATTATATTTGAACTGACGTTTCGGAAGTTGACACGTCCAGCACGGGTATACTACGAGACAGACGGCAAGATTGGCTAACTCAAGACCACCAGACGCAGCAACTTCAGTACTCTGAAGAGAGAAGCCAGAAAGGTCCCAAACCGTCAGTTCAAATATAATTTGGTCCACGAACCAATCCCATCTTCTTCTACTTCTTTGGGAGACGATGTACGCGAGAGTATACTTTATATATTGGGAATAGCCTCTATGATTACCTTTATTAAAACCATACCTAAATAATATGTTCGGATCGAAAGCAAATTTCGGAGTTTCGGTTGAAATTTCATGAGATAGGGAATTTACTGCGTGTGCTTCAGCTGCTTATGTGCGATCAGATAGACTAGAGGACACATCAGTTGACTAATTCATAACCGAATTCGCCCCCCCGCCCTCTGATATGTCTGTATTCTGATTGGTTCTTATCCCATCTTCCATTCCTCGCGCGCACGCCCACCCACAGGACCGACTGGTTCACGGAACTCTATCCGCCAACCCAGTGGACCCACTTCAACACCCTCACCTTCTGCCAACTGCCAGTCTCCAGCGTCAGGACTGAACGCAGTGCGAATCCACTGTGTTCGCTTCAAGTGGCTCAGTTGAACCAGGCCTACCAACCACCATCACGCACCACCTCCTTGAGAGCATGCCACTCTGTCGGGGATGTCTACCGTTCCAGCACTTCTGTCACCCTCCCCCCTATCACCTCCTACTCGTCTCAGGCACCGCCACCGCTGCTACCACCCCTATTACGCTCTTCCACACCGCAGTCAACCACTCCGCCTGTGGAGCAGTCTCCGGTCCTTAAAACGTCGACGGCCGCTGTTATGGCTCGAGCACCAGCCGTGAAGGCCAAGAGGATGACCACCTCGAAGAAGCCTGATTTAGACAGTTCTGCCCTCCTCTCGGATTGGACCCTGGGCTGTGCCGAGGACCAAAACAGTTCAGACAGGTAAGAGAAATTCTGTCGGTTGTGCGTCAACGTCAGTGATTTTTACCCCGATCCAGCGAAGCGCCTGTCTCTTTCCCCTAACTGCAAACTTTGTGTACCTTTATCTGTGTTCTCAGTCTTATGCCGCCAAGCCTGTGTAGTTACAGGTGTATTTGCGGCATTTCATCGCGTAAAGGCGACTAGACTGCTCTCTACTCTCCTGTTTATCTTACGTTTGCATGACACTTTTGTCAGTGGGTGATGTTGGTATCGCACTCTGAGGTAAAAGTACCTCTCTCGTTGTAGATGAAACTGATATCTCTAAATGCGCGTACCTAATGAGCCAGCTGTCTTCCACAAGAAAAGACAAAGACTGATTCAGCCGTCATCTCTTATGTAAAAAGTACACTAGGTTGTATTTAACTTAAGTCCCTCGTCTTCCCACCGCTTGAAGCTATCCGGTCATCCAGAAGTCCGGTTGAGCCAGAGTTTGCCGAACAACGGTTTTCTAAGGCAGCTTAAGGAGGCGTTCTCCCGTGATTTCTACGTTACACTTTGGGGAGGGGGGGAGCAGGAGTCTCCATCTAGCCCGTCTCCCCTTCCCCGCGGCAGAGCAGCTTGAGACCTCAGGGGAAACCCTATTTGATGACCGGCGACACTGGCCATGTTTTAGTACTGCTTTTCGTTGTAGGCTCTTTTTGCACATGAGAACGTATCAGTTCTTAGTCACCCCACTGCTTTTCCGTCAGATCTGAGGGCCGTCCGATTTAGCAACCACTACCGGGTGCCGCTTCGCCGGATTTAAGGCAGGTTGCTATGCCACCGAAGCACAGGCTACTTGCAGCTCTCAAAACTTATCAGCTTTACGGCTAGCCCCATTAGCTCTGCGCCGGCGAGGTCCAATTAATAGTCAGTCTGACTTGAAACAGTTGGTTACTTCCCCCTTGGGTGCGTCTGTGTGCTCAATTTTATTGCCGTCAGACCGATGTACTTACAGGAGTAATTGCGACATTTAATCGTGTCAAGGACATCAGACTGCTCTTAAGTCTTCGGTTCGTCCCAATTTTGCACGAACCTTTTGCCAGTTGCGTGCTGTCGATGCCGCACTCTCAAACAACAGTAGCCTCCTCCCGTGTTAGATGAAGCTCCTATCTACGCTCCTATGCTCTGTTTTATTTCAGTTAATAACCTCGAATCCTATCTGCCTGATGTCTTTACTGTTCTAGGCTTCCGTGGCGCACTTTTGCATGACTGATCGATAAATATACTGAGAATTTGGTAGCAGTTATTGGTCAAAATAATAGATATTAACATAATAGAATCAGGCATACAATAGTATATCTTACATATTATGCATTATAATATAATACCTTATCGATAGTAATAAAATCTCATGCATTTCAGTAAAGGTTTTATAGTCGTTGATACACCTTTACTGGTCAGTAACAGAACACTCATAATTTGTGTCAATTATAATTTTGCTGTTGATAGCCTGCTCACTCTCTCCCCTTATGTGTTCCTCTGCCCCCCACCCCGTTAGCGACGAATCAGTGTTGGCCGACACCTTTATCGTGGCCTCTCCGCCCATCCTGCTCGACCGATGGCGACTGGCTCGTAAGCCGGTCACTCCAGATCGCGGCAACAAACCCACCGCCGAGTCCGGGCACCCGCTGGGGCCGCCGGCAGCGCTAACCGAATCACCCTCCCACTCTCTGGTGAATGATACACTGCACTGGTTCAACAACCTTCGTTTCAGTGATCTCTCCACACAGTCGCCTAAATTAGAATCGGCAGCAGCAGGAGCGAGGACTCCGGTCCAGTCCTCAGAGCTGACCTTACAGGCCGATTCCCCGTCGTTGTCACCGTCAACGCCGTCGTCGAAATTGACGGCGCCCGAGACGCCCGTCATGGCTGTACACTACGGTCAGCTGCAAACCGGGCCCGCGGCACCAGAGCGTACGTACAATCTCTGTACTTCCTACTCCGACTTTCGGCTTGCACCACCCTCGACGAACGACATGGCGCTCTACCAACGTATGTGCCTGTCTTTTTCCATCTCTCTTCACTTTCACCCACGACAAGGGTTCTCGTTTGCATTTTTTACTTGTCTGTACTCCGCCACTGAAAAACACGTTCAGCGTCCACTTCACTGATTAATGTATATGTAAATTTTAAGGGTGAAAGTGACCATAGCATTGTCGCAGACAATGAAAATTGGAGAAAGTTGTCACACATTCGAGTGAGTTGTCCGGAACAGTGCAAAACAGTATGAAACCCCAACCCCAACGTTGCGGGGACTGTCTGTCTCAGAGGCTGACTTTAAACGAAGGTGTCAGAGCCTCAGAAGTTACAGACTGGACTAACTGTCAGACCTACAACCCGGCATACTACGTTTTCTATCGGTTTAGACCCCGCATTAAGAGTGTTGGGTCAGGACCTGCCTTCCTGTGTCTTCCATCTGTTGATCTCGATAAGTCATTATGGCTCGAACCAGCAATATGCCAGCAAACTTCTGCTATTAAAACAAAGTTACCATCAAACTTGACGTATATTTATTTGATAGATAAAATGTATCTGTTGCAACATGCCAACGCCCTGCTAATATCTACAGATAACGTTGATGTCCATTATTTGACATATGTAATCTATTATCCTTCAGGATGACTTTGCTTGACTCCCATTTGCAAACAATTTCTCTATGTTACTATGTTACTCCCTATTTTATAGTAACATATCTTTTTTAGTGTAAATATGCTTCTTTACTAGGATCTTTAAGGGCAATGCCTATTATCCTTAAATATACTGAACCAGAAGAAATAAACCACTAAATTTGCCTTTTCTTTGAACCCACAACTCTGACTAGCAGGATCCGTGGACGATATATTCAAATTTTTCATTGCACCTGTATACTATGTTGTCGGTGGAGCCCCTCAAAGATCGAGTGTTTGGAGGGGAAACAGGTTTGCCGTGAATTTCCTAGACTGCACTCACATTCTGTTCAAGTTACCACATCTCAGTCGACGAGGTAATGAGCCTAATGTACGTGGACTATCACTTATAGGCTGGAACTGTTGTTTCGGCCACGTAAAATGACGATCAGGCAAGAAAGCGAGGTCTACCTTTGTCAGAACTAAGACATGGCTGGCTGCTGACTGTATTTAGACCCAAAACGCGATTTCCTGGGCAGGGTGTCACACGGTCTGAGAACTGTATGCGCGCTTTCTCGCATGATAATATCATTTCGATCCAGAGAGGGCGTAAGCATACAGTAGGCGTGCTCTTTCTCATGAAACGTTTACCGAACTTGTGAAATCTTTTTGATTTTCGAAAAGTTTATTTCCAGTCGCCTGAAGATGGAAAACTCTGTAAGATATGGTAACCTCAGAAGTATAGACTTTTCAAATTTATCTTCAATGCATGGGCATGGGCCATATCGGCTACACATTAAGCAGACGCATACGATGGTTTATTAAAGACCAAGTCCAAGTCTCAAAACATGGCATGATTATAAAGTTTTTCAACCCCACAGATATCCTTTTTTCAAGTGTAAAATTTGAAGAAGACACAAGTCACTACCAAATGAGTTCAAGAAAGTATATTTTTGTGCCTTTGGTCTACAAAATACATTTGAATTTTTGGGTGCATTGAAAATAGGTGGAAAAAATTCAGCTTACCTAAGGAATCGTTTTTTGCATAGTGTTGCTTTCAAGGGGCATCCGGTAAGAGATTCATTCAAAGACAGACATCCTGACGTGATGGAACCATCTGGGGACTATACTGTACGAAAATTACTATAAAACCCTAATAAATTTAGCTTTTTGAAACGAAGACACATTTTGAAGTCTGATGAGATAATACATCTACATTTCAAAGGCCTTTGTGTTCCCTTTAAAGGCGATAATATTGGTTCAGGTGAAGACTCCCTTTGTAATCCTCTTGTTCGCATGTAGCTCGCGAAGCTAGCTCCTCCACAGCTCTTTCCTGTCGTTTCTCACCTAGGTTACGCTTCGGTCGAGCCGCTGGGTGTCGCGCCCCAAAAACCCGTCTCTGGTCTGATGCAGGGGATTAATCCGGCCTCGCTGAAAACATACACCGTAAGTGAAATACATCACCTACCCCTCTCCCCCGCCTACCATTGTCGACCTGATCAGCTCGATCTCTCAATCTCCCCCCTCCATCCTTTTTTTATTCAGGACGTGGTCAGGCTCTCCAGAACTGGTGTCTGCTCTGTCCCCTACGAATCCTTCCTCATCTACGTGCAGACGGTCCGAGAGAAGGGTCGCCTGAATTGTTGAATTAGACCAAACCCTGTCTGTTTGCCTGATTTCTCTCCACTTTTGACACCACCTATTGTAGTTTGATACTGACAACTTTTCTCCGTGCTCTGTCTTTCTCTTGATGTTTACCACTGTTCTGATTTGAAACATGTTAGCTTTGCACGAATGGAGTTTTGGTTTGTCCATTTGACTGCACTTAACGTGGGATCGGGTGGTTTCCGCGTGAGCTTTTAAGAGACCCCTTAATAACAATAATAATAGAGGGGCTTGACAGATTTGAATGATTCATTTGATCCACACGGCGGCAGAGGTGAGATTCGAACCCGTGCCAGCAAGGGGGACGTTTTGTTACAGTCAGCGCTCTAGCTAACTGAGCTACGAGACTCCTATCGGATCCGTGATTTTGATTACACTTGGGTATGTCCAGCCTACTGCAGCGTATGGAATCCACCAATCCTGATACAGCAAGCTGGCTGTCCAAACAGAATTTCCTAAGCAAACAATCTCGAATCCACCAGATAGCAGTTAATGCCGGCTTGGCAGCAGCACCGATCCCACTTTGGCCCGGCACTCAGCGACCGGTTTTGCCAGACTCTCTTTTCAGGCTTCCCGTTAGTTCCACACCTTGGCCTCTTTTGTTGGACTTAAAACGCAACTATTTGGCACGAAGCAGAGGAATATATATTGCAGGGAGTGTCTACCGAGGTGCCCTCAAACACCGGTGATCACAAAATTGTCGTTTGGCCAGGGTCCAAGAAAGTGCGAGGCTTCCCGGAAGTCGTCGTGCAGACTACACGCAACAGGGGCACAGACACTCCACCTTGCCCCCCACAGCATGCAGGCAGTTTAACTTCTCACTCGGATTGTCTGATCCGCTCGGTTGCGATTGGGTGAGTAGGTTAATGGTAATGCTACACTCCGCGACCAAAGGGTTCGAACCTCGGGTGATCCACACCTAATGTCGGGTATGGCAGGCCGATGACGGCTAATAAGCCAGAAATTCCTAATCCGGCTTCCCTTCTCTTTGCCTATTTTCCTTTATCATGCAGTACTAGTCGCTACGCACTAGCTGCGATGGCTCTAGACTGAGCTCCAAGGGACAATGGCAGGAAAATGTTCCCTAACTACATCGGTGGGCACCCTACCATGTACAACATAAATTTAATTCCACGCGACGGTCCTATCCATACCTTACTTGTACTTGTTACGGCTGTGATCATTCCTGATCTAGCCGGCCTCAATGATGTCACGAACGGTACCTCGCCATGGGTGGCGATTGGCGGCAGCGGATCTCAAAAGCTCCACACAGTCTCTTCTCCAGCGACCGAGAACGAAGGCCCAAGAACTGCTTCCATGTCTTGACGGACGGTTTCAAGCCAAGTCTTCAGTTGCCCTCCTCTTCGACGTTTCGAGGTGGGCTGCGGCGCCGGATCGAGGGCAGCATAGCAAAGCTCGTGGGGCGGACGACGGGGAACGTTTCTAAACCACCTCAGTCACCTCTTGAATGGCCTGAGATATCCTCGTGACACGCTCTACATATGGGCAGTGGGAGGTCGATTCCCAGTACGTTGTTCGCACTAGTAAAGTAAGTTCCATTCGTTGACAGGTGCTTGTGTCCAGTTTTCGGGCCACCGGTGATCAATTCACTTGCATCCATCTACGCTAACCTCGGACGAAAGGATACCAAGTGATCATTATCGAGCCTTGGCCCTTGTGTTTGATCATTTTTCAGAACTACCCGGGATTTTCATACCACTCAACACAATTATGTTTATTTCAAACATTTCCACGGAAGTGTCCGTACTCGTAGGGCAACCCTAGTACATTCAAACGCCCGCCATAAGATCACCCAGGGAGGGATAAATAACACAATTTAGCATGAAGTTAAATTTATAAAGTTGGCTTTGTACACGTTGGTCAGCAAGGTTTTATTCACTAAGGGAGAGGGTGCGAGCAAGGACTTCGGTAGACTGTACAGACTAGAATCACTATCAAAGACAGTGCGGTATTAAGAACTGCCGAGTAGTTCCTTGATGCGATCCCAACTAGTAAAGCCAGCTATCGCTAAGCCGACAGTGAGACCCACAAGTCCACCGCGAGCGCAATGCCGCCATCCTCCTGAACTGAAAACGCCTAAAAAGGAAGAGATAAGCGTTGAGCTCGACAAACAAAAAGCATTTAAGGGTACGCATCAAAGTTTTGGGGTGACGGCAAGACTGCAACTTCAAGCTAGGTGCTAATGTTGTGGAGAAGCTGTACGTTCAAAATGGGCCCGGATGATAGCCGCACATGATTTTCAAACTTGCAGTAGTGGGAACAAGACGGAACATCTAGGGCCGTTGGGGCCCCATTTAAACACGATCCGTGGGAAGAAAACTATACAAGACTATAACGACATACCTAACGGCAATTATTCTGTCCTTCGCTGTCTGTATTACTACCTCGGTGGCCGAATTTGTACACCGCATGTCAGTGGGGCATATTCAGCGTTCCTTCCATAAGCTGAAGCCTTTAAATTACCGATGTGTCCTTCGAGAAAGAGCGGGACGCTTTTGCGGTGGTAGACGGAAAACTGGTATGCGACGATATGGGTTCCAAAATGGGCTGCACAATTTCGCCGATGCGTCTAATACCACTTCTGATAGGCTTAATGCAAGCATATCACTGACGGACATGAGGGCTCGAAGGCGACCGAAAGCCATTTTTCGCCGCCGCCGATTCAGTACTTATATTATCTCGTGAGTGAACGTTGTGGCTTAAAAGCTGCCGACTGGTGAAATTGTACCGCCATGATGAGAAAGCAAGAAGCATCTCGATCAGTTGATCAGAAGCTCTCAGGTATACCGTGCACAAGGCGTCGTGGTGTATTGAAAACAAAAATTCTGGATAATTAAGTTATATATAGCGGCCAATCAATGTCAGCCTTAGATTGGCAGATCTTAGGTATTGAGAAAATCCATCGAGGAGCAGACATGAAAGAGATAATTTAGGAAGCGCAACGCAGATATGACAATGATGAGATGTGATGGGGTGGCCGAGACGGAGGACAACGGACAAGGGCTAGAAACTTCCACCGACTTCTTAGACACTTCTTACGCAGACAGAATTGGCCTGACATGCAATGGCAAAAGATCACTGTCTCGGTGGCAAAATGTTGTGCCCTGTCGCTTGACTGGCATCGTTTATGACATTATTGCAGGGGGTGCGAGCGGTAGCTGGCTCAGAAAAGTGTAGTCTTGTGCTTAATTTATGCAAAATCGGATGATAATAATAGGGTTAATACACACTTAAGAGCAGGTTGGGTTATATCCGACTTACTTGAGGCAGTTGGTGGCATAAAAAGGTGCAAATACTACCATAAGTACTGCAGTTTATTACAAAGCAGTGATATACTAGTATGGAATCAGCTACGATGCCTTCAGTGCACAAGTATGGTCAATTTGGTTGCTGTTTGAATGTTGGGTTGGCAAATTCATCACAGAGTTGTTTAAAGTACATTGGTGACAACGGTTGAGGTCAGAAAACTCAACATGAATTCATCATTGTCCAAAGGAAAACAAAGAAAGACACCTTATGAAGTGATCGTTCGGATAGTCAGCTCACCTAGTCCTGTCAGTCCAGAACCAGGTATAAATCAGCAGATCATAGCGACAAGGTCCTTCAATCGCTTCTTGCAGTATACTGCCTTGTAAGACGTGCTTTAAGTAGTCAGTCATTGACTAATTTCTACGTAAGCAAAGCAAGGGTCAGCCGCAAAGGTGCACTTACTACAGAGTCTTGACAGAAGCAACTAGAAGCTGACCCTTCCAGTTAACGTTTAAAATCCATAAACCTCCCTGAATGGGGCAAAGCCACTAACACTGCGTGTACCTCTGGACCAGGGCTGTGGAGTACTTATGTAAAGACTGCCAATACCTGCTCAGATTTCTTGTTTGGAATTGTCTGGCTCAGGGTTTGGGCTTGCGAATGCGGCTAAAAGGCAACGGTGGAAAGGAAACTTAACTAATAACGGCTCACAATTGCCATGTTGTGATAGTTTATCATTCTTAGGTTTTGACCCAGCAGTCAGCATGCTGGGGTAACGCCGATAGTGCTGATCTGATAGCCCGTTTATTTTTCAACTAGGCGGCTAAGATCTGCCGAAAAATCTCTCTACGGTGGATCTATCTTCCCTCCTCTCCATCTGCGTTTTCGATGACGGAACAGCCCCTCCTGACCATGCTGCTCCAACTCCTCCTCGCCGCCGGGATTGAGGCGCACTCGACGGGGCGCCTGATTAACAAGGACTACTAGTCAGGTAGGCTGATCTTTCTGTCATTCCAGGTGTCGCATTTTAGGTGAACACTGAACAAACCACCGATTATTGCTGAACCTATCTTTAATTTCGGCTTACACGATGACAAGAACGGACTCAATTTTGTGAATTTTTTTAGCATTTGATCGACTAGCTCTGAACAAACATGTAATGGCTCGTTTGGGTAATCAAATGAAAGAAAATGTGGAGGGATTAACGGCATGCCGATCTAAAAGTCTCTCAATGCTCATCTTTTCCAGACCCCAAATGACTGGAAAACTACATTGCCCAGGCCGATGAAAGCGTGGAAACCATGAGTTGTCGAGTTTACGAAATTGAAGCTAACAGTATTCCTATTGGCTTTATAGACGCCTTTGTCGGGAGTTCATAATAATCCTCAGAGGAACTTCTATGCGGTCTAAAATAGCAATGCAGCATAAACAGGTCGGTTAATGGGCCTTTCTGCTTTCACTCCTCTTACGAGCAACTGCAGTTTGTGCACCAAAAGACTTTTGCGCCTAAGTTCGACTTTATTTTGGATATTATACATTAGGAGTGGGCTTAAATAAGCAGAGCTGATAAAAGATGTGTAGGAGAACTAAGAGGGCATACACACAGAAAAAAGGGGTGGGAAAATGACGACAAGAATATCACGACTAAAAGCACTTTATGACAAAACACAATGACCAAATTTCTACGTGTTTACCCATAATCTTAATTAACAAAATAGGCATATTGGATCTATCTCAAGCTACTTCAGTATGAAAGTTTCTATAAGAAGGCCACTTAACTTCCGTGTCTACCATTGATGTGAAGTTGCGATACGAAAGAATGAGCAGTAAAATATACAAACATTTCCGAGTAAGTTCAAGTCCGACGGAAAATAGATGCATACACTAAAAATCAGCCGAAAAACTGACCGAGTCAGACACCATTTGACATGAAGTAACGTGAAAAAGATGACTCATGAGGTTTTTACCCGAAAAGTACGGTAAATGAGACCACATGTGAAGTTTGGAGGTTACTTTAATGGGTTAGATTAAAGTCTCGCTGGCTTTCTGTTAGGCAAATTACACTAAAATGCCTTTTGGTGTGCAGTCGTGGCTGTTTATGCATAAAAAGCTCCCAGCGGAGCGCGTACAGAAGTAACTAACCTGGGGACCGGTAAAGCAGTCCAGTTGCAGTAGCAGAGGCGACCGTGTTCACTTCGTCATCGGCACCACCACGCAATTTATGAATAGAAAAATCTGCCAGCGCATATATTAGGCCTATGCTGCCAGCCGTCTGTGCCCAGGAAGCACCAGATTTAGTCACATGATTCAGTATTTGCGTGCGCTGGAGTACGGGGGAGGGCAGTTTCTTTATGTCTGGGTCTTTAATAGCGTTGTAGAATGCCCTCGAACTGCCAAAGGCGGCGCCTAAAGAATAAAAATCAAATGCAACAGTTATTACCGCCAATGACCATAGAACCGATTTCCGAGAATGACCTTTCGAAACGACCTCGGTGTTTCTCTCCATCGGGGAATATAAACTGATCTGATGGGTCCTATTATACAATGTGCGTAAAGACAAATAAATAATCATACATTAACGAGGAGAGATGGGTCTATATTTAGAAAAGGAGAGATAAAAAGATCGTTATCGCCCGACATCCTCGAGCGCCCGCTTCCTCGGCTGAAACTGAGGTAGGCGGCAAAACCACCAGATTCACCGAATACATTTAAACCAGGTACATATGTCACTCTGGTCTGAAGAGGTCACAGTCCCAATACAAACAGAAATAAAACTATACAGTTAGTCCAGGCTATGTTCTTACTTTTGAGTATAATCTGTATGAATATTAGACGTACTTTTATAGTCCGTGTAAATCCTGAAAGGGTCTACTGGCAAAGTAGTTGGTGAACATTAAAATACAGTTTTAAAAAGATACACTGAGAATAGTATGACCCAAACACAAGGAGAACGTGATAAGTAAGTAGTATAGGAAAGGTGAGATGTAAGCAAAATCAATGAAATTGCAAAATATAACAAAAAACAACAGATATCAGTGACTAATACGTTAAATGCACAGCAACCGAACTTCAACTACAACTGAACTCAAACCGCAATTTATGCAGATGGAGAATATAGATTATGATAGCGCGTTGGAGGCAGACTGACACTGACAGATGGGAGTTAGGATTAACTCTCAAAAGTATAATCCCAGTAATTGACCATTCGATGACAATAAGTGTTTTGTCGAGCTGATGGTTTGAACAGCCAACCGGAATGTCGCTGAAGACTGTATGCGTGACTACACTGAAAAGACTATTATTTGTTTGGATCCACTCCTTCATCATATCACCCTTGTCACTAAGAAAGGGTCATTGAGGGTTTGCGTTGTGAGCTCCTTGGCAAAGCGGAACTTTTGTTCCTTGACTAGATCGGTGAAACACCTGCATTCATTCATCATATTCCCGATCACAACCGACAAAGCAGGGGACCCGTGGACTAGAAGCAGCGTCTCCAACGCAATGACCGAAGGTCCCGGCTTCAAATCTCGGGGGTGCCAACCCTCGAGATTGGGTATGACTGGCTGATGACGGCTAATAAGCCAGAAATAGCCATTCCGGTCACCCTTTGCTTTGTCGGATCCACTTCTTCATCATTATTTGTTCTGTTGTGACAAAAAGGACTAGGATCTCTATTGTCAGTCAGTCAGTATATTTGAGGGGAAAATAGGCTCGCGCCTTTGACCTCCCTATTTGTCACATGAAAATCTCAAGAATTATAGACAATATTAACAAGTTTTCAGTCAGGAAAATATAGACAGTCACATGATGCAGTGGTGTTTCAAGGTTAATTTGTCACAAAAAAGTCACGTTGTGTCGTAACATTTGTATATCAAGTCAGTGTTTGAATGTCTCCACAATTTGGGACACAACAATCGCCTCGGGAAGATTATTTCACTGGTCCACGACACGATTAGAGAAAAAATTCTTCCGTACATCCAATTCGTCCTTGGGGCACATACAGTGTTCGCTTTACTTGGTACTGGATTCCCTCGATAGACGCCTGCCAAGTCATCATTTTTCCATGAACTGAACATTTTCCCTTGGAAAACTCGGTCGTGTATAGAGAGATTAAGTATCACTGACATATTAGAGTCTCCTAGAAAAGCGTAACTATTCGAGGAATATGATTCTGTCATTATCTACCCAACGCTCAAATGAGAGTTCAGATTTAAGTCGGAAAATTATCGTTCAAACTTATAAGGAATCACGCAAGGGTCTGCAGAGCTTGCGGAAACCTAGGATATGCTGTGCAGAATGGCTTGGCTTGCGAGCACGCTTCTATTATGCACATATGATTTTTTTACTAAGAAATGGAAGACGCAGGTAAGGGATGGTTATTCTGTGGATGCAATTAATGGTACCTCTTAAAAGAGCTTTGTTAAAATGCCACCTCATAGTTCCTTATTAAACAGTTTAGGATACAGAACAAGGGGCATAATTGTCAAATATACACAATTCGCTACCACCTAGGCCGTGCTGAGCTAGGTTTAGGAACACAGCGTCTGGACCGATGTGGGTTTCAGTGTTATGTTCTCTACTCTTTCTCTTTTATATCAATGACGTAATCAAGTGAACTGACTCTTAGGTTGCGCTTTTCGATAAGTAAATACAATTAGATTTCATCGTTTTTATCCCATGTCTGTTATCAATAAGACGGCTCAACAAAGAACCAGTACTTTTGAGACGACGCCCAATTTTATATGCATAACAGATTCTTGGACGCACCCAGTCATTCTTAACTCCTCCCATATCAAAAATGAGTAAGATCTCCACCATAAGGATCACCTTAATAGGCTTTATCATGGTTGTGTTCTCTATATAAGAACGTCATTCAAGCACTTTACGTTTTACCTACATACCTCGTCTTTCACTGGAAATAACGGCTTCGTGTCCATTATCATATGGCCCTGGGGAATCTCGGATCCATATATACTCGTCCCAACTCATCATCTGAGGACGATAAAAATCTTTTGAAATATTTAAATTGATTTCAGAGTCCACTTTCAATGCAGCTTTTAACTTTCCTGAAATCGACTGGTGTCCGAACTATTGTCCGCATGGAGTTAAGGCTTTCCTGGATGAAATATATTTTCTAACTCCTCTCCAACGAGAAACAATCATATATTAGAGCTGATCTTTACAAACGACATTTAGCCCCTCTTCGTTGATATTAAATAGGGCCTTTTTCCGAAATGACCACATAGCAGCTTGCAATTGCCTCACCGCAAATGACTTGCACCTTTTATAATTATCATGCATTTGACCGCGCAGATATTAGTTGAATTAGCGACTTTCTTCATTCATTAGATTTGCAGAGTCTCCTGCCACAAGTGACACTGCATTCATTTCTGACTAACTGTTGTCCAGGATTTGTACCCACTAAACTTGCAAAATCCTATCCTTTGGAATCCAACATCCATCACTTTCTTTTGCGAACAATAACGAAATTGAAAAATCGGTTAAAATATCAATGCACTACTTCGTCATCTGCGCATCTTATGATCAGAGAGATTTTTGAATTGGTGCCTAGGATTCGTCTTGGACGTGACAGACAGAAAAATAATTCGTATTCAGCGACCTAATCCTTGCAAAATATGTTGCTCAACTGTTTTACTCATCGGTTCTTCTCTAAGGGAGGTCAGGAAAGGCCTCCGCTACTAAATGAAAAAAAACTACTTTTGTGAAGACACTAACAAGACTAAGTTTTTGGGTGCATTCTTTGCAAATCTTCTTACAGCGCAATCTGCACCGGTTTCGTCGTTTCAATCATACCCTGGACAATATGATTAGCACCATTGATTTCTTTATGTAATTAGTTCATACATTTAATCCGTTCCTTTAATTCCCTCAACACCATAACGCAGCTCGAGTACTCTCGGCGCGCCAGTCATTGAGATGTGTTTTTATTTCTTCCTATGGCACGTACAGTCAGGTACCGTCAATTTTTTTCAATAAACGCCATAGCAATCTGGAATAAGCTGCCCAGAATTACTTGTATATATATGTATGTATATCTTAGGGTTACAGCCAAGAAATGCCCTTGAAGACCCTATTAATGTAACGAAAACAAGGTTGTTCCTACAGATAATTTGCAGTCGGGGGAAGCACATATGATATCATGACAGAATTTCGAGTGAATTTTCACGGAAAAGAATGAAAACGGTCTAAAGCCAAAAAAGTTGTTCACAGTGCTGGCAGTAAGAAATCATGTTGCAAAATTCGCCTTTTGTCAAATAAAATCACATCGAGTCTTCTTTTAAATTTCGCAATTGTGTCAGCGGAAACTGTCTCACTTGGTAGCAAGTTCCAAGGCCAGACAACGCGTTGACTAAAGAAATATTTTCGGAGGTCTAATCGGGTGCGCTCGTTTATGACCTTGTAAGGATGGCCACGCAGAAGTATTAAAACTTAGCAAAGCCAGCCCTGTTTAAGTGAGCTATCACTAGTTTTCTACATTTAGGACAACTTTCACAAACTTTGGGTGCTGACTCGGTGGAATCTCCTTTTCACTCCCACAATCGGCTAATTATTCAGACGATAGCGAGCAACTTTTCGTCGGCAAACTTTCAAAGAAGACTGAGAACACTGTGTTCATATGTCAACCCTCCCCGTCCCGAAATAATGTCCCTTAACGATCTGCAGATTTTCATTTGCTAATCATTCAACTCAGCTTATAACTACATACAGTCCTTTTGTATCGTACCTTGAAACAAACTACCTATTCCGCCCAGTATTAACGAAACACAAAATTGAAACAAAACCAATACTGGCTGCAAAAGAGGGAGTTTGTCTTAGATTTTTCCTGTCTTCGAGGTTTTAGAAGGTGCCCAAGAGGTGCTTCACAAATTTACACTATTTTAAAAATTCCTGTAAACTGGCAAAATAAACATGTATGCATTTTCATTAACTCGCAGTCTTCGGGAACTGACGATATTCCAAACCCAGTTATCAAGAAAATGACGAGCTTTCTACGACTGCTTTGCCGTGTTAGCTCAATCTATCTCTTAAAAAAGAATTATTTAAGGACTCATGGAAGTCATCAATTTTTCTTCGTTTCTTCAAGTCAGGATCTCGTTCAGACGTAAATACTTATTGAGGCACTAATAAGGCTCTTGCGCTAGCCAAACTTCTGGAAGAGATACATACTTTTTAATTACATTCTTGATTTTTCATAGAAAGCATTTGAAAACTTATCGTTCAGACGTCTTCCGGTGAAACAGGAAGCGTTCGGCATCTGGCCTCCTCTCCTCGAATGCATTGATACCTACTTGTCTAACTGCAGCCAGAAGATCTTAGTAGGTAATAGTTACTTGTAAGCTCAGCTGATCACGAGTGGCGTTTTTCAGGGCACGGTCTTGTGTGCTCACCTCTTCATTCTTTTCACAAATGAAATGTCAAAAGTACTCAAAAATTGACATACGCAGATTACCTCAAATACATTTACTCATTTATGAAAACTGCTGACATTTCCGTCGATAATATCAACGCAGTCGTGCGTACACTCCCATGTTGGAGGGCTACATAACATGTGTAGTTTTCTCCATCCAAGTGTAAATAAATAAATAGCTTGCATCAATGACCTCGGAGATAATAATAATAAATTGTATGTATTTATTTTTTCACTTTTGCAAATTCAAATATCAGACTACCCCTCCGACGAAATTGAAGACCGGGATAATATCCCTGTATTGCAGGCTTTTCGAATTGGGCCACCCTTTTCTCTCCCTCCATCCTTATATATGCGTTGATTAGCCTACTTAGCCCATTATAAACCGATTTTCCTCCCTTTATTTATTCGAAAAACAATGCAGTCACCAATGCACGACGCTAGCACCCTCTTGAAAACAGTCTTCTTTGGCTTATATTTTAAGACGTTTCCAAAGGCATTTATCCACGAGTTCGACAATCGCATTCATTGGCAATTATGGATTGCTTTTTATTGTCCGATGATGTGAGTTTGTGCGCCTTCTTTTATTCGTCGTGAATGAAGGACGTTTTGCTGCAAATTCTAAAATTATATTTTCAAAATAAAGTGCATTTCTTTCTCTATGTACTGCCTATAAGAGAGAGGATAAGGGTTTAACCTTTTTAATCGACCCTTGTGTGGTAGGCCTTCCAAGCCACTGATTAATTTGGTCGCCTTCCATTGAAATTTCTCGAGCGCTGCGTAATCTGGCTTCATCCAGGGGGCCAGGCCTGAGCGCAATATCCAAACATAATTTCAAAATATTGGCAACGATTCTCCGTTTATCAACCCTGACGATGGTCTTTGCTGTCTCTGTTGATGATCGTACCGGGTTCTTTTCTTTTCGTCAGCTTGTCAATAGACTCAACAATCCGCATGGCTGCATTTCCGGCATTAAGCGATGTTCGCGGGACATCTGCTAACCCCTTCTCGGTTGGATCCTGATGTCGGTGATGTGCTCCTCTTGTCTCACTCCCACGATGCTGTGTGATTCCCCCCATGACCAGCAGCTCTAAGAACTCTCGTACGTTCATATCAATATCACGATCTCTTTTCACTGCATCTTACCAATCTTACTGCCTATTAATGACAAAAGCAGATGCGTTCCCAATTTTTTAAATCAGGAGTTCACTGAAACCTGCATATGCCTTCTATTATAGGAGTTTTTTTCATTGCCTATATTCTCAGTTCACCACATTTACCAAACACTTTTGACTATTGTCTTAAATGATGCTCCTTTCTGAATTGTATATGACTTCAGATGTATAAAATACTTCTTTTTACTTTTGTTGATATATTTGCTCCCACGAAGCGGTGACTATCCAATTTCTACTTATTTTAATTACAGTACTAAATTTGTAATGGATGGAGTCCCTGCACCTGTAATATTTAATTTATTGATTTATGCTACACCACAACTTTGCTCCCATTTCTCGAGGAAAAGCATACGGTTCACATCACCTTCATTTGCTTTAAAATGTTTTTGAAACCGTGCCACACCAGAGCTAGGATGAAGAGAAAGCAATGATAACATCATTGTGGAGTGGCGAAACATTGTGGAAATCGACCAAGAGAATTCAATTTCTAATATGGTTGAGAGCGAATTTTCCCAGGGTTCAGCACTATGAACAATCCTGTTTTTAATATATTTTAACGATTGTGACCGATATTTTGACTGTTACACAGCTTCGTATGCCAACGAGGTGAAAATCTTGAGTGTCATCCGAAAACCTGCTGGCAGATGGAGCGGTCGATTATTGCAAAATAATTTTATAAGGCAACCTAGTGAGATCCACCAGCAGGATCACGAGATGTGGGATCGAAAATAACCACCATGTCTGTGAGTCGTGAACAGTGCAATGTCCGCGTTTAACGCCATCAGAAGAGACACTTTGAAACTGTGCGAAGATCATCCCCCAAAATGTTTTAGGATGGTCGTGAAGCCGCATTTCGAAAACTTTGGGGAACATGAACAGTTAAAATCATGATAGATTCGATAGAGTTCAAAGGAGAGCCAAAATGGTTGAGCGTCAAGGATTCTTGCCCTAGGCAATGAGCCTTAACATTTTAATGTGTGCCTTTCAGTTGTAGAAATATTCACAGGGATCTCCTACAGGCATTCAGCATTATCAGGGGCTTGGATTTTTGCCTGATTTCCAATGATTTTTTGAATTTGCTACCAAGACCAATGTCAATACCACCATTCAGCAGGCAAGGATGGGGAAGCAAAACTTTATCTTCTCTTTCAGACTGGTCAAGCACTGGAATGCCTTTTCCGCAGATACTGTGATGCCACCAGCACCGGAAAGCTTAAAATGGTAATTTGACTTATTTAAACTCCAAAATGAGCCTGAATGATAAGAGAAGTAAATTGGGTTTTGCAATTCCCAAATTGTCCTGTTATGTGGCTACATTGGAACGAGTGCAATCCACATGCTCTTTTTGCAAGAAGTTCTCAATTTTACGTTCCAAACGAGGTACTCAAAGGCTCATGGCATTATTCAATAAAGTGGATTGAAGTGAAAAAATCTGAAAGGGAGATGTCGAGTCAGCCGTCCTTCAGGCTTTTAAATGGTGTTTAAGGGCGATTTTTCTTTTAGCTTGAACATTTGCACTACAATAAAGTTTTATCATCGTCTTACGACAAGGTCTTTATTCGTCATTCCATGATTGTGTTATCAGAATCTACGATAAGGTGTTTGAAAAGAGATAAAAAACCTATCACAGGTTAACCTCGTGCAGTAAATGGAGTACACCACTATCAGATAAATGACAGTTATCATAAATGTACAAAGGAAATGAAAAATATATAAGTAACCCTGTGTTAAGTTTTAATTAGCTAAAGACAGTATTACCCTAAAGGACGAATAAATTGTGCGAAATAAAAACAAGCCCAACGATGAAGTTACATACTGCGATAATCAGTTGAGCGAATTGCGAAGATATGATGAAGGCTGAATCCCATGACGACCACAACGTTCCTTTACAATTAAAACGATTTGAAAGGATTGGTGCGGTTCGCGAGAGGAACATTCATGAAGTCAAGGGACACAAATTTCTAGCGCGGTTTTTTAAACAAGCCACTTTCTGTGGCCATTGCAAAGACTTTATCTGGTAATACACAACATCATTATAAAGCTCAAAACAGGGGTTTTGGAAAGCAGGGTTTTCAGTGCAAAGTATGTTGCTTCGCTGTTCATAAGAGATGCCACGAATTCGTTCTTTTTGCTTGTCCAGGATCAGACAAAGGCCCCGAGACCAACGTAATCTGTATAGGCTTTATTTTATTTTTTAGTATAAAAAGAGCCATAATTTTCGTTTGCATACTTACACAACGCCGACATTTTGCGATCAATGTGGCACTCTCCTTTACGGCATCATGCATCAAGGAATAAAATGCGGAAGTAAAGCTGCTGACCTAAAAATAATTTTTTGTAGACTGTCAGATGAACGTCCACAAGCGGTGTGAAAAGTATGTTCCACGCCTATGTGGCATCGATCATACGGAAAGGCTTGGTCGAATTTATCTGAGGGTTAATTATAAGGATATGACACTTTTCGTGCACGGTATGGGTTTTTATTTGTTTCAAAACACTTTCCTTATTTTCACACCCTTTGTCCTTCTAATACAATAGCTATTCTCGATTTAAAAAAAATTTACTCAACGCGATTAAATTTTATTTTGACAGGGAAATAAATACCGATGCACTATCGCGTCACGAAAGTCATACTAAATAGAAACAAAGTATATACCTAGATAAAACATTACATTTAAGCGTTACTTAGGCAAGATCTTACGGCATACAATGCATCTTGAGATTTCTGCGAAACCTTAAACTTTTTGAGACTGGCACAGATTTTATTGGAGTTCATATATCTTCATTTGATTTTTGCTTATTTTGCAGTAAAGGAAGCAAAAAACCTCGTCCCCATGGATCCTAACGGCTTAGCCGATCCCTATGTGAAGCTGAAGTTGACCGGTGACAATGAAAAATCGCGGAAACTCAAAACGAAAGTCGTTAAAGCGTCTTTAAATCCGGAGTGGAATGAAACATTCACTATGTGGGTGGCTTTTTCAAGCAACATATACACCTGTGTTTTTTATGTTTCTATTGTTTCATTTGAAAATAAAGCAATATAGAAAAGCCAGATCCACACTTTGGCCGTAAAATATCTAGGAAAAGCCTGTCGTGTTAGTTTATTTGTGAAGTAAATGTATATTTGATATAGATGAGCAATTTTTCGGATCTGTTGTAAAATATTAAGGATGGCCTTTAATATAATTAGATTTTTAAGCGAAGTGAAGTAATTCATTACGTAGAAACGACACAAGGTAATTTCCGAATGGTAGACTCATTTCAAACCTGCGTTTCCTTGTCTTTATTATCTCCATGAGAAAGGATTGCTGTATTACCATAAAATAACATTTCAAATTATATGCATCTCAGCGTTCCCTAATGAATTATCTTTTTTTTTAAAATAATATCGTCGGCGAAATATGGTCCAAATATTTAGTCGTGCGTTTTACTATAGTGCTGTATGGATACGATGTTGTAAAATTGCACTTTATACTGCAATACTATCAGGATTCCGTCTTTTGAATGTGCTTTTTCATCAACCACACTTGTTAAGAGGATAATTTTCTTAGCATGATGTTTTAAACTTATTTTTGATGCACACGTGAATTTGAACGTATCATACCAAAAAAAACTTTTCTCACCGTTCTTTGTCGTATTTTGCACCCTGTTTATTTTGCACCCTGTTTAAATCCTAAGCAACCTACTGACGTACTTTCATGTAATGGATACATGTATTTGCAAAACTTCCAAGAAGACACAACGCGAGACACATAAAATATTTAAAGAAAAGGCAGATTGAAATTTTTTAAATGGACAGGCATGATATGAAGGTCATAAATGTTACCCTACTATCAAACGCTTTCCAAGTAGTTAATAAGGGTTTTTGAATGACTTCATTCAGTTAAGCCCTTGTCACGTTTAAATTTATCCTGATGAAACAACTTTGTTACTCACTTTAAAGTTCACTTGTGAAGGTTGATTTCCTCCCAGCAAGGGACGAAAAGTTGTATCTTTGCTGGGCGACCCCTAGACTATCACTGTTTTATATTCACATTTAGGTAAATTATGGGCTATGCTTCATTTTTAGGGCGAGGTGTAGTCAATTATTTTCACAGGTTTCTCTTGGCTAAAGTGAAAGCTTATGACATACACTTTGAACCAGTCACATTAGACGAACTTCGCCTTTAAAGAGCGGTTTTCAATTTCCAGCCGATTTCCATCCGAACGGATGTCCGTGATTACGAATTCGCTTATATATAAAGGACTGAGACTTAACTCATGAAATGTCAACCGAATTTTCGAAACGTTTTCTTGGTGAGAAAGGCTTACTTAAGCTGGATTGTATCATTGATGATTTCGCAATATAAGCTCACCATCTTGAATGCGCGTTTTCTGGTTGCCAGCAAACAGCTCATTAGTTAACATTGCTTATTCTTGAAAACTATTTTCTATGATTTCTTTTCAACGCTATCATATTTTCGTATTCTCATTTGGTAGTTAAATAAATCTTCCTTAAAATTTCTACTTGAAGGAAGGATATCTTTCCGTTTTAAAAAAGTTTTGATCACGAAGTCTTCAAAATATTGAAACTGAACCGAGAACCGGATGCTCAAAAATTGTAGTAAAATTCGTGTTGGCCTAAGCTTCACAATCTATTTATAATTCACAGTTGTTTATTGTTCGAACGGATGTTTAGTACTAAGAACTATATGCATAATTAGGCTATAGAAGGTTCCTTTGACTTGGTTGTTTAGTTAAGCAGTTAGAAGGTATTCTTATCTTATATGACCACTTCTTTTGTCCGTTAAAAAATTAGAGAGGTTGCATTCTGGTACCAGTAAGAGAAAATCACTGATGGACCGAAACCCGATGCATCCGAGATTATTCTCAGCATAAAAAACCCGGCTTATAAACGGTGACCAGAGTTGATCTATCACTCGATTTCGTATTAAGTGGTGTCTTGACGGATGCAAAAGTTCAGTTGACCCTGATTGTGAAAATCTCAGTGGCCGTCATGCTTTTTCGCTAAATATAATATATTTTAAAAATCGTCGATGATTTCCTTGCTATATACTTCAATGTTAATAACGAAAGGATTTTCCAAGAAGTTGTCTGATTTGATCGGGGGCCTCTTTTAAACCTTGTTATCCTCGAAAATTGTAGTGAAGTGAATGCGGAGGACGAATCAAAACGCCTCATGATTGAGATGTGGGATTGGGATCGAGCGTCACGAGACGACTTTATGGGAGCCCTGTCGTTCGGCGTTTCTGAAATTATCAAACGACCCGTTGACTGCTGGTTCAGGCTACTCAGCCGAGAGGAGGGCGAATTCTACTCGATTCCATGCTCAGAAGAAACCTCAAACCTGTTTGGTTCCTATGATTCGAAGTGTATGGTGAGTTGTCTGAGCTGCTTTTAAACTTGTATGTTTTGCTGAAGCAACTGACAACGTATACAAAACAATAGATTGTTCAAAAAGCGTTTCTCAAAATCCGGAAAGAGTTTCCGATTGATATCGCAATTTGCATAGAACGAACACTCCACAGCCCCAAATTTAAACCATCACTGCCTTTTTCATTATGTGAGCATCCAATGGTGATAGGCAGATATATATATATCAAGGAAAAAAATAGCGGAAATTATTAGGTGCATGTTATGGAAGTAGGTGGACGGGACATGACTTTTAAGGGTCAGACCCTAGATTTCGATGAACATTTTCGTCGAAAATAATCAACTACCGCGGAATAACCACGGAAATGTCCATTCTACAAACGAGTAGCACTACAAGTAGTGTGAATTCTATATGACACTGATTTTCTTCGACGAAAATGTTCATCGAAATCTAGAGTCTGACGCTTAAGAGTCATGTCACGTCCACCTACTTCCATGTCATGCACCTAATAATTTCCGCGATTATTTCCTTGATTATTATCTGGAGGTCATATACAAGAAACCGCATAGAGAACGTTGGGGGACCTACCGAAAAGCCACACCCCTCGTTGCTATATCATGCAGTAGCAGAAACATCGGCAAAACACATGTCTGGGCTTTTAGCTAGTTTCCATGCGGAAGTACGGTATAACATCATTGTCATATTTATATGCATGGACACATTCCGTTCTTATGAAAAATAAAAACACATGCAAATGGGGCCATTAAGCCAAAACAACAAAAGTCTTTTTGGCCCGACTTCTGCTATGAAGCTAAGAAAGGATAGTTGATGAAACATCTGGCAAAGGTATCTGAACTCAGCGGGCAGTAACTACAAGCCCGGTCGCTAAGGCAACCGAATTTAGGCATAAAGCTATCGTACAAGAAAAAATGTACGCACATTACTTTTGCATTTAGACCTTTCCTTATGACTGGAGTGGACATAATCTGGAGGAAATTCGGATTCAGAGCAAGCAGGACACACTACGCATTTCAGACTTCAAATTTCTCCGGATTCTCGGACGGGGCAGTTTTGGAAAAGTGAGTAAAAATGAAAAAATGCAAGATAAAAAGAATATAAATTCTTGTAGCTGAATGCGCTGAACTATGTTCCAGTTATTCTTCTATCAATGACATCGGAAGCAAGCGCATATCGTACCTTCATTTGGGTTGAATTTGGCAGACATTTAATGTGTCTTTAAACTTTCTGATGAAAGTCACAACTACAATTGGTCAGGTGGCTGCATTTTTTGAATAGCGTTGTCAGTAAAGTGGTCTAAATCGAACTTAAAATAAATAAGTGCTACCCAATAAGCAGGCCTCCAAACACTAACTGAATGCGACAGTGACCAACACTGTCTTAGTGTTTGAAGAAAAACTATTAAAAATTACTCACGAACCATAAGAATATTCACCAAGAATTAAACGAATTAAGTTTTTTTCTCGTTTGCTTTGCAACTGTACAGGTCATCAACAACAATTAGACAAATAATGCCATAGAAAGCACAGGTAAATGGCATGGATAGCATATACATGCACATACGCTGACAGTTATCATGTTCCAAGTCCGTGCGTATTATAAACAGAACAGTTTATCCAAAAATGGCCTTAAGCTAGGGATTTATCGCGCTTCCAGCAAGCCATACCGATAATTAATTTGAGATCGCCCCGGGCCTACAACGATGACGCAAATCTCAAATAAATACATATGAGACTGTAAAATATAGGCCCTATAAATTACTTGCCCATTTATTACGTTGCCGCAAACGTGTGCTGAACGCCGATTTTTCCTGCAGCTAGTCCTTGTCAGTTCTTACATAATTGATGCCGCCTAGTGGGACTTCGGTGGATTGCACTTGACTGCTGTCATTCTGACAAATGAACCCTGCTTACCGTTAGTATATTTAAAGAGGTGCTCGCAGTATGCATAGTATGCAACTCCCGTATCCCCAGCGTATTTATGACGTTGAGGGTCAAATTGGGAATGGGAAGGGTTTGGCCGGGTTGGCTTCATTTGACAATCCTCTGGCAATTGCGGGATAAATATGAGTTTTCTGCGAATTTTACTATATTTTGAGCAAGACTTGCACCGCACCAATCACACGCTCTCTCACAATTATGTAGATCAATTACATCTGCTCGCTGTCATCCCAGCAACAAAGCTATCGATCGTTGGTGCATTTAAAGAGACATACGCAGCATAAATACAGTAGAGTCTCAATCTAATGGAATGTGATTTCAATTTACACAAATGGATAGGATTGTACTATTTGTAGTCGTGCAGTTTTATCTCAAGGCACTGCAGTTACGCCAGGATGGGGGCTTTTTGAGTGCCTACCAAAAGTAAACTTCTCAAAAATGACTACTTAAGTACTATGTATTTTGCGTTTTATTTCTGATGCTCTTATTAATTCAGATAAACAGGATGTCCCAAAAATGTATACACATTTTTAATAATTGAAACTTGGTGTTTATTATAATTTTCTTATTTTTAAACCATAAAAATATTTACAAATATCATTGATTGCTTTTTCACTGCAACATTGGCTGAATTGAGCGAAGCCATTAAACATGAATGCAACCGAATACCAAGGGAATTGTTTAACGGTATTTGAGATCCCATTGCTTCGCATTGTTAGCAGTGTCAAGTTCAAAATGGACGTCAGTTTGAGAACCTTCAGTGAAAAAACTAAAAATGATACTTGTTAATATCTTAACATTTATTGAATAATAAAATTATGATAAACACCAATTTTACAATAAGGTAAAATATTTATAAATTTTTTTGTGATACCTGTATATGTTATAGATAACATGCACACAATTATTAGTTCGGTAGCAAAGTATTCCTTCTGCAAATTTTATGCTCAAAGGAAGTGTATCGTCCGGGATAGGAAGGTCGTGTTGACTCAGCGACGAATACAAAAATATCAGACGTGACTGTTTTCCGGTCTTTAACGTAAGTTGACTGAACGAAACCATTAACTAGGGCATTTATCCATGTCTGTCGGTTCTACTCAAACATCTTAGAGGATTCGTGCTTAATTCAGTTTGTCTGCCAGAAACCACTAGGCGTTTCTTACAGAATATTTTACGAATGAAGGACAACTTTCGCGTTCCAGGTATTTGCATGGGTATGGAAAAATGATGGTCGAGCACCGGATCAGATTTTTATTATTCTGAGCTTTCGAACTCTTACAAGAGTCCATAGCCAGCGATAAAAAACAGCAACGAAATAGGGGCTAGTTATAAAGTGTGTACACTAATCAACTGTCAAGAGTCATGAGGTCGTGAAGGGGGAAGAAACCGCAATGAAAAGGGGTGGGGGTGGGGCAATTAACCGTCAACAGGGCATCAGCAAGGAAAATGGGACAATTATAGAGGATGTGGGCCCGACTTATTGTGACAGGTGTCTGGCCGTGACTGTACGTAAGTCCGCGAGGCTCTGTACGCCGGCGCCAATTAGACACATTGGTTGACTGAATTCCGTCGGTGGACCAGGCTTCACTCAATTCCCTGCTCGTCTTTTTTCTGACGTGAAAGAGTACCTTGACGGCCCCGAAGTTGAACTCATGGTCTGTTTCATAGGTGTGAGCTGCAACTTGTGATACTTCGTCGCATCATCGTACGGCCAACTTGTGTTCATGTATGCGCGATCCGAGCATGCATTCAGTTTGGCTGTGTTGTTACAAGGACAGCTTAGGCATGGAATGCAATACGTTACCCCGGATTATTTATTCGGCGTAAGTCGGTATTTTATTTTCATCGCCCTGTCGCGCATGGCAGCTTAGGTTCTGTGTGCAATTCCAACACCTATTTCCGCAGCGGTGCGCTCACTCACCTCTGAGACGTCCTTGACAAATGGCAGAGCGTGCTATATCCTCGCTGGTTCTCCCATTTGGATCCTCCGGGGCCGAACGCGTAGGCTTTTGAATAACCATTCCGAAAAAATACGTTACGGAGATATTGGGTATCGCATACACTCACTGTAACTAGCCCCTCTTTTGTTGCTGTTTCTTATATCTGACGATGGACTCCTATGAGAGTTCGAAAACTCAGGGTAATAAACAAAGTGATCCTGTGCTGGACCATCTTTCTTTCTTCCCCACAAAATATTTTATTCAGCTTGCGTTTATCAGTTATCCATTCGAGGTGACTATGGACCATAATGGAACCCGCTTGGGCATCGTAGTTGGTTTTTAGGACTCGACAGAGGTTCTTCAACAATCTAAAATCACCCAGCACCCACAGCTCTAAAAATATGACTAGAGGGTTTTCGCAGATTTGAATAATTCATTCGCCCCAATTATGAGGAACTTTGTGACCTCGGTGGGATTCAAACTCACACCGACCAGGGGAAGGCTTTAGTACAGTCTACGCTTTAGCCAACTGAAAAACGAGGCCCTCACTGATAGCCTTGAGTTTAATCACACGTACGTCAATTAACCGCCCAGCCTAGTGCAACGTGTATGACATCCACCAACCTTGGTAGAGTAAGCAGACCGCCCAAGCCAGATTTCTCAAGCAATTAAACAACAATCCACAAAACGACTACCGGGCGCACTTAATTAGTGAAGAGATGTGGCAGATTTGAATAATTTATTTGAATTATAATTAGAAAAAACTCGGTTGCACCACTGAGACACAGCTTGTACTAGAGCCCTCTTCCTGTTGGCGTGGGTTTAGATTCCCACAGAGGCCGCCGAGTTTTTCACAATTTCGTCAAATTGATTATTTAAAGCTGTGACATCTTCGCCTACTAATTAATTCTGCCCGGTAGTCATCTGGTGGAGCCTAGATTGATTGCTTGGAAACTATTCAAATCTACCAAATCCCCCCTCTTAATAATAAGGTGAGCCTAGTATTCATTCTGGTGGAGTCGGTTTTTTTTAGGAAATTCTGTTTTGGCAATCAGCTTACTCTACCGGAAATGGTGTATTCTGTACTTTGCAATGGGTGGGTATTTTGACCCATTTATTCAGTTGACCCAATAATGGAAAATTTACAGCCCTCCCCCGTCTTAGATGGCATGGCTTCCAATACCACCGAGGCCGGCGAATTTTTCACTACTTCTTTGAAGGACTTATTAATATCATTTTCCAACAGAAGCTAACCCATCTCATGAAATATAAACCGAAATTCTGAAAACTGCATTCGATTAAGTGGGATTGCAATATTGCTTATCTTGTTACATAAACTCAATCAAATTTCAATCATGTGAAGATGCCAGCTTTTGAACGAGGATGATTCCGGTCTCCCGCAGAAACTAAATTGTGTATAACTAATTTTTTGCTATTTAATTTCGATGTGCTTATGCAGAAGAGTACTTTTTCTTGTAATGAACTCGTAGACGGTGTTATTTTCCTGAACTTTTTTTGACCGGGTTTCCTAAAGATTTCGAAAGTTCCGAATTATGAACTGCTTTTACGCCACGAAATTTCCGTTAATACGGCATTTTACCAGTAAGCTTATTAACACTGCGTACGAAGTTTGCAAAACAATGCACTTGTCTGACCGCTTTATGACTTCCTCCCAATAGCGTGGCCAAATATATCTTTATTCAGTTGACCCAATAATGGAAAATTTACGGCCCT
>JAYGXS010000003.1:80046935-80153149 GCA_036362985.1 Ligula intestinalis
CTTTATGACTTCCTCCCAATAGCGTGGCCAAATATATCTTGATTCAGTTGACCCAATCGTGAAAAATTTGCAGCCTCGGTGAGAGTCGAACCCACAGAACAGGAAAGGCTTTTGCGCAGACAACGCTTTGCCATTGGCCTATCAGGCTCACCGTGAACCGTGAATTTCATCACACTTGGATCGATTTTACCCGTCCAAATTACTGCTGGTATGGAATCCACCATTGCGGAACAGAAATCGTCTAAAATCCACCAGGGTGACTACTAGGCTCATTTAATTGTAAGAGGAGGGGGGGCGTGTTGGCATATTTGCTTAATTTAGTTGAACCAATTAAAAAAATCGCTGCCTCGGTGGCAGTTGCATCCACACAGCAGGAAAGGCTTTTGTACAGCCAACTCTGCGAAATAATCACATCATATATATGATTTTCCGTACATGGAGCGTATGCAACATGACGTGTTGAAGCCGTACCCGCAAGTGCAACTTCTGTAGATTTCAAAATTATTCGGGAACTGATAATCTTCTATTAAAACCTATCGCAGCCCTTTTTAAAATATAAATTCCAAGCACCTATAATTATCTGCGTACCAATTATAAGAAAAGGTATTTTTTGTTCAAAAAGTATTTTTGAATTACTTAGGGTGTCGGAAACCAATCGGTTAATTCAAACTACCCATGTTGTCATTTGTTTAACCAAGTGTGGTTTGTGTAGGTGTCAGGAAAAAACCACATTCCAACGCGACCATTCCAGCATGACTGGCATATCTTGGAATAAGGCTACAAAACAAACAATGTTAAATACCCATCGACGCAATCTTTTCTAATCAAAAACGAATTACAAACTTTCATAGCTATCGTTTTACGGGAAGCGCAATCTAACAGGCCAGACATGTCACATAAAATAATTTGCACAGTGCGAGAGAGAAGAGGACTCAAAAACAGATTCAGCTTTCAGCAGAAGGTTCCAAGCGATTTTATTAAAGAGCATTATTCTATGCTAACTGCTTGCACATGTACACAGGAGCTAAATGCAACCGCATTACAATCGCATAAACATATTTTAAAGTGCGTTTCGGAGTAAAATAACCCTCCTCAACCTGCAGTCATATCAGCCTCCTGCTTTTCCGTCTATCAGTTGGTCAGATGCCGTCTGTGCGTTGGAGCAGTGATGAAATTTCTCTGAGTGGTTTTTCTCCATCAATTGACTTTGATAAATGCGTGATAAACACCTTTTACTCGAGCAAGGTGAACGGACGAAAAAGCAAGCAATGTCCCCCTAAAAGTGTAAACAACTAGTGCCTTCCCCCGTCCTGTAGTACTAACGCCCAATGGATACTTGATATTAATCTTAGAACGTGATAGTTCATGTCTACTGTCAGCATGTGCTTGCAGCAAGTAAAGTGCAGTAGTAATAGCTAAATGAAGCCGTATATTTATCCCACGCATCGTTCGCCTTCTTACTTAGTTATGGCTTGCTGGCCAAATCTAACTGCGAAAAGTTTCTCTGTAGAAGACTCGATTACGAAAAGGTCACCAATCAGAGCTTTACGCCATAAATCCTCCAAAGACATTCCAGCGACTTGCTGGACTAACTCGGTTGCAAATGGATGTTAAAGTTGGCATTTTTATCTTTCCCTCAGGGTAATATTAATCGGATAAGCTAAATTCACCTAATTTTCACAGGGTCCGGGACTTGGATAACAAACGCTTTTAGGAACCCGCGGGAAAACTTAAAGGGTATTTTTTGTTCTGAAGATAACCTGGTGATTACAGGTTTCCTTTCGATAAATGCTCTTGAGGCCTGCACATTGATATCGTAATTAATCAAATAGAATATGCTGATTGGTAGAAAAAATAATGCTGTTGTTAGAGTCGGTGTGCGGGGGGTGCAATTTGGGTTGTCAATCTAATCAGCGCCTGGGGGAACTGGTCGCCAGGAGCGGGAATAAGCGGTTTTTGGCGATATTTTCGTTTTCTTTATTACGGAGTGGCTTAAAAGTTTAAGTTTGGGGTTATGATAAGCGTTTATGGTTACAATTATTTATAGGTCAGCTGCTGAGGCAAATAATTACTGGTTTGTCTTCAGTGTGAGTTACATGGGTAATTTCCGGCAAAAATACATTGACTTGCATATCTCGGCAAATCAATTAGGTTTGCAATTCTGATTATTCTACAGACTACTCACACGTTATTTCAGTCACGTTAGGATGCAACTTTTGGAAAAAAAGACTTTCTTGACCGCGCGCAAGAAGCATATCCTGCAAGCACGACTACGAATTAAGCCATATGCATTTTTTCCTTGGTTTTCACTGGCCTTATAAATTAAAATGTAAAGATAGCAATAACAGCAAGATTTATTGGATCCATGGCATTTCGAGAGGGCTCTTCAGTTGCTGCCTCTCATTGCTTAACAGGAATCACATAGAAGAAAATACAAATTGAATTCATACAGAAAAAATCGATATAAATATCAGGTCATAAGAAGTGGCCAAGTTACTAATCAATAACATAAGAAGATAAAACGTTATGGTCAGCAAGAACGGGGAAAGACATCTGAGGTAAAAAAATTAGGAATGGAAATGTGTAAACAGGGAGCTAATGTTACCAAGACAGAATTAGGTTCACTACATGCTCCAGCTGTTTTTATAGGTCGGGTTTGAACCGCCGTATGTATGCTGCCTCCAGGCAGCGTAAGGTACGAGTTGTTCGTGCTCGATCAAATACTCAGAAAGAAGTTTTTGGGTCAACAGAATGGCCCATGTCTTGCAGATGGTCAGTAATCGATGACCGGGAAATTCTGTTTTCTTGTTTCGTTAACCAGCTAGGTAAATGTTCCTTAGCTCTGGTGGCCGATACAGTGTTTATATCATTTTTTTCTGTATGAATTCAATTTGTATTTTCTCTTATGTGATTCACGTTAAGCAATGAGAGGCAGCAACTGAAGAGCTCTCTCGAAATGCCATGGATCCAATAAATCTTGCTGTCATTGCTATCTTTAAATTGGCACCTGGAAAACGTTGCTTTAAATTAAAATGTATTTTATGGAAAGCGTGCAGGAACTATTTTTTTCTTTTACTTTTCGGTAGGTAATAGCGCTTTTCTCAAAGATAATCTTCATAGAAAGGTTATATTTTGGTTTTTTAAAAAGGTAAATTGCCGAATGATTTTGAACCCCATCAGCTGTTACATTTGAATTCAAGATTTCCAAAGTACATGCTATATACATATTGTGTGAAGATGAGGTCACATAGTTCTCATAAAAGTTTGCAATGGATATGGATCGTGTTGTATATTTTATAGACAGCATTGTTAACTAACGGAAGTGATTTATTATGAATGAATATTACACGATCTTTAAACATATCTTACTTATGCAGCGACAAGTAACAGCTGATGAGCTGTCTCGAAATTTGTTAGGATCAACAAATTCTGCTGTTGTTGCTTGCTTTCAATAGATACCCTTTCTTCAAGTTCAATGGTAGTTGAATGAGTGGAAGAAATAAAATTCACTTCCGCTTTAAAATCTATTCAAATACAAATGGTCAAGCCCTTTACTGTTTCTCCTACTCATCGCTTGATATACGAATATGGTAGCCGCAATTTTTTCTCATTAATGTTATTATTACGAATAGTAAGACGTTTTTTCTCCGAGTCTTCTCGTGTCCTTTGATTGCAGAAAAGTGCATTTGAATACAGCTGGTCTATTTCTCATAGTTCCCTGTCGCCGTTTTCATGTCAAACGTATTCCAAAGCATCGGTCTCCGTCAATATATTGGTCTCCTTTAGAAGAGCGGATAAGCAAAAGACGTAAACGCGCGTCCAGATGACTTGCTATACACATCTTCTAACGGCGGCCGCAAGTTTGTTCGACTATGCAGGGTAGGGGATCTTTCTTTTATTGGCAGGGTAGCCAACAGCTTCGGTTGCCGTGGTCCACTGATTTTAATTGTCGGGTGTTTCAAAACAGGACACTTTAATGCAACAATTGTCATGCAAAAACTGCATTTGGCACCAAAAACACCCAAACATACTAATGTGTTGGACTCATCTCCCATTTATTGTGTGTGCGACAAGTAGCACAAACCAAAGGAGCTTTGTTATCACCTTCGAACGTGACAGCTCTTACTCGTAAAGAAGAGTATAGAGCCCCGAATTTTCAAGCCCATACCCCTGTACCGCATCAGAGAAAGAAAATGTTGAATTCTCTAGGTACCACATGCTTTTAACTATTTGAAAAGCAGATTCAAAGGAAAAAAATCTAGTCATAGCGTACGGCTACAGGCGCCGTCGTTTTAATGGTTGCCCAGCGCAAAATTATAGGGGTTTAGGGTTGCAGCCGTGGCTATGATTTAGGTTAGGATCAATATTAAAGTTATGGTAAAGGAACAAGCACAATCCCGGAATTTAATCAGTTGAGTATCTGTGTTTATGTCCAACTACGAGCGTGAGCGTCTTTGGCCAACAGGAGAAGGAAGACATATTCGTCTGAAGCAGTCGAAGAGCTCAAAAATAAATAAAAAAGCACACAACTTTGCTCATATGCATTTAACAGCTTATCAGTTATTTTGGTTTAGTGTAATTCCGGGGATTCGCCTTCTCCCTCCCCATTTGTCCCACAACGCTGAGGATGTGGGTCTTGGTTCTAAACGTATTCAGCCCTGACCAAAACCTGACGTCTCTAGTCTCGCCAACTCCCAGTAACTACAAGCGAAATGATAGGGGCAGTAAATGAACTGAGACAGTGATATACTGGTAGCTTGAAGCAGACATGATCGAGGGATGTCTTATTGACTTCCACTTGTTGCAAATGTCGCCCGAAACCATAGCAGCATGCATTGTCGTTAGTGGTTTGAAAATACATGTTCTTGGATCAACACACTGTCCGACCCTAGCACACGAATCCGAGCCATTCGGTCGACTGAAGACGTTGTTATCTGGTACCTGTTGAATAAAAGGTTTATGGGACCGCTTGATGAGCAAATATCTTCCTCTGTCTCCCTGTTTTAAGCTGACTTCTTTGCAAGAGCATCTTTATGACCGCATACGGAAGTTATTTTCTGCAAAAAATGACAACTTAAGTTTGAAGACTGTATCAACAGCAAAATTTAATGGATCCATTAATTTTGAGAGTGCTCTTCAGTTGCTATTTCTCATTGCATAGCGTGAATGAACGTCAGAGAAAACACACAATTGAATTCATGCAGAAAAAATCGATGCAAAACGGCAAGGTCAATGTTAATGGCCAAGAGACTACTAAAGTAGAGTAAAATTGCCGTTCCAGAGATCGCGTTTTTTTCTTTTCTACAAAAAACTTTGTGCTTTTTCTCACTAGTATTCACTGTCCCTTTAAATTAAAAAAAACATTTTATAGAAAACATGCAAATAATATGCTTTTTGTACGCCTTTGGTAGCAAGTTAAACCTACTTCCATTTTTATAATTGATCAAATAGTATCTTTCGGTTTAAAAAAAGTTTCTAATTTGCCGAAGACTTTTGAACACTTGAAATCAAGGTTTCCAAACCACATGCTGTATATATTCTCTCTAAGGAAAGTACACACTTCCCTACGGTGTGAGGAAGAAGTCGCATAGGTGTCATAAAAGTCTGCAAAGTTTGCTGCCTAAATTTTATATTTTCTGATTAGCACTAATAAATAGACAGGTACGTTAATCTATGAATTTACATTTCAAGATCGTAAAAATTTCATAATTAAGAACCTTTTTAAAACGAAAATATGACCTTGCTCTTGGTCGGAAATTTAGATTCAATGTAATTAACTATCAACCGATTAAAAGAAGGGCTATTTCGTGCATAGTTTCTGCTAACTATATTTTAAATTATAAGAGCATTGAAAATCAAAGAGAAAAATGCATGCTACTTAAATAGCCATACTTAATTAGCAATTTTTTATAAAGTATACATTTTGTGAGCGGTCATCTTTTTCAAAAGCTGTCATCCGGTCGTAACTGAAATGTATTGAAAGTAGGCCGTAAAAATTATTATTTTTAAAACCATAATTAATTACATTTGTCAGATCGAAAACGCATTTTGGAATTTCGGTGACATTTCATCAGCTTAGTATGAGCACCGGTATATTTGAGAGATATGTAGGTGGGTTGCTTTTGAGTTTCCTATTTGTACGTGTGTGTTGTGGTAACAGAAGAAGAATGTCTCAGTTTGTTGGTGAGGCTAATTGACCTGATTCCTGAGCTGGTACATAGTTTTAAAAGGACAGACAATGAAAAAAAACTTGAGATTTTTTTGGAGAAAAAACTGTCACTCATGGGGGGAGAGTCTAATGGGGGAGGGTTGGTAGAAAAATCTTCCGCTCTTGGGGCTTTAAACTGTTCATGCTAACGGTTTCTGTAGACGAGGCCTTTCTCTCTCCGGAAAATATGCTATAAAAGATTTAGTCCAGCCAGCTGCTGAAGAGGGCAGACACGCCCGAAATCCCTCTGGTTTGGTCGACTCCGGGGCGCTGGGGAGCAGAGGAGCGGCTTACGCAGAGTTCGGACTAGGTGTGTAGCGCCCGAGCGGAAGGGAGGCGGTCGACTGAACTCGAAGTTCGGGTTTTGGGTCGGAACACCGACAGATTGAATGTGGTTCGAACAGCAAGGCTTAGATACATAATTCGGAATCATAGGTTGATCTGGTTAATAGGGGATCTGGTAATGAGGTGCTGAATTAGGATTCTGGGGAAAGGTCCTGTTCTGAAATGGTGGAGTAGACGTAGCTGCCTCGTTAAGTGCTTGCGTAAGATCAATCCTCACGGATTCTTCTAGTCTCCAATCAGGCCGTAACATGACAGGACATGTATATAGGTCGAGCAACAATTTGTCCATAAACTATTAATAGCCAAATCGGGTGAAATGCTAACTGAGTACGGGATAACGAAGACAGTATTTGGTAGGTGGCGACAAAAAAGCTTATCCAAAAATATCGGAATGCAAAACTAAACCGGTACCAACATAGAAACACAGAATATTGGTACGATATCAGAGGAGTTTATTAAAAACGCAGGGATTGGAAAAGGTTGTCTTGTATGCGATTCGGAGAAATGCGAAGAAACGACTTATCGCTTAAAGAAGAAGAGTTGCCGAGCACCGGATCAATTTTTTTATTGTTTTGAGCTTTCGGGCTCTTGTGGGAGTCCATCGTCAGAGATAAAAGCGTACACGAAAAAAAGCAACAGTCATAATTGGGAGGAACCAATCAACCGTTATACGTGGGAAAGGGGATGGAAACGGGAAGGAACTCATTAATCACCAGTGTCGGCCGTGCGAATATGCCTGCGGAGAGCAATGAATGCCGGTGCCAGACCAATAGATCGACTGACTGAATCCTCATCCGACGCCCAGGCTCAAATCAATTCTCGGTCTGTTTTGTTGCCGTCGTAGCCAATTATCTTCGCAGCTGCCAAGTTAAACTCGCGATCCATCTCGTAGGTGTGGTTCACCAGTTGGGACAGTGCGTCCCCCGTCTAAAAGCCAGCTTATGTTCGTGCATGCGCGAACCGAGCATGCGTTCAGTTTACCCAGTGTACCTACACGGACAACTTAAGCATGGGATGCAATACAATGTCCCGGATTGTTCTTTGAGATACAACTGGTCTTTCGCTTTCATTTCCCGGTTTTGCATGGAAGCCTTGGCGATACGCGACGGCGTATGCTCACGGAAAACTCGGAAAATTGCCAAAAGAACCGGGAGAATGTCAATTAAAACAAGCACGTTCGGGGCAGGTCATTAAAGGTATTCTAATGACTGCCAGCTCATTTAGATCGTCTACTCGTTGAGTCCAAATGCGCCTTCAGTGTGTGCTTATTGGCCTGCGGTGACGCTCTGTGGTCATGTAGCGCAAACAGCGACAGAGTCTGAGCGAATGTGGAATGGTGCGAGGGGTATACGCGAAAGTTAGTATTAGCTGATCGGTTATCGGCAAGTGCGGCTCATGCCACCCAACGTGCAAGATGAAAACACTCGAGACATAACAGTGGCTGGCAGCACTGCCATTCTGGTGTGGATTAAAACTGTGGGGCAGCAGAAATTGTTGTCTGGCAGGGGGTAAAAAAGCTACCGCCTAATGGCACAGTCTTTACTACGATCTCAAATAGGCATAACAGAAACAGTGGCTTTAATTGTGTGGACTCTTGGATGTTAGAAAGGACTGCTCATGAATAGACAATGGGTGTGAGACTGTGATACAATGCGGAGGTGTCATTGTGACCAGCAACCGGATGATTATGAGGGGCTGAAGCCATGAAATGCCTAAGGTAAAGCAGGTGATTGATTTGAATTTCGGAGCACTTATTACTGCACTGTTTTACGTGAGGGCTCAACGATGATAGCTTTTCTTGCGGACAGCATGTATGCTAGGACTGCTGAATTTCGGTATTTATCATTTAACTCTGGCCTATTCGCGGATTTATTTTCGCAGAGTATATTTAAAATATTAATTTTTTAGTTTATTTGGTGAGGATAATAGGCAATGCCTTAGAAAACCCTATTTAGCACGTGTACAAGCACCTAGAAAATTTACAAATACTAGCATAGTATTGGCAAACAGTGAGTAGCATTGTTTTTACACATGTCTGGTTTTTAGAGGTCAGACTTGGAGGGAGGAGAGTAGCATTGTTTTTTAGAATTGATGTCTGGTTTAAAGAGTTCAGACTTGGAGACAGGAGAGGGGGCGCATTTATTTATCCAAACATTGTTTGTACATCCGAAGGGAAGTGGCCTCCACGACTGACTGTGGAAGGGTGTTCCACTGTTGTATGACACGTTGCGTGAAGAATTCAGAGCGGAGGTTTAGCTTGGACATCTTTGTGCGCAGCTTCATTGTGTGCCCACGGAGATGAGGCGAGAGATGCCACTGAAGCATGTCTTTAAAGTGCAATCCTTTCTCAAAACCGTTTATCATCTTGTTAACTAGGATAAGATCCCCTCTTTGTTGCCTGTAATGCAGAGGCAATAAATTTAGGCATGCCAGTCTATCTATGTAAGTATGGTTCTTTAGACCTCTTACTAGCTTTGTTGCCCGACGCTGCACTTTGTCCAGACATGCTGTGTCCTTTGCTAGCCATGGCCGCCACGCCTGTATGCCATACTCTAGGTGTGGTCGAACAAATGTGCCATACACTCTGCCAAAGAGATCTTCATCGAAGGCTAGAAATGTCCTTTTTTGCAGTTTTGTCAGATTGTAATGAGCGCTTCAGATTACTCTGCATCCAAATGCTGAGGTCTTTTTGCGTAGATGCTACGGGAATTTGGATGTTTTTCAGGTTATATGTCCTGCTGCTCTGGGGGATAGGATAGTTTGTTGGAAGCAGGTGGAGAACGGCACACTTTTGCACATTGAAATCCAGCAGCCACCTGTCGGACTACGTCTGGAGTTTGCAAAGATTCTTTTGCAGAGCATCTCGGTCACTTGGGCACTTAATGACCTGCCAGAGCTTAACGTCATCGGCAAAAATGATTTTACCACAGTCCAGTTCTTAAAGGCTGTCATTTACATAGAGAATGAAGAGTAGAGGACCGAGAACGGAGCCTTGAGGAATCCTACTAACTACGTCAGCCCAGTCCAATTTATCCTCCCCGATGCAAACGCGTTGTTTTTGACCGACTAAAAGTGACCTGATCCAGTCCAAATTTTCCCCTTGATGCCAAGAACGCTCAGTTTATGTAAAAGGCGTTGATGAGGCACGCTGTCAAAGCCTTTGCGGAAATCGATGTACACTAAGTCCACTTCGAAGCCCTCTTCTAAAGCACCTGTCCAGACCTCAATTGAAGTCAGTAAATGTGAAAGGCAGGAGCGCCCTCACCGAAAACCATGTCGGAAATTTCGTATGATGTTACTTTCATCGCCTAATCTTAGTATGGCCCGCTTGACAAGGATCTCCATCATTCTGCTGGAAAGGCAAGTCAAGCTTATGGGCCGAAAGCTGTTTGCAGACATCTTGCTACCTCCCTTATGTAACGGTATGATGTTGGCCATCTTCCACTGCAAAGGCAAGTCCCCTGTTCTCATGGAAAGCTCGAACAGAATTGAAAGAGGCACCGCTAGCTCGGTCGACAGTTCTTTAAGTATCAGTCCAGGGATCCCATCCGGTCCAGGAGACTTGTCTGGTTTGATGTGACTGAGGAGATGTCTTACGTCTGCGACAGAAAAGGTAACCGTTTCAATAACGGCTGTACCTTCGCCCACTTCTACTCCAGAATTGTCGTCGGGGATTCCATCATAAACGCTGATCTGAAAAACTCTGAAACTAACTCTACTTTCCGTGGTCTTTCCGGTACTACGTTCCCGAGGTTATCCTTTAGAGCTGCAATGTCGTCTCGGGGCTTTCTTTGACTACGGATGTATCCATAAAACTTCTTTGGACATATTTTGGCTTGTGTTGTAAGTTGACGCTCAAAGGCAATTCTAGAATTTCGTATTTCCTTACGGCATATATTTCGTTGCACTTTATATTCGGCAAGTGATGTTGAATCTTGAAGGGCTCGTACTGTTTCCACAACCTTTGTTTCTTCTTCATGGCCCTTTTTATCGGCTGGTTGACATATGGAGGTCTGGCATATGGTCTTATTACTTTAATTGGGCAATGCACTTCAATTAAGCGCTCTACAGTCCCTTGGATATGCTGCCATAATTCATTTGTATCGTTCGTACTGAATAACCAGTTTTTTTTGCAGAAGCGGTACGTCTTATTTCTTTAAAATCGGCTTTCCAAATATTTCTGCGCCTCGTTAATTGCAATTTTGCAGACAGTAGGTAACACACACAGGTAAAAGCAACGTGGTCGCTTAACCCAAGTGGGGGTTGTGAGTTAACTTCGCTTATGACCCCCTCTTCTTTACTGAAAACGAGATCTAGACAGTTTGATCGCTGGCCTTCGCGTAGTCGGGTTGTGATGTCTATGGTTGAATGAGATATTCGTCCAAAGAAAACTGGAGTAGTTGATAATTGAAAAGTGCTGCTGCGGCCTTTACTCCAGGCCTCATCCAACCGATGCCAGGAGCGTTAAAATCACCCAGGAGTAATATGTTTTCCTGTTTACAAGTAACTGTCAGTGAACTTAGCAGTTCTACGTCGTCACTTTCGCTGGAGCCGGGAGGCCGATAAACAATGCATATATTGAGTGCCGGATGTTGCCTAATCTTAATTTTGCATGAAATTATTTCAAATCGTCGTAGAGCTATGTCTGCGAGTTCCCTCTGACAACAGGAAATTCCATTGGCTGCATAAAGTGCCACTCCTCCGCCCCTACGTTGAGATCTGTCGCAGCAAAACAGTTGATAACCTTCAATGCTGACTTCACTGATCCCTATTGCTTCGGTCAGCCAAGTCTCTGTTAATGCAATTAAATGCAGTCTCTGCTCAGATACTATTGTTTTGAGCTCATCAAGTTTATTGAAGAGACTCTGACAATTGGTTTAATAGATCTCGAAGCAGAGGCCACAATTGCTTGTGGCATCTTCTACAACCGGCCGGTTGACTAACTATTTTCGCTTATTTTCGTAAATAAATCGACTTTTGATTTAAAAAACTCGATTTTCTAACCTTCACGTATTACTATTCATACAGGGTGTTCCAAAAAATGTATACGAACTTACCATTATGGTAAACTTGGTGTTTATTATAATTTTAATATTTCAAACATTTAAAAGTATCTTGAATCATCATTTTATTGATTTTTCACTGAATGTTCTCAAAATGACGTCCGTTTTGATTCAGACACTGCTGACAACGCGAAGCAATGGAATCGCACATGCCATAAAAAAATTCCATTCGTAGTTGGGCACATTTGTATTCAGTGGGTTCTCCATTTCTCAATTATTTAAAATATAGTCAAAATACAGTGGAAAAACAATAAAATGATACTTCTTAATACTTTAACATTTTTGAAATAATAAAATTATTATGAACATCAAGGTTACAATTTTTCAAAATGTGTATGCATTTTTGGGACACCCTGTATAAGCAGAAAGGTTTTTAAGGAATAGCAAATAGCTGTGCGCTCTACACAGTCTTCAAATTCTTTTTTTTCTGTTTTTTTTCAAAACAAACTTCAGTATCTGGATAAGGCTTAATTGTTCTTTGTACCTGAGGATGCAGAAACTTACGGTACGTTGCATGAAAAAAAAGGTCTGAATGAATTGGGGTACCTTTTCGTAATGTTAAGATTAACAATCATAGGTTTGTACACGCGCAACTGTAAGCCATACATTTGTGAGAGTAATGCTGTTAAATGATGTAGAAATAATAAAGTTTTTGAGGAGGATGGTTTTTAGTATACAAATTAGGAAGAGGCCAGCTTCTTTGGGAAAGCTGAAACCTTAATGCGTACGTTTTTTTGGCTGGTTTCCCAGCTCGTCGTCAGACTATGGTATATGTACAGGAACAATTAGGCAACAGGAACAAGTGACGCATTTAAGTTTCGACATTTCCAAAGGAAGTTCGCTTCTTCTTTATTAAATATCTTAGGATGCCCGTACTTCATCATTTCGTTTGGAATGATGACACACCGACTTAAGAGGCTTCCTAGACTGAACAAACTTCTGATGGGTGTTAGGCGTCACAAAAAGGCTACCATCTGTTAGGCGGAAGCCGGCAAAGCAATAATAGCAATGGGGGACAATAGAGTTTGGGAATAACAGGATACAGAACTGTTTCGGGCTTGTCTGCTTTCATTCAACCCTGACTACCCACTTGGACAGGAAACGCGAAAATGCACTCGAGTACGGTGGAGATACTCCACAAAATGTGTCTACCAGATGGGTCATAGGCCCTTTATCAATAGTGTCTCGCCATCTGGCATGTCTAGTTGCTGCAGGTCGGGCAGTTATTCAAACAGGAATAGTACGCAAACCGAGATACTAGCTTCCCAAAGCAAACAAACTGCCTGTGTTTGGCGAAGGTCACGAACAAACACCACCCTACTAGGCAGAAGTCAGCCGTTCACATGTCAGGCTAGGTGAAGTAGTTCGAATAAATTGAATTGGCTGTAGGAGCTCCTTTTTTCTCTCCTTGTGCTTTCATGGTCGCTGCCCCAGAAAGCCGCCTGTATACATGTAGTGTGGGGGTGTGTCATCATTTTGGATATAAACCAGGCGATATTTATCAATTTCAATGATAGAAATAGTAAAAATGGAATCAATCAAAATACTACCGAGATTGCAGTCTTTTAAATCCAACTATTTTCCAGCAGGTTGGTTTATTGATGATATGTTTTGCGAAAGGTTCTGAGCATAGAAAGCAATTGTTTTCAATTTAAATTTGACCATAATAAATTCGAGCCCGAGGAAGTATTATCTGTCCACACAATGCCATTTTAAGTAATATTGTTGTTCGTGGGCCCTCAAAAAGTCCATTGGGCCTAACTACGTCAAGTGGGCGATATTTGGGGTCTACGCGGTAAGCGGACTCCGTCATATATTGATAAACGGCACTTTTCATTTTCTCATAGTGCTTCCTGTTAGCTTAACTATGGAAATGTTCCCTTATTCTGTCCCATAGCTACCGACTCGTGTAAAATCTATAAGGTGTTTCGCAGGAGCAATTCAAAGATTATTTGCACCTGCCTTCTACCCTCATCTCCTGTGGATGTACAGATGACGAATGTAACTGACGGATGATATACTTTTTTACTCTTCTGATGATAAGTGATCGAAAGAAAACATACCTTTAGCTTTAAGTTATTTAAAGATGTAACGCATTTGCGAGAGAATAAATGCAATGCGTCAGGGTGTTTTAAATAATTGAGTATTTTACGAGCAACGAAATCCTTTGGTAAGATTAATGTTTATTACGGGAATTTTCGAAGCTGGTTCCCCAGTTTGTCTTCAGACTGATGAGATATGTACAACAACAGTTATATTTATTGATATTATATAATCTCCAATGATAAGAGTTGTTTTGCAAATAAACTACAGGGTATTTTAGCATTAAAGATGCAAAAATTCCCATCCAAGAATTTAGGGGAATATTTGTCTTTTGTGCGTTAATTCCCAAGATTTCTGCTTATACAGTTGTGAGATGACCAATTTATAATTGCATTTATATATTCATTCGGGAATGTCCGAACACCGATCCGATAGGCTTCCGAACCAAACAAAGTTCACGTGGTGGCTAGAGGTCCCGAAACCTATGACCATCTGCCAGGCTGATGCCGGCCAAGTCATAATAGCGGTAACGGATGACAGCGGTTGGGGGTTACTTGATACAGAACTGTTTCGGGCTTATTTGCCTTCATTCAGCCGAGCATAACCCTGACCACCCGCTCGGTCGAACAAAAGAAACGCGCGGATGCACAGATGACGCAGGTTTTTCACCACGGGGGTTTGCCAGAGGTGTCATAAGCACTTAATCGAACTCCAGTTTATCAATGCCTCGCCACTGTCGCTGCCGGCTGGGTCTATATTCACTCAGGAGTGGGTGCACGCGGCTCTACTTGGCTTCCGGAAGTAAACAAACGTCGAAAGGGGTAAAATGAGTCATGCATGGGCAACCGATCTGACACTGGAAGTTTACCTCGCCAACGCATCAGCGCATCTTTCATAATAAGTTTGACACGTTTGAACCTATCACAACGCGCTAAGGCGTGGCTCGGAGGGTTGACAGATGGATAACGCAGTTTATCTTATGCTTGAAAGTCAGCTACAACGGCCCCTTCCTAGTGTGGTCTTTATGGCCCTACCAGTTGTGCATGCTCCGAGTCCCCCTTAAAGCAGCCTGTTACAGGCATTTGGACTCGGGTCGTGTGTGGAACGTGTAGAGGGCTCAAATCAGGTCGTTTCGACATTTTCTTGCCACTGAGGCTAGATGGGTGGAATAGGAGAAGGTGCAATAAGTGCTGCGCACGTTGTTCCTCTGTAAGCTTATGCTCATCCAAGACACCAATGCTGCGCACTCTGCATGGGACAGCCGGTTGACGCCTTTATTTGCACCAATGAAACCTACGAGATGGCTTTTGAAATAAAGTATCAAGCATTTATTCAGATGACCTCAATAGTGAAGGATAAACTGGCTGTTGCAATTACCTGATTCATCAGCTGCACCACAGGAGTTTAAGCAGACCGTTTTAGAGTCAACGCAATTTGGACCTAACCGAGGGGATGAGTCTTCTCCGCAGCTCACGAGAACGAAATGTCCATTCACAGAGAGCTGTCCTTGCTGCAGAATGAGGCGCATACACTACTGGTACCGTTTTTTTTCAATTAAAATGTTTTTTTGTCACTTTCAAGGTTATCCTCGCGGAACACAAGAACACCGATGAGGTTTACGCGGTGAAGGTACTGAAGAAGGACATTGTCATTCAGGAGGACGACATCGAATGCACAATGATTGAAAAGCGTGTGCTGGCCCTCCAACAGAAGCCGCCCTTTCTCGTACAGCTGCATTCCTGCTTCCAGACCATGGTTAGTCCCTTTACACTCATTTAGACCATTTTTACCCGGCCTTTGAATATCTTTTCTGGTTTATACGGCGCGTTTTCGATTGCAAAGAACCGACCGAAACACCCTCCGGCTAAACTAAGGCAGTATCACCGTCGGTAACGGGCGGGAAAACAACAAAGTAACCGCGATTTCTGTTGCGCACTACTTTGTGGTATGTCCTGCTGGAATGCGCAACACCCTCACTCCCTTCAGAATCTGCGGCGTTTAGTTTTTCGGTGGACGGACATTTCTCCATGTTTGGGGGAAGTTTAACGTGACGAGGAATTGTGTCCCGAACCACCGACTGAACACATAGTAGAAACAGCTGAGGGATGGCAACGGTGTGTCTACGCCATACACTCACATACACAACGGTTAATTTCAACAAAGATACATCTTAAAACAGACTTTTCCCATTTTAAATACATATGAACTGCGCTTTTATTGAAAGGTACCAGCGTTTAAAATTCCATTATCCTACTGTAGATCGTCTTACGACATAGCTAGGAGGAGGAGGTACTTGCAGCAGTTAAATTTTCTCCAAGATGTCATTTGTAGCAACAAATTTGACATGGGAGATTTGTTGAATTGAGATTCATATCTGACAGAAAGGAAATTGGCCATTATTTGAGAAACAGATTCATTACTCTTCATCAGTTAGCTAATGATGAACGCAAACAGATCTGCGAAGAGGTTTCCATTTCGTCCAAAGGGTGGCCTAAAACGAACTCGAAAGAAAAGTTAACTTGTCAGTGTCTCGGACCGAGATCGTTTGGTTTTTGATGTGACTGATTAGCATGGATTCTTAAAGCCAAGCTCTTCTTTGCTAGCATATTTGAAAAGACGATTTCCGATGTGGGTCACGAAGAAGAAGACACGCTCACCGGGACAAGGCATTTATTCTTCTGCCTTTTTGAGTTAACATTCTATGATGATGGCCCCGAAAGGAAATCCGAAACGTCAGGCTAATAAAGTTATTTTTTGAGTTTACTGAATTGTGAAAAAACTCGAGGCCTTCGGAGATATTTGAACCCGCAAATATACCAAACCTCCGAATAATTAAGCCAGCATAGTAGTCATTCTGGTGGATTCTAGATGATTGCTTAAGAAATCCTGCTTGAGCAGTCAGCTTGCTGTTCCGGATTGGTGGATTCTATATGAGCGGTAAAAATGGGCGGGTAAAATCGGTCCAAGTGTGCTTAATTCATGGCACAAGGTGGGACGTTTGTAGCTCAAGTGGTTAGAGCGTTGGCGTCCGGTAAAGGCCTTCTCTACTATGCCTGTTCAAATCCTGCCGAACGCCTCGAGTTTTTTCACAATTGGGTCAGCTTAAATAAAGCAAATCTGCCAAACCTTCTAATAGAGTTATTTTTCCAATGATCTTCGCTCCTTCGCGATGCTTTTGGTCAGAGACGGCTGTGCAATTATTTTCCTTTTATCGGGCAGCCTTCAGACGCTAATTATGAACTAAAAATGCTGGACGCTTACTGTAGCTGCATCTACTGCGGTTGTGCTGCTTTTGCTCTACTCTGATTTCATACCTGCTATTGTCTCTGGCGATGGATCTGCGACAGGTTTCGAAGAATCAGGCGAATAAAATGCCTGTCCTAGAAATCATATCTGCTTCTTCTCATGCCTATTCTTTTTCGTTGTGCAGGTTTATTGAAAACAATAGTACCATCATTAGCCAGCATATTTCATATTTGGCACTGTAGGTCTGTACGTAGTACCCTCGGCAAAGTTGCTGGCGCAGCCTCAAGTAAAAGATGTTTGGCACCTGATGGAATAGCTCGGTCCTTATGAGAGTCATAATGGCCTGCGAAAAGCCCTTGATCTGTGTCGGCAATTGCATCCATATCCAGATGCGATCTTTAGTGCATTTCTTGTCGTTGGTGTGAGGCGACTGAGAGCGTAACGCGAAGGTAGGATAGACGGCGCGCCAATCAATTTAACTATCAACTAATTCACACGCAAAGCACCAATTCTGCATCCCGCTCTGCGGCAGACGTCTTCGCTTGCTACGGTCGATTTGTCCTTGGCCGTGCTTACATCCTTTTTCTTTCGAAGGAACAGTCTAGTGTGAAGCTACTTCTCCCTCTCTCTTTCATGTTCGACTTGTCCGATTGCAAAAAAATATTTTGCATGGCCGAGTTATGATGAGTTGATAATGCCGAATAGAGTAAGTAAGGTTTGTAACACTTAAGAGTAGCGGCAAAACGTTCTTTTAACGCCTTTCCTATATTTTATTCAAAATCAGGGACGTTCAATGGTCACTCGCTGCTTGAATGCTATAACAATGATCATAGTCAGAGTAAAAGACGCTTCTTCCTTACTGGCAGTTAAATAGGAATTCCACGCATGGACATGTGGTAGTCCTTTGTCAAAATTCTTTTAATTTACAACTATGTCGTTTTTTTATTTGTACACAAATTCCTAGACTAATTCTAGCTATTACGCCTTTTGGTAACTTGAATTTTTTTAACCTTTTGTTTAATTTGGTAAACAACCGTTTGCCGCGACACTTGAACTGGTTTGCATTTTGAATCAATAGCGGACATTTTGCTCTTATTGTTCTTCTTCGCTAGACCGAGTACGTATTCATTTTCTGCGCATCCAGGGTATTGGACTCAGCTTTGCTTGACGTGTTCTGTACGTACGATCGCATAATCGATTGCCTTTCTCAAATAGCCAAAAAAGCACTGTTTAACCTTGTTCACTACCGTTCCCGAGCAAAATTTAGGTCGTCTTAACATTTTCTCGCCATTGGAGGATTGAGGAGAGTGAGAGAGAGAGCGTGTGCGTATGCGTTAGATGCTGTGCAAGGTTTCCTTCCGTACAGTAGTCACCGGCTATTAAGTTCACCTTGGGCCCAGACCAAATTGGGCTTAATAAGTGGTGGGCGCACTAACCGGACAGTCCTAGTTTTTGATTAGCAAACGCAGGATAGGCACTATACATTACAAACGTACTGTATTATGTGAATAGCTTAGTTATGTACAAGAAAATAATAGTGTTTGTCTGTATATTACGTAATAACAAAAACAAAAAATAATTTGCAACACGTTTAAAAAAAGCGGTCTAGTGTTAGTTGTTTTGGAGGAAACTTCCCTCGCAAGTGCTCTTTGATGTCCTTTTCCAGGCACCAGAAATCGTCGAATTTTGTGAAATCTGATGCCTGTTGACCACGTTGTTTTGCATAAGACCGGCGCGCGCAGGGAGATGAGAATCTCACTCTATCCTGTCGGCAAATTGGGCTTTGTAGCCGGCGACTGGGCTTATTAGCCGGCGACTGGGCTTATTAGCCGGCGGATTTTTCTATGTAAAATTCCGTCCCAAGCTGATTTGAGCTTAATACGCGGCTGGGCCTATTAACCGTGGGCTTAATAACCGGCGACTACTGTATTGAAAAAAAGGCCAACTAGTAATCAGTGGCAAGGGGACGAACGGTTAACGTTAGTACTTACGACGATTTAGCTTTCGCGAAACAGAACCGGTGTGGTGGACAGCATTTCCGATGTTTCTACTTTATCAAGGTCATTGTCGCTGCGTTCCGTAGACAAATGCCTAATTTCATTGCTAGGTTTCCTTACTTGCTTCCCCTGTAAAATACCATTCCAGCGGATATGGTAAAATCAAGAACTTCGCAGGATCACGTTAATTGGGAGCACATACTTTCTATAAATTAACTGAAAAGAAGAAAATGGGATCGCTGGAACAAGAATTTTATTCGCCTATCTCTTCCAAATCCGTAGCGGATTCATCATCAGAGACAAACAACAGAAACGAGTAATGCATGCACCTGGGGTGGGAATATTTATGCGGTACAGTCGCTATGCCACTCTATACTTAGAACAATTCACGGCTCACACTGTTGCCCGCTTGTGCGCTAATTGCCGGCGTGCGGGTCGTGAACTGTTGAACTTTCATCACCTGTGCTGGATTGGACGTGATCATTGCTCGGCCATCTGGCTCCCTGGCAGTGACTAGGATTATAGTTAGTTGCGCACCTGGGACTTGCATGTTTTAGTAAAACCCAACTTCAGGGCTCTTAACTCTGTGCTTCCCCCACCCAGTTTTCGACTGACGAGGAAGCTCTCGGCTGCCTGACTGACTGATGGTCTAAAGTTTGCCTTACTGCCGCTGCTTCTCTCACCGACTTTCTCTTATCCCATTTTCTGTGTGTGCATGAAGACTTGCGACTGTGTCGCCATTTCACACAACAAACGGCTGCTTGTCGGTGGGCTTAAATGGGAACTACGCAGCACATGTTCTTGCGTGGCATCCGACTACTGAACATACGCAAAGAACAAAAGACGGTCGGCCGCGTGGGCTGCCCTCACCACCGGCTGATTGAGGAGTGTGTGCGTAAGATGCGGTTCAAGTTGTTCGTCAGTATTGAAGAACTGCACGCACACTGCGTGGAACATACGATGGACCTTACGACGATCAGCCGTTCGCAGAGATGGCAAGTTGCGAACCAGAATCAATGAGGTTGACATGATTTCCGATGTTGGTATTGTATCGAGGTAATCGTGGCAGGTCATCAAGACAGTAGAAATGGGTACAGTCGCTCCGCTACTATATACGTATGACAACTAACAGCTCCCACTGTGGAGGATGGTAGCCCGCTTATGCGCTAATTGCCTGATCGACGGCATGCGGTCAGTGATCCGATGAACCTTCTTCAGCCTTGCTGGAATTGGGCGCGATGACTTCTCGGCCATCTGGCTGCCTGGCGCTGAATCCAATTCTTGTTCTAGCGATCACATTTACTAATCTTCTCAGTTGTTCACTTTCATTGGAAATACATCAATTGCTTTAGTAAAAACAAACTTCAGGACTTTTAGCCCTATGCTTCCGATCGTACTGTGTTAATCCCCCCACCCACATTTCAATTTGATTGACTCGCCGTTTGAAGTTTGTCTAATTCCAAGTTGGTCTTACTGCTGCTTCTCGTACAGACTTTCTATTCCTTTCTCGCTGTGCGTGAATGAAGACTTGCGGGTGCGCCCTGGATTCGCAAAACAAACAAGCACTGCTGTTTGGCAACGGCAGCGGGCTTAAATGAAAACTGCGCAGCACATGTTCTTGAGGGGCATCCGACTACTGAAAATGCGATAAGATCGTTTCTCACTGGGGAAGAACCTAATGCAGCGATAGTTCTGTTTTGGACGTGGCCGATTTCAAGCACGATTTTGCGTGCCAATGCTGTGCTGCGATGATAATGTCTGATAGCGTGAGTGGGGTTTATAGTATTTAGATTTTAAGACGAACCTGGTGGCCGCATATAGCCTTCTTGCTGTTCGTCTTTAAAACCAGGGACATCAGCCATTAAAACGGTTACAGGATACTTTACTGCTTTTAAAACGATCTAAGCTGCAAACGCGGCAACAGTAGCTTATGTGGGCCCACTCATTAATTCCTAATCCCTGCATGTTTTCCTACGAAAACGAGTTTAATGTGTCGGGAATTAGGACACATAGTGGAATGTCCTTTAGTAAATCCTAAATGTATTTTTATTTTTCTGTATTTAGAAATGTTGTTGATTTATGTATGTAGATTTTTCTTATATGCATTATCGCTTAACTTATTGTGGAAAAACCCGATTATCAAATTGCAGATTTCTGAAATTTCCCAAAAAATTGAAATGGTGGTTAGGAGGTCGTCTACTTCAACTTATGTGAGGTCCAACTTACCGTTCTGGAGTTATATAAGTATAGTCCGCGGCGCGAAGCGCCGCGCACACCTTCAATTTACATGCGGAACAGCTTACTCCCAGCGGCTGCGAGAAGAAACTTCGACTACATTGTTTTCACTTTACACTTATTTCTAAAAATTTTCTTCTCTGCCTATCCTATTTCACCACCACTCAAAATTCTCTAAGCACCATTTTTGCTGGACAAAATGCTGGAGCTAGGAGTATATGAGTGTGCCTATGTAAGCTTCTTTTACCGCAAACGCTTCCAACTTACTAGCAATTGAATCGGAATTCCACGCGTAGACGAACTGCCTAGCTTTTTCTACCACCTTACCCGAGCAAACCTTCGGTTGTCTTAACACTTTTTTCGCCATCGGTGGATGGAGAAGAGTGAGGGAGAGAGTGTACATGAGACGATGTGCAAATTCTTCTTTAGTACAGGCAAATTTGCCACCAAGTAGTCAGAGCTGCGCACATTCCGTGGGGCATACGATTGACGTTATTAGTTACAAAGATCGTGGCCGCGTTCCATAGACACGTGCCTAATTTAATCTGTAAGTTTCCCCACTTGCTCCTCTCCCTGTAAGCTACTCCTCCAGGGTTAAGCGTAAAATCAGGTACTTCGAAGGATCACGTGAATTGGGAGTACACGCTGTGAGTGTACATCAGCTGTTTTAGTAAAATCTAACTTCGTAAAGCGTTAATTTCCGCACTCAGGTTTAGACTGACGAAGAAGCTGTCGCCTAAGAGACACCAGTTTTATGTTGCCTTACTGGCTTAAATGGGGACTACGCAGCACATGTTCTTGAGTGGCATGTGATCACTGAAAATGCACGACGAACGAAAAGTGGTCGGCCACGCGTTCTGCCGTCGCCACCTACGGGTTGATGAGTGTGTGTGCGTACGAAGCGTTGCAAGTTTTTCTTCACTCTTGAAAAAAATAGCCTGTTGGTAATCAGATCTGCGCACACTGCGTGGGACATACCGAACCGCGAACCAGAATCAATGGGGCGGATACGACTTCTGATGTTAGTACTGCATCAAGATCGTCAAGGCAGCAGGAACGGGTGATTCATACACAGGGCGCTACGGTATTTGGGGGGTACAGTCGCTATGCCACTGTAAATTTCTGAAAAATAACGGCTCCCACTGTTAAGGACAGTTCTCCGCTCACGCGCTAATTGCTGTGGCCGGCGTACGGTTCGTGACCTGCTGGACTTTCATCACCTGTGATGGCTTTGGGCGTGATGATTGCTCGCCCATCTAGCTCCCTGGGCACTGAATAATATTCTTGTTCCAGCGCTTGCATCTACTTATCAATTGCTTGCTGGTACTGGCATGTTCTTAAGTTGGTTAGACAGATTTGCTTAATTTGAGTTGACCCAAGTGTGAAAAACTCTAGGCGTTTGGCGGGATTTGAACCCGTGCTCCAGACAAAGCCTTTGCCGGAGGCTAATGCTCTACCACTAAGCGGGTTTAAACCCTGCCAAATGCCACGAGGTTTCCACAGTTGGGTCAACTCAAATTAAGCAAATCTGCAAAACCAAATGAATAATTAAATCAGCCTCGTAGTCATTCTGATGGATTCTAGGTGATTGCTTAGGAAATCCTGCTTGGGCAGTCAACTTGCTCCCGTATTGGTGGATTCCATGCGAGCGAAAAGTTGAGCGGGTAATATCGATCCAAGTGCGATTAACCTCATGGAGTGAAGTGGGCGTTTGTAGCTTAGCGGTAGAGCATTAGCCTCCGGCAAAGGCTTTCTCTGATGCGCGGGTTCAAATCCCGCCAAACGCCTAGAGTTTTTCACACTTGGGTCAACTCAAACTTGCATGTTTGCTGGTATTGCCCAAATATAAAGGGTTTTAGCAGAAGTATGCATCAGGACTTTTAACCCTGTGCTTCCAATCGTAGTGCGTAAACTCCCTCAACCCAATTTCGAGTGAGGAAGAAGCTTTCGGCTGACTGACATCGGCTTGATGCTTGCTGTAAGTTGGTCTTACTGCTGCTGCTTCTCTTACCGACTTTCTCCTATCCTGTTCTTTCTCTGTGCGTGAACGAAGACTTGCGGTTTCGCCCTGGATTTTGCAAAACAAACAAGCACTGATGTTTGGCAGCGGCGACGGGCTTAAATTGGAACTACGCAGCACAAGTTCTTGAGTGGCATCCGACCACTGAAAATGCGCGAAAAACGAAAGGCTCTCGGCCGCTAGCGCGGGCGCGCAGCGATGATTGTCGTGGTGGCGGTGGCGGTGGTTGTGGTGGCATTTGGCGTAAAAAAGACAAGAGGAACTGCAGCAGCCGCAGAGGAGTGCGTTATTTCAAATCATTGTACACACTGAAACGTTTGCGGAGCAGAGTAGAGTAGAAGCCGAGACCAGAAGCTGTAGGTTAAAATCAGGCTGCTGAACATTTTAGCCTCTTCTTGAAAGTGTGCAAATTCGTGTCCTTTTCCTGTTTGAAATCTGCGCAAACTTTCGTTGTTTAAATGGTTCTTTGCTGACCTTCCATTTGGTGCACTTAAGAGCGCAAATCTCTCAGCAACCTCCATTCCCCTGAGAGAACATACATTTCTAGAGTCTGTTTCCTCGACAGCGAGTTTCCACTCTGGAGAGAGGGGTGGAATGCACTTGGGGAAACACTCGAGAGAGAGAGAGAGAGGAAGGGAGAGAAAGAGAACCTGTCGTAATTATTTCGGAGCCCAGTGATGTTGTGTGCTTTCTTGATTTTGTCGGCAGTGCGCTCCAGTAGACCGATAAATGGCCATGCAATGTTTCCAGTTTCTCCTGTCTTCAAAGTCTACTAGTCCCTTGAACCTTTCCCTACGTCCTGCTCATTGCCACCTCAACAAAATTATCTTCGAACGTCAGGAGTAAATGGGCGGGAAGATGTTAGGTGGGAGACAAAAGTTCTGGAGAACTTGCAAAAAACGCTGATTTTTATGCGAAAATGTTGTCAGACAAATCCATACCCTGCTTTTGGAAACAAAAAGCGATAATAACTATCCTTCAAAATAAAGTACTTGTAGAAACGCTCGAGGGAGAGAGAATGGGGGAAGCGAGAAAGAGAACGCATCGTAATAATTTCGATTCCCGGTGTTGTTCTGCATTTTTTCGCTTGTGTTGGCAGTGCACTTGCAATATTTCCGGTTTTATGGCTTCAGCGTTTACAAATTCGTTTCTGACCATCCATTTGGCGCACTTGAGAGCGAAATATGTAGGCAACCTTCATTCTCCTGAGAGGACGTACATTTGAGAGTCCGTTTCCTCGACAGAGCTTTTCCATTCTGGAGAGAGGGGAGGAATACACTTGAAGAAACACTCGAGGGAGAGAGAGAACCTGTCGTAATTATTTCGAATACCATTGTTGTGCGCTTTGTCAAATGTGTCGGCAGTGCGCTCCAGTAGACCAGCAAATGCACATGCAATGTTTCCATTCTCCTCCCTTCAGCCCCTGCTAGCCAATTGCACCTGTTTCTACGTCCTGCCCTGTTTTTTTCTCTCAAAAGTGTCTTCGATAGGTACGAGTAGTGGGCAGGGAGGTATTACGTTGGGGCAAAAGTTCTGTGGCTGCTGCAGAAGGAAATTACCAGAAAAGAAATAGGATACTAGAATGGCCATTTCCGGCTTATAAGCCGTCGTCAGTTAGTGATACCCAACTCCAGCTAATGAGCCCAAAATAGCCATTCTAGTGTCTCATGTCTTTGTCGGTAATGTCGTTCCGTACAAATAAATATATACATGCAACAATTATTAGAAAATAAAAACTGCTCTTCAAAAAAGTGCCTAATTCTCAGCACTTCTGCCACCGATCTGCAAGCCTCTGGAGTCGGTTACAGAGCCATTGCTTGGGTCTTGATGCAAAAATATCTCTCTGCATGCTTCGTCAACTGCATTTAATGACTAGAAGCGGTGACCTTGTCCCATTGAGCGAAAACGGCCATTGTTAGATGGTGTGGCATCGGACCTGTAGGCTGGATTCGGAAGAACCTCAGAACTGTCCAGTTCTTTGAACTTGTTCTATGCATTTTTCACCTCGTGAGATTTGGTGGAATAGAGGCGGTGCAGACTGCCCCATTTAACACAAAGTAAATGTACTTTATTTGAAGGAGGATCCTTAGTCATGGACCAGGAACGACAGTACTACCAGGGTGCAGCGGGCTTGACGCCAAGAGCATATAAAATGTCGCAAAGCCTGACGATGGCGCTATGGGGCAGGAAAAACGGGAACCGTCATTCAATAAGTTCGCTTGCCGTTGATGCCCTTTTGAGCCAAAGTGCTAGACGGGACAACTTTTAACAAACAATCCGAGCGGCTTTCGGGTACCCGCTTGTACTCGCAAGTCTCCAAAAACCTCATGAAAACTATGTCCAATAACTAACAAACCTCACGAATTGTTTGTTGATGCCCCATAAAGTGTTCCGTGCTTGGAAACTGGACCCTTCTAACCCTAATCCTTATCACTAGAATAATAATCCTGACACTAACTGTAACTTAAGATTTATTTTCATCTGGAGGTTAGTGTAGGCTAGCTGTAATATGCGAGATCCATAGCCCCGTGCCTTCGTGGGTCTTTTAATCCACCCTCAATTACCGCTTGCCTCAGCCCTCTAGTTTGGAAATTTTAAGGTTCTCAGTGTGGATGATAGTTTACTTTCTGTAAGAAATCAGTCCTGTGTGCTGTCAGTTAGAGAAGTGCCATTAGTAGTCCTATTTTTGAAAACTTGAGCCAGACAAGGGTCTCTAACAGAACTCAGGTTGCAGCATTGCTGAAGGGCTGCACAGCCCAACTTCTGCTTGGAACAGTCAACTGAGTTAGCAGGGAAAGTCCCCATTGCGTTGACACCAGGGCTGGATCGCAAGCGCATTTTGGTCAGTTGATCCACAAATCTTTTGGTAGCTACCCTGATTCTTTCCCTAGGCCTCTGGTTCCGTAAACGCTGACTGTCAGGAAACCGAGGCAGCGGCCCTCAGTAATTGCCATCCAAAGTCGCCATGTCGTCACAGTTGTTTCCCCGAAACGGACCGCGTGGTAGATGCGCTGGACCAACCCCGGGACCAGACTTTATTCGAGTTGCACGCCAATAACAAATGCCGAACATGGGGGGGGGGGGGGGGTGGTGGTACACATAGGGGCGGTTTCGGCCGCGCCAGCCACCTGCGCCCGATGCCGCCTCCGGTCTTCTTGACTGTGTCTTGGCACCGGGTCCAGGGGTAGGGGGGAGGGAAGGGAGAGTGCGGTAAAGATAGCGCAAGTCTACTACCCTACTACCGTCCTTGCACGCGATTGAGCATTTGGCACATTTGGCGGATAAACGTGCAATCAATAAAAATGCAGGGTGAACGACAAGCAGACTAGCAGGCGTTTCAACGTTTTTACGTATTGTATTTATTATATAATGAATTTAGCTTGTTTTTTTTAAGTTATTTAAAAAAGGAAAATGGGGGTTAGGAGGTCGTCTACTTGAAATCAACTGTGGTCTAACTTACCGTTCTGGAGTTAGTTTAGTATAGTCCGCAGCGCGAAGCGCCGTTCACACCTTCAGTTTACATACACACCAACTTACATGAAGCCTTGGATGTATTTTCTTCCACTTTTTGGAACCTCTTCACGACAAAAAACATCAAAACGCCCGCCAATATAATGGACGGTCATGCCGCACGTTTATTGGTTAAAATTATCCGCCAAGTTTATGCAAATAGGGTCTCTCTCCCTGCGCCACCCTCTTGTGGGGCATCCAGCGGGCGTCGTCTAAATGAACGGCTGAAACGGGTTTTACAGTCTCTTGTAGGCAGTCAACATGCCAGTCTTCATTCAACAGCGTTCTGGTAGCCTTGCCGAAGCTGGCCAATGACTGCTTATTCATTGAATCTGGCGCCTGTTCAAAAAACCACTGTAAGAGACTGTTCCACGGTCCACCGGGCTTGAAGCTACGATTAGCCTGCAGCTCGGAGCACCATCATTGATCCATCCTTGTGAAAAATGCTGCCCATCCGTTGAGCAAACACAGATGCCTGTGGTGCCTATTCAATTCGTTCACACTTGCTGACATGGTTAGGCACATGGGCAAAACTTCAACCTGTTATTTCTCTCACTGACCTTTTCAAGATGACCTATAAACACTGAATAAATCCCAGCTTGGGTTTTCATAGTTACAGCAGCTAATTTAATGTCCTATCCCAGCAGTTGTTCATTTTGAATGTAGAATCTATCCATGAATATTTCAGCCTGCTGTTGTAGAAGGTGGGATTTTACTCCATGGTTACAATAGAAAACACGGCAGTTCTGTAAAGTCTACATTCCATTTGGTTGCTATTTGAACGGGAATTTTGCAGAGCAATTCGAATTTCCGATTCAGACAGAAACGCATGTTTTGCGGTCGTTTGGTTAGCAGCTGCAAGTTTCCAGGTTTCTTGTGCATAAGATAACCGTGTGAAATATGGTGCTTCCGCAAGTCCTTTGTTGGTCCATTTCGAAACTCGCTTCTCCTTAAGTCAGTAAAGTTATCCTCTGGTATGTCGGGTTATGTCTTGCGCCCAAGGGCTATTTAGATCGAACTCCCTATCCCAGGCTCCCTCGTCTTTGTCCGCGCATTTTCTACTATCATGTTCCCTATCCTTGTCCAAAACATTATCTCTAGAAAAAAGGCGAAAAATGGCACACATTAGTGAGCAAACTACCAGCGTTTTGCAAAATCTAAGTCATGTGTTGTCTCGCATGCTCGTGGCGAGTCCTTTAAACTGCACTATTTCACATGCTAATTGATCGATATTGCGTACGCTCTGGGGCTCTGCTACACGCGGCCAGCTCCCGGCTGAACAATGCTGCCGCCCATAGGCAAAGCCATACTTCGCTGCAAATCTGAGGAAAAAAGTAGCAATAAAGACTCCGCAGCCAAGCGTCGTCTACCCCGTGGTGTAATCCACCTACAGGAGCTTTCCACGCGCTTCCCAAAGAGTTTAACCTACAAGCAAATGCAGAAATCCAGCTTCCTCCAAGTTCCCGAAATCATTATTCTCATTATGGAGAGGCTGGATAAGTGTTTACCACCGTTATCGAAATTCCTAAACGGGTGCCTGCCAGAGACGGTGAGCCAATGTGAAGACATGTTGTCCACATTGGTTAACGACCAGGCCTTCCGCTCGCCATACTCTCTCAAGACGCTGGATGACGCTAATCCGGTGCAGCTGTGTATCATGCTGAAACTCTTCCTCCTACGCTTGGAATTACCACCTTTTTTGGCCTCCATAGAACTGTGCGAGATTCTGCGAAAGGAGCCCTTTAAAGTCACCCCGAATATTGGTATGTGCAGAGCGGTGACCTATGAAATACTTTCGAAGGAATTAAAAGGTAGTCTGGTGCACTCTTCCGCAGCCCAAACGGCCACTTTTGCCTACATAATGGAACGATTTCAGCGCTGGTGTCATGAGGAGGTTGCGTTTCGACTCAAAAATGGAGACATATCGGTTGATAGGACTCAGGTGTTCGAAGATGCTGTCGAACTTCTGACTCACGTGTTCGGTCCCTGTTTGGTGGGACTGGATTATGGCTATTTGGCGGCGATGGTGTTTAACAAGGTGGAAGACTACACACCGGAGATAATTATCCAGACAATTCTTCGGCTCTGTATGGGCTTTATTGTGACTCGCTTTTGGCATGATATCTCGCTTTACGGTATTCTTGAGTCGACCCAGAACCTGCCGGGAAAAGCAGCTTCGAGTGTGAATACGGATTCGCCTCTGGGGGGATCTAAAGTTCACAAATTGGCTCTGCACCATTGATACTGTCTTCAAGAAGACCTTTCGTGGCAGCATGATTAGCAAAAAATATGCGAAATCTCAAATCGTAAAAGGACGAACCAGTGGCGTTACATTATGCATTTAACCATGGACCCCCTGTATCGTTCGTTATCGGCTAGATCAAAAACCAGATGACACCCAGTGCAGGTCAGTTTATCGGCTGTTTTTGTGTGAAGTCTTGACCCCCTAAGCTAGCGACGAGTGTTAGCACCTCAGTTATGTGACCTATTTGAGGCAAAGTGCCGAAATATACGAAAGACTGATAGTCACTCGTAAACCGACATTAATGCATTTTCGAAAACTCTGAAATAATAATCAGGAAACTTAGGTGAATTTAAAAATTAAAGTGAATCACAAAGGTAATATTAGTTCGCTTAAAAATATCAACGTTTAAAAAGAATCTCAAATTCTTCAAGTGTGAAGAAACGAACGATTGAAAATTCCATGTAAACTGGCACTTACGCATGTACGGAAACTTGGAACTAATAAGTAATCACCTTGAGCCTTGCTGTAAAATTTACTAATATTTTGTTTAAAAATACCAAATTTTTCAGAGGTGTCAAATCTCGAAATACTGAAAAATCACTGTCACTGTGACATGTCAATGTAAATATACTTGTCAGGTGAAATCATAAACATACCACTCCGTGTTTATTAAAAAAAATTTCATGTCATCAAATGTCTTCATATGTATTTATGGCATTGTATTTAAATTAGTTGTAAGTTTACTAATAAAGTCAGGTGATTATTTCACGATTTCACGTCCTTTAAAGATTTTTTTCCCGAATATTTTTTAATCTAAATTTGTTTTCTGAGTATAGTAACAGGACTAAAAGTAAATTAAAATTTCAACGCGAGTTTTGCTCACGAAACAGCATTATTTAGTTCATCTACTGCACATATATGCTTGGCTTCCAGCTAAGGTTTGCTAAAATATCCTTATTAAAGAGTTGACTGGCTTCGTAACTTATTGTACCAGCATAATGGATTTAACTCTTTAATAATATTGCACTATTTCAGTAAGGTTCACATAGCAGAAAAGATAAATAAAGGTTTAGAGTCTCCATATTTTGAGCTATCATAGTGGCAACAGATGTACTAGTTTAAGTTTCAGACCTTTGTTTCGCCCGTATTCTGCTGCAGCGAGTGGTCCGGCTCATTAGTGGCCCTTCAGCATTTCCTGTGGGCTCTCAGGTAGACAGGGCAGATTAGAATTTCTGATTTTTAATTACCTTGGAAATGAATTACTGTACTCTGCATAGATCACTTTATTCAAAGTCTATAAGTAAAGACCAAAATTTAATGTAAACATTTGAACCGAACTTTATCAGGCACTACAGCATAACTGCGTCACACACACGTGCTGTCAACGAGCAAACATCAGTATAAGTTTCTGTCGTAATTTACCATAATGCCTATAGACCTCGAGTAAACTGATCTACACCAAACAAAGAAATTAATTTCTAGCGCAATTAAAAAGCTGACGTCGTTGTCGTTCATAACAAAATAAAACTGAGGTTATGTTTAGCCATCTACGAGCACAGTTTTTTTAGTTTTTCTATGAAGGAGTAAATCGGTCCCACCGCTTCGAACCGTGGAATGTAAATGTTGGCCCTTGTCAGACTGCGAATTTGTTTGGCAATGAAGAAATTCTCAACAGGGCGAAACCCCAAAGTCACAGTTGTCGGCTCCATGCAGAGCAATCCAATGATTTGCTTGTACGACGCGACCCTAAGAGCGTAATCCTACTAGTTGTATACAAACGCAATGCACAATTCCCCTTTTTACCATCTTCTCGGACATTAAAAAGATGACATTTCAGAAAAAAACATTTCCTGTACCCGCCCATTAACGGATGCATAGGGCGGGAAAAAAACATTCTTTTCTGCTTAATCCCCCCCCCCCCCCCCCTGCTACCCCCTAAAAAGTAATGGTATTGTCTCCAGATTTGTCTGGGCGGCATACAAGATTGAGCTGGCTGGACTAATGGCATTTTGCAGTAAATCATCTCGCGCGAGGAAATTTGTAAAAATCTAGTGCTTTTGCTAGCAGATGAAAAATTCGCTACAGGGAAAGGCGGGAGTAAAGAGGGCGAGGGGGGGGAGGGGGAGAGCAATTAAAGTTGGGATTAGAGAAAGGAAATTGCCTCCATTGTACTGAACTACAATTCATCACTGCGATGGCGTTCGTTTTTTACTATTCCCCCCCTCCTCGCAGGACGAGCAGCTACCCCCTAATTTGTGGACAGAAGAACAAAACAAGTTTATGCTGATATTGCTCAGCTAAAAAAGAGAGATTACTCTCTTGCATATGCTGTAACATGTTTGCCAAACGACGCTACTAGCTTAGTGGAGTTGGTTTAGAGTACACCTGTGCCCCAGACTCGATAATCATGGGCTGGTACCGTTTCTGTTCAGTTTCACTCACTCGTGATGAGTAAACCGACGTTGATCAACTACGAGCAGTTGGCGTTATAATATTTAACTTCATCAATGCGTAACAAAATGTTGTATTTGTTACGGCTGCAATCATGAATGATCCAGCCAGCCTCAGTAATGTGCCGGATGCCAATTCCCCTCGCGTGATGATTCATGGTAGCATACCTGGACAGTTCAATCTATCGTTTTCGCCAGCCCCGGAAACCGAATACCGAAGGTCCAAGAACCGCTTCAACATCCTGACGGACTGAGTCGAGCCAGATTTTGAGCTGGATAACGGTTTTGGATCGAGGGCAGTTACGCAGACCTGGGAAGAATGTGTCCAAACCACCTCAGTCATCCTTGTGAAGAAGAGGAAGACGCGATCTCCGGAACAATAGTTTTATTCTGAACTTTTGGCTCCACACGAGAAGCTATCGTCAGAGTAAAGAAGAACAGCAAGCGTCAGCTACGCATAAATGGGATTGGTGGTAAGGAGGTGGCAATTATTGCTTGGTCCCTGTCCACGCTGCGTCCTTTCTCACGCTATCTTAGCGTGCCTCCGACGAGCGTCCCTGAAGTAACGGCGTGTGACCTTGACGTGGTAGCCTGCATGCTTGTAGAGGAACTGGGCCCTGGTTTCTGGTCACGGACACGGATGGCAAAATAACAGGTCGGTATATCCACATGCCTGTTTATAGAGTTAGGATCTGACACCCAGGCCTCCAGCATTTCGCGACCCGTCTTATTACTGGCTCGTGCCATTATCCGTGTGTTCGAGAAATCGAATTCGTGGCTTTCTTCTAGAGTGTGGGTAGTGAGCTGAGACGGTGGATCGCCTTTCCGCACTGCCCGTTTGTGCTCTGGCATTCGCGAGCTAAGTCGTCGCCCGGTCTGCCCCGTATAATTGCAAGAATAATCGCGACATGGCACCTGATAAATGACGCCAGACTGCTCACCTAAATCCAGTGGGTCTTTGATTTGCATGACTCGTGCACGCATGAACACTGAACTGGTGAGGTGAACAAGGAAGAACGTGTCCAAACCACCTCAATTATCTTTCTTGGATGGCCTGGGATATCCTTGAGATGTTGTCGCAGCAAGTGTGGACTGTTTCATTTGAGATACAGTTGGTGTACTTTACCCGAAGGATTGTCCTCGAGCAGTAAAGGTCAGTTACTTCTAGTTTCCGTTAATCTTCAACGCGCAGAGCCCAGCATTCCTAGCCATAGAAAAGGACAGACCGAACGGGTGCACGGTTCACACGAGTCGTCGTAGCAATAGAAATATCACTTCGGGTCTATAGGCACTTTCAAAGGCTCGAGAAAAATCTGTGAGTGCTACATCGATTCGGAAGGAAATGTCATTTTTACCCTGTTCCTCGCGGTGGGGATAGAAAAGGCGCTAAAAGTCATCTTGAAAGCTGCACTGAAAAGTCTCCGATGCAACCGAAATGTCATGAGCCCTCCTCAAACATTATCGGCAGGCGTTACCATCAGGAACCTTTATAATGCCAAAACTGACATGCTGGGGAGAAATTTTCCACAGACCGGCATGCCTCTATACTCAGCCGAAATCGGTCTTGCGGGATACCTTTGCAAACTTCGTAGCCTCAATGGTATTAAGGTATAAGCAATCCCTGAGTTGAAAATGAACTACAGGCACCGCAAACGGACGCGACGTTCGTTTCTACCTGCCTACAGAACAGACAAGCATCCGTCTACTTCGTGTACATTCATTACTCGTAGCAAAACGAGTTTTTCCAGACTTCACTCGACAGAAAGAACTCTCCTGCAAACTTAAACACTTGCAAGTAGCGCTTTTATAAGGGAGTTTTCATAGCCGTCGGAATTCCTTGCTTTTGTGGAACGAAACCTCTTTTCCAGTGAAGCCTAACCGCCAATAATCGACAAATTCATGACACGACTGCGCCACCTGAATGTCGGAGAAGCGCTTACCAAAACAACTATTTGAGGCAGATGGATATTGCCGAAAAAGGCGAGGTAGAGCCGATAACTCATTGGTTAGAGCGTTGTACTTCTTATCCACGGGGCCTCGGTTAGTGCGTCACCTGTGGTTAGGTATGACCAGCCGAGGACAACAAATAAGGCCAAATAGCTATTTTATTCTTTTATATCTTTGGCGGTAATGCATTTCTGTCTATTTTATGTTTGCCGCTGTATGGCTGCTGACAAGGCTCAAGAGTGAGCCCCAATTCAATTCCAGTCAAGTGAGTCCCGTTATCGCTCAGAGAGTGCCAATCCACCAATGACGATCTGCACAGACGCGTCGTTCAGGAAGACGAAAAGGTTCCAAAAGATGCCCTGAAATCCTCCTTCAAAAGTCGCGTACGCAATCGAAATTCGTCGTGCACATTCGGACAGCGCCTTCTTAGGAACCAGCAGAATGCAGGAATCTATGAGAAGCCAGGTTATTTTAAATCGGAATGCAGTCAAGCAACTTTCTAACGACCGACCCCAGTCTGTCTGTCTCTACTACATGCTACTGTTCAGGGTTTGAGTTGGCTTTGCTGTATAACTTCGTCCAATTCATCAAGTAAACAACGGTCCTTACTCCTAGTATCAAACAATTGGGGAAAATAGGAGTAAGAAACAGGTTAAATGCTGTTCAATGGTCCCCACCCACACGTACTCTAGGTGAACATTTCGAATCAGAGGCGTCGACTTTGGACATCCCAGTGTGCATCCGAACCCGTTCCGGTCTTCTTTCCTGAGTTGGCACCGAGCTCAGATGGGTGAGGGAGCTGCACTTGTACTTATTACGGTTGTGATCATGCCTGATCTAGCTGACCCCAAATATGTCACGGACGGTACCTCTCCATGTCTGATGCTTTGCGGCAGCGGATCTTGAGAGTTCCGCCCAGTCTCTTCTCCAGCGATGGAGGCTGACAATAGAAGGTCCAAGAACTGCTTCTATGTCCGGACGGACGGTGTCAAGCCAAGTCTTCAGTTGCCTTCCTCTTTGACGCCTCCAGGTGGGCTGCGGTGCCGTATCGAGAGCAGCATAGCTAAACTCGTGGGGCGAACGACGGAGAACGTGCCTAAACCGCCTCAGTCGCCTTTCTTGAATGGTCTGAGATATCCTTGCAATACGATCACAGCGGGTGCGGACTGTCTCATCCGAGATGAAGTCGCTATACTTAAGACACAGGATGGCCCTCAGGCATCGGTGGTCAAAGACCACCAGTCTTCGCTCATCTTCAGTGCGTACAGCCCAGCATTCACATCAATAGAGGAGGACTGACCGCATGGATGCACGGCACACACGAACCTTCTTGGCGATGGAGATGAGAGGAGAGAGTGCTATAGAAGCCGCGCAATTTACTCTCTCTGCGTTCACCCTGATGTTACGCCGACATGGTGAGCAGCGTCGGAGCCGACAGTTGAAATGTAATGTGTTCTTTTGTGCGAGCCGGCCCTACCTCTTGAAACAATGTTACTGTCCCCTGTGAAACCGTCCGAGCCAAGATGGCTCGCATGCTTCAGCTGTGTGAATTCTGCTGATTCAACAGTTTGCCATGGCTGCTGAAAAATCTGTGTGTATGCACCCTGGCTTCTACAAATTCGCTGACCGCCACTGTCTTTTCGATATCCAAGCACATGGCCCACATGCGAGTAATCCGTCACTAGAACGCCAATCCAGTAGTCTGCTTTCGGCATGCGTTCATCGGTAACTGAAATCTTCTCATGCGAACCCACAGTTCTCTTGAAAAGACCAAGCAGGACCTATATCCGTCACCCCAGTCAAAAGTGAGGCGAATCGTCCTCCAGTAGAAGAAGGCGACCCATATGTTAAAGCTCAGCTCAAACAAATCAATTGAACTGGGTTTGTTAAGCCTTATTAGGAAAGCACGGCTTATGTGCGCCGGTCTATCGTCTGTTCTAGTGTCTTTATAATTGGGCTCTGTATGCATAGATAACCACTTCCCACGGGACACGGTGATCAGATGGGCAAATTCGGGCATATTTAGTCTCGCTAGCCAGCCAGTCACGTCCCAACTCAGCGTGAGAACAATGCGAACATCGAAGACTCGGCGATTCTTTGTCGCCAAGTAGAAGAAGGGAACTAACCTTTTTGTGCACTAACTGGATCGAATTGGGAAACTCCAATCCAACATGCTTTTCAGTATTCTGTATCAAAGCTGGCTTAGTGGATCGCTACTCCCAGTTCCCGAGAGTAGCCGGGACTAAATTCTCATCGCTTTTCGATCTGGTGAGGGAAGGGTTGGTGGTTGGCTGTTTAACGACGTCTCGCGTGCTTTGGCCTGTAATACTTCTCGCCTTCTGAAATCCATGATTAATTGAGATGACACTTCCGTATTATATTTCGATTAGTTGTGACCCTGTCAGGGTCATGCCTATTTTAAAATAGCAGAAATTTATTAAATGCCTATCTTTAGTGCCTAATTCAACCCCTATTTTTTTTAACTGAACTGCGCTTACACCACACCGACCAGGGTTCCTGACTTATTGCTTTTTCTCGTTTAGGAATATGATGTCTGGAAAGTTACTTTGAAAAAAACCCTAGTTACCGACCGTCTGGAAATTAACACACACACACACACCTGCTCTGTAAAGTCGTTACTGAAGGCGAACGTAAATCTTCTCTTGTGAAATACTCCTCCCACTGTACTTAGAATGACTCTCAGTCTCTCTGTGCAAAACACGGAGAGCGGTGGATGAAGAACCCACTCACGTCTCCGTGGACTCACTGACCCCTGAAATGTAAAGGCTGTCCTCTAAGATGAGTCTTACGGAGGTTTTGTAACATACCGGCTTCATCTTGAGTTCATCCTTTAAATTTCCATTCTTACGTCTTTATTTTTTTTTTCATTCATCTAAACACATATCCATGGCGAGAAGGTATTAGAAAACTCCGCACTGTCAGGGGATTCAAGCACGACATTGCTATTTTTGGAGTAACCCCATCCGTCTGTCTGTTTTCTCATCTCTCGTCGGCGTAACGATTGCAGCTCGCTAAATGCTCGGGGCTGTGGCATTAAAGTATACCTTAAAGTATTAAACCATTTTTCTTTAATGCCTGATCAGTTTAAGAAATTGTTTTTATTAGCAGTCGAGCTGGGTTCTAGACTGCGAAAGACGACAGTGCAAGCAGCCTCTATGGGCCTATTGAGAAATACTATTTTTCCCACCTGGACGCTAGAAGGTGCACCCTAAAAACCCAAAAAACACAACAGGACACACACCTTGAACGTACTCATCCAATTATTGTTCGTTGCGACTCGCATAATTTCGTTTTCTTCGAACAGCCATACGGCAGTGTATTCAACGATGGGTATTGATGCATACGGTAGTGTGGAACTGCCCCGTTGATATCCATGGTTGGGTGTCAACATACCGCGAAACTCTCTTAGCTCTATGTTCGTATTTCAGATCAATAAAACACGAAGGGTTATCAGTTCAGTATGCTTCAGGACAGTCGGCATTTATAAGGTCTCTTTGCCAAGATGGGCGGTAACAACAACGCCATTTCTGATTAGGTAGACTTTGGGTTAACCAACGACGTCTCGTAAGTCAGAAATTGCTGCTACCGTTTCCCTGGTCTTCTTCGACACCCTTATCTCAACATATACTACTAATTGTCATGCTATTCCTTGTCATGGCTCTAGATTGTATTATAAGACACAACGGGACAATCACAACTCGTAACCCGGTCAGTGAGCGATATTCTCATGAACTGAGCCGCATTTAGGGGCCAGCTGCTTGTATTCTGTCAGGGGGCAGTGTCCTATCGGCAATATTCAGAAATATTTTCAACGAAATCGGATCATGGTCGACCGACAGCGTGCGGACGTGATGAGCTCAATGACTACCTGCACCTCGGATCACATATCATGCCTTGCTGGCTTGGTTTTTTGGTATTTTTTTGACGGAAAACAGTGAGCGAATCTAAAATGATCATTTCGGATTCCACGCTGGTTCTTTTCAGTGCAGTCGTTTTTCATAACATGAATTTAAGCTTTAAGAAATGCATAAAAGGCTTTTATTTTTTGTCAAATATGGGTTAGTAAATACAATTCGCTTGCAAATTTTGGCCGATCGCGTGTAGAGAAGAAGTCTTTCTGTCGATAGATGCTACCCACGGCTTAGTGGAAGTCGGTCACGCGCTTGAAGAGGACGTTTTGCTCAAGAATGCGTGTTGAACAGCGCCAATTGGATATAATTTGGTGCTCACAATATTCCCTCAGGCGAAAAAAACTGACATAATGCCCTAGTTCGTATTTTATACCGGAAACTATCAGTCCTGCGGCTTGCCTCGTCCAGCAAAAGGCCAACTATCGTTGTCAACTGCGATCTTTAACTGGATCGTATAGTAGATTCGCTGGACAAAAGTGGGTACCAGATCAGAGCATGGCAGGTGCTATCCAATTGCGCGCCCTTAACACGTCCGAAATTGGCGATGACGTTAGTGGTACGCGTACGTACGAGCCCACGCCACATCTGAGATCTGAATAAGGTGTGACGACTACGGCCGCGCCCGTCACTTGCGTCCGATCCCGCCTTCGGTCTTCTTGGCCTGGCCATGACATCGTACAGAGACCGGTGGGTGGGAAAGACAGAATGTAGAAGTTGCAGCGCAAGTCGCCGTGTTTGCCTTCCATCTGCTGAAGGACGTGATTGGATGTGACGTTCGATCTCTCAGCCACCAATGGCGACCGCATAATGGTGTTATGGCAGCAGGTATGGAATGGATCCGACAAAGCAAAGGGAAACCGAAATGGCCATTTCTGGCTTGTTAGCCGTCATCAATAAGTCATTCTCAATCCCGTAGTACCGTATTAGAGTATTCAACTCAATCACGAAAGGTCCCGGGTTCAAATCTCGGGGTTGCCAACCCTCGAGATTGGGTATGACTGGCTGATGACGGCTAACAAGCCAGAAATGGCCATTCCGGTCTCCGTTTGCTTTGTCAGATCCATTGCATCATATCACCACAGTCACTATGTGACGGTCTGGTGGGCCCTGATTGTGACTTCCTGGACAAAGTGGAACTCTCTGCAAGATAGGCGAAGCACATATATTCCTACCTATATATGGCGGATAATTTTGGTCACGGATGTCTGTGGGTGACCAAACGTTTTTTGTTTCTTGTCACGTTTCTTCAGTGTGTTTGCCCCATTGATTACACACACGGGATGCTAGTGGCTTATGAAAATTCCATGTATCCAAGTAAACTCCTCAACTATATATACGATGCATATATGTTTACGTAGTACAGTAATTGCAGCTGTAATGTTCACAAACTCCCAACGAAATCCTAATGCCCGTTGAGTAGTTTTTATATGCATATCTTTTAAACCTTGATACACCCTGTTAAATATTTCATATATTTGAAGGCCTTATAAACGTCCCACACACTCATATAGACAATTTTATTAGTTCAAGCACTCATATAAACACCTCCTTTGCTGTTAAACACCATATTATGTACGTTTAAGTATACGAAGGAGATTAAAACAAGTAGCAAATAAAACATTTTATCGGTCCTCACACATAAATAGTGATGACTAGTTATTTGTGTGCTACCGATTATGATGGTGAAGATAATGACGGTGAGATGAATACACTCCACCAGCATCAAGATCACTACTTCGGCTCTACTAAAAATATACCTATTTACGTTTCCGCGAAATATCGGAGTCCGGAGAGTTTATCCAGGGCCAAAACCCGCGAAGTATCAATTACACGAAAAGCAAACAGTGAAATGACGAGGAATTACTTAATAGAATTTTAATAATTTAAAGCTGGGTGGAAATTGTTTATAAGAATGCAAGAGGTTTTATGTAGGCTTACAATAAAAAAAGTAATAGTTTATGAAGGTTCACCGATCGTTTTCAGAACTATCTTGTCCCGCTCTGCCTTGGGACCCATTCTCGAGCACCGCCATATCATAAATCATGCGTTTTTTTATTTCGTGGGTTTTAATTTTTCACGAACGGTCTTGCAACCCGACCGCGTAATCGAGGAGGGATCACACTGTAAGTGACTCTTTGCAAAATTTGATATAAAAGTTCACCTAACGTATGGTGCTGCCATACTGGCCTGGTTGAACAGGTTTCGGGCTCTCTCTAGAGTCTAGCCGACTAGAGTCTAGAGGACCAGAGTTTAGGGACTAGGCTTCGAAATTGCACAACGTCCTAAGGCTACCATGCGCATCCGGATAATGCGAATCAAAGACCGTTTAAATCCTAGTGAGCAGTCGGGCGTCGTGTATCACATACCATGTCTAAATTGTCCCCGAAACTACACAGGAAATACAGGACTAATGCTTGGTTCGCGCATACGCGAACATCAGCGGGCGGTACAACGGGGAGACGCAGCATCGCAAGATGCCGCCCATACCTCCGAGACCGGTCACGAGTTTAATTTCGCAGCTGCGAGGGTAATCGCGCACGCTGGCAACAAAACAGGCCATGAATTGATTGAAGCTTGGGCCTCGGATGAGAACTCAGTCAATCGATTTATCGATCTGGCGCCGGCATACATCACGCTGCGCAGGCATCTCTGGAATGATGGCACTATCGGTTGACTGTTCCCTCTCTCCCTCCCTTTCCCTCTTCCCCCATAACAGTTGATTGGTCCCTGCGTCATATAACTGTTGCTTGTCTTTCGTTTTCGCCTTTTATATCTGATGGTGCACTCTAAAAAGAGCCCGAAAGCTCAAACAAGTAAAAGTATGATTCCAGTGATCGCAACGCCTTCTACTTCTATGCCTACACATATACCTGGTATGCGAAAATTTGCCTCAATTCTTTAGGGGACGATTGCACATCCGTGACTTTTCACCCTGTCATAAACGCTGTTGATATTTTAAGTTGAAGTTGCTGTTGATTCTTTTTCTAAGGAGACACGATCATCGAGTATGATCTCAACAACTAGGGTGCGTGGTTATACTAACCAACTTGGGTAAAGTTATTTGGTACATTACCGTACGGAAACAGCAAACACAAACTTGTTATCCAACAATGTGTAGTCAAACACGACAGTAAGAAGCGTATCGAACTAACATCAGTCCAGGTTTGCTCTAATGGATGAATCCGGCATTTGAACATTCACTATTAGGGAAGTACCTGCTGATTTCACCTCAGGAAACAGCTACCAAGGTGTTTAAACAGGTTTTGAGCTAGGAAAGACATCCAGAATGTCATTGTAAAACTAAAAAGCACAGCAGTCATTTGGACTTTTCCTAGTACATGATACCCCACTAGTTGAAGCGAATTTTGTCCAAGATATCGGGAAGGGTGGCGCGCGGTATGTGTGTGGATATCTGTCTGCGGATTGCTTACCACCGTCTGAGTCACAACGTCCAGTCTCATCCTGTTACGATCCGCGCTTGGTACTGGTAACTGACAGAAAATTTGGGCTTTCCTTGGGAAAGAGAAAGCAATCGACCACGAGGATAGCTGTTGTAACACAAAGCGAGTCATTCTGACAAAAGGCTGCGTATATTTATTGATCCACCTGATGAGAAAGTGTCAGAAACATAGACCAATCAAATCTTCCGATAGCAATGACCCAGGTGCACGTTCTCATGGCAGGCAGCGTGGCAGCTCACGCAGGCGCCTTTCTGTGCGATAACTTAGCACGGGAATTGAAGCATTCCCAACAAATCCTCACGAGACTTGACTCGAAGTTGCGGCTATGGGGCAAAGGGTAGCAGGGGGGTGGAGGGAGGTAATTCCAAGGGCTTGAGGTTCTCATTTTCTATCTGGAGTTGTCAGTTTCATGAGGCCATCATATCGGTGGAGGTGAATTTTATGCCATCAGCAAAGACGTCTATAGGGCGCGCAGTTCCTGTACTCAGGTCTCGTTTCCGGGGGAATATAGCAATCATTCTTGTCCTTAAATTTTGGCAAAGGAGTCGCTTGACTTATGTTCTACTACCGGCGTCATATCAGTCTTCTGGTTGCAGTAAAGTGACAGTCAAAAACTCGTTACATAGCGCGTTATTGCAAACTCTGTAAAATGGGCGTGCAATGCCTGAAATATAATTTTATTCTCTCGATAATTCGCCGCTGATTCAAAAAATCTTCGTTTTCTAAGGCGTGCAGACTTTTTGCATCAAACTCTGGACCTCCGCAGATGCAGGGGAGACTTGTTTTTTGTACGAAACAGATTAATGTCCACCCGCAGGCATTAACAGTGGCATTACAGGCTGCATAGGACAGTGAATAGGCCCTAAACAACGGCAGTCTAGGTTTTACTCTCTTTTTTGTGTCGACCGAGCCCAGGGATAAGGCTGGCTGGTCTTTCATAATCCCACACCGTGGTGGAGGACAAGGAGATTTCGGGGTGGAGAAGCGGAGGGCTTTGTCGCTGTTAGCCGCATTAACGCCTATGTAAACACCAGGGCTGCGATGATACATCCACCTTTCGCCACCGTTAGGTGCAATTCCGTTGGGAGGAGGAGGTGGGACGATTAACGGAACAATCAACGGTTCACACTTTTAGGTGACTCCCCCCCTCCCCCACCTACATGGGGCGTTTTGAAAGCCCGAGCGAGCAGACGCCGTCGCAACTTAAAAGTCTAACCTAGGATTACATTAACACTCTGTGGAACGCAGTATGGTGCGTCCTCGAATCCTTGTCTGTCTTGTGAAATTATTTTTGTTTTTGTGACCTGTCGCATCTTTGCCGGCTTTTTTGTTACTCTGAACCGGTTTTCTGGATGAGCTACAAATACTGGGTTGCGTGATTGTGCCAAAATGTTCGGTTATAACAATTAACATGAGTTCAAGACGTCCACACCCCAGGTCTTCGACTTTCGGTCTGATATGTGCAGCCGTAGTGGTTGTTAAAATCCGTTGCATTAGGTCGTCTGCTGCAGACTTTAAGAAACTTCCTTTCCGTCAAATTATGCACTTGTATTCGATAATCAAAGAACGACATCCGCGGTAGCGTTTTCTGACCGTTTTGTATCGTTGAAAAAGTTGGCTTTCGGGCAAATAACCGCAAAAGTAGTTCCGATCCAGTTTTATTGAAAAAGAAAGAAAGAAAGGAACACCCTGGTCCTGCTAGTTGGTTTTTTTAGGTTGCATATGCTTAGTGTCGTATTAGTTTGCAATCGTGCATGGTCGGACCTTTCCTCTGCGTTAAACCAGTACCTCTCGTCCACTCTCACCAAAAAGCCCCCACACCTGACTTTCCGACGTCCGCTTCAAATCACGTGCAGTTTATTGATTTTCCAGTTTATCACTCGACTGGGTGGCACCGTGCGATCTGCTAGATGCCGCGACTGCGTGTCGAGCCCGCTACTTGCAAGCCCTCCGGCAAGGGCAATGACCCCCACCATGCGCCAAACTTTCCCACCATCAACGAGGATCCCGGCTTTGTGGAGCCCTTTACTCAATTTCCAAAGTCGCTCAGTTATGCCAGCATGCAGACTCATGGGTTCCTTCAAGTGCCAGATATCATTGTCCTCCTCCTGGAGAAAATGGATAAGTACGTTCCGCCGCTACCTAGTCTCTTCAACGGCTATACCGATGACCTCATACAAAGCAGTGAGGTTCTACTAAGTGCTCTCATCCTCGGAAGTAACTTTCATGCGGCCTACGTTGGACGCGAACTGGACGAAGCTTCACCCACACAACTGTGTGTTCTTCTACAACTCTTACTCCTCCGACTAGAATATCCACCTCTTCTAGCTTCCGAAGAACTGTGTGGTCTGCTTTCACGGGAGGAGTTTCCTGTAACCCCCATAGTGGGCGTTTGCCAGCCCGTCACCTATGATTTTGTGGCAAAGGAATTGAAGGCCAGTTTGGTAGGTTCACTAGTCGCACAGAATGTCACCTATGCCTTCATCATGGAGCGGTTCCAACGCTGGTGCCAGAAAGAGCTGGCTTATCGTCTGGCATGCGGTTGCACCATGTTGAACAGTGCGGAGGTGTACAAAAACGCAGTGGACTTTCTTGCCCGCCTCTTCTCCAACTGTCTGATTGGTCTTAACACCTACTATCTGGCAGCCAATAGGATGCGACCATGTTGTCACATCTCGGCTCCCGACATGAAGCAAAAGATTATTCGCCTGTGTTTGGGCTTTGTACCATCACGGTTTTGGCATGATATATCTCTTCACGGCATCATTAAACCTCCCCTGCCCGGATCGCAGACAGCGGGGTGGCCACCTGAAAAGGCCGCGAACGCACCGAAGTACTTGTCTGTTGATCCCACAGACTACGTTTAATACAGGAGATCCATTTCGCTACCCTTGTCGGCGTTTTTTCCCAAATGCAGACGTACTCCCCGAAAAGCGAAGGAAAACACATGAAGAACAGACGGCTGTCCTTGGTGTACTCATGGAACACTTTTTCAAGAAAAATTCGTTTATAGACTCGAAAGTTGCCCTTTATACACGCATATTTATGCGGCAAGTGGCGTCTGTATAAACCCCCTGTAATCTGAGAGAATTCTTTTTTAGATTCGATGAACCCCGTATCGGCAGAGTGTGCGTGTGTCGTAGCCTTTTTTGGATCAGGAGTCCCCGCCGGAGTCCAAACTTGTTCTATCTGGAAGAAAAAAAAAGCCGAGACCTCTACCGGCTTGAGCCAAAGGTCCGCGGTGGAGAGTCGGATGCCTGGCCGGAAACTGCAGGTAAATAGATGCGGGGAAAAAACGCAGTCGGGAGAGCTGTCGGGTGTGGATGGGTCGAGTTGCGTAGATGAGCGAATGTACAGCAAGTGACCCTTGGGAGTGCTCTTTCTGAGGGCGCAATCGGAGGTGGATGGCCGTCCAAAAGAACCGGGGGATGGTACCTTCGTTCTTCTTCGACAACGGCTCTCTGGTGAACTGCTGAAAGCCATTCATGGTGGCAGAACCATCCATCAACGGGTAGATCTGAGAGACTTGAGGCGACAGCTTCCTCATGGAGAGCTTGAATAGACGGCCAAACGCTGAGGCTGGGTTCAGGATCGGGGCAACAGTGGCGATTAGGATGGCCGGGTTGCGACCCTATTGGCAGTAGAGACATCTGGTTTTGTATGGCCATAGACAGCTTCGCAGGACGGGACTGCATTTAGGATAACCGATGTCAGAAAGCTGCATCTGGAATCGGTGGCACAATAGCTCTGCCAGTAAGTAGACTGCTATCAGAGTGAGATAAAGGAGTATGAAAGATTGCCTGTTTGGATCTAGTACCCAGCTGCAGTAACACATCAATCTCAATAGTAATACTGGCACCGCGATGTCTCTCTGACAGTATCTAAAATGTTAAACGGATTTATGTTGAGAAGTAACCGTCAGATCCTGATTTCAGATTCACTAGTCGAGTAGGGTTCGAGACTCAGGAGTAGCTACGGCTGAGGTCGGATATGACTGGCTGATAACGGCTAATAAGCCATAAATGCTGGTTCCAGTCTCCCTTCTCTTTATCGGTAATGTTTTCCTGCCTATTATATGCTAGCTGTTGAGCAGCTGCTGGCTGATGACGGTTAATAAGCCAGCAATGGTCATTCCAGTCTCATATGCCTTCATCAGTAACGCATTTCTGTCATTAAAAGGGTCTCCAGTTGCTCTGCCTTTTTATCCTTACTGCTAAGTGTCGAGACCCCGAATTTTCAGAGTATTGGGCGGCTGTTCAACTTAAATTGACTGCAATTGTGAGATGACTAGAGAAAGTCCTGTCGCGAATGCTCTTTTCAGGCACGTTGTTTAATATGTTTCGGCCAATTTGCACCCTTGTGCCATATATATGACTACTAACAAACTCTAGGGCGACTGGAGAGTCAATTTTTAGCCTGTTATTCGTCATCAGCCAGCCATACCTAACCACGAGATTTACGAGCCTGGTGAATGGCATCTTTTTTGTTGGTTAAAAGTGCACCACTCTAAACATTGGAACATGAGTTCGCTGTTCAGTCAGAAAAGAGAGGCGTCATAGGGTTGGCAGCGCAAAATCGGCGAAAGCAGTATCGTAAGGACTGTGGCATTTGTTTCGTCAGCGCTTCTTTTCAGACTGCCATCCATTCTGGCCCAGAAATGTGGATGTTAACGCAAATAATTCGATAAGCACACATATAGAGCTATTTCGTTTGGCAATTGAGTACATTGCTTTTTAGAGGCTTCTCTCACAACGATTAATGTTCCAGTTTCTGCAGCTTAGACCTTATCAGGTGTTTCTATATAATACCTATTTGGTTGAAGTCTTTGAAATTAAACGAAGGCATTGTGTGATAACCTTAAGTGCATGTCACCAACATCGCAACATCATGGCAGATTTGTAAACTAACCTGACCTTTTCAGCGAGTTTTCTAGTCGCCGAGAGGGACGACAGAACATGCGGGAAGATTGATACAGTCATTTTTGAACGTATCCTGCCTTCATGCTGTCGATCATAATCCTGTCCACTAGTGGGGATCAGAAACACAAACATGCACACCAGTGGGGATCAGAAACACAAACATGCACTCTTCCACGGCGCAGGTCGTCCGCAAACTGAGTCTATCAGATGAGTCATAAGCATATCATTTAACCCAATTTCATCAGGGCCTCGCCACGTATCCTTCTCTACAGCTGCAGATCGGGTATTTATTCAAACAGGAATGGGCGCCCCGAACTAAACCGGCAAGCCAACGAGCTCGTGGCTCAATAGTCAGGGCGTTTGACTCCGATCAAAAAGGTCGCGAGTTCGAGACTCGGGTGGGACGCCACTTAAGGGGCGGCTAATAGGCCAGAAATGGCCATTCCAGTTTCCCTCCATGTCTTTGGCGGCAATGTTATCTGCCTACACATCGATCCATTGGCTTCCCAAAGCAAACAAGCTCCCTCTGACATGGCAGAGCTCACGAACAGGAGACCAACTACCAACCCGCAGTCGGGCATGTTATAATTTCTGAGAAGAGAGACGACCGAGACTACGGGTTGATTGCTACAGTCTATTTCGGGTTTATTTTACCTTCCTTCGGTCATTCAAAACCCTGACCACCAGCTGGGATCAGAAAAATAAGCACGCACGCAAACCCGGCGCACAACCGCGTCAAACAGATGGGCCATAGGCACTTCGTCGATCCAAGGGTTGTACATACTTCCAAATATACAAAACGCGCGAAGTGTTGGCAGTCAGATAAAGGAAAATGGATAACATGAAAGGGATGTGAGGAATGCAGTTCATAGATAGCCGAGAGGTTTGGGGTGACCCGGATGACAATTGCTGGCTTAGTACTCGTCGCCAGCCACCCAAAACCGCTCCAGCTTTCCGAGACCCGAGGAGCGCTTTGTTTATTGAGCGCTAAGAAATCGAATGGCCTAAAATTAGGCCATGGTTCACTCTATTACTTATAGTAGAGAGACGATCCCAATCAAGCTACGGGACATGTTTTAAGACTCATTTTAGATACCTCATAGATGAAACTCAGGTCCCGAAATCCTTGGATTTTTTGTCTTTGACTGATGACCGTAAATAAGCCAGAAATGGTCGTGTGGGCCTTCATTGTTTTTTTTGACTGAATATTATTTTAGTCGCCATGTGACTGTCAGTTAGAGTAATAGCTTGAGCTCCAAGGCACAATGGGAACGAGCATGTCTCCTAGTCTGATCGGCAAACGTAGGTTATATGTCCGATCAAAAACCGATGGGCCAAATGGCTCGTGGCACACTGGTAAGACGTTTGACTACGTGACCGGATGCCATTGCCAGCAAAGACAAGGGATACCGGAATGACTATTTCTGGCTCAGTGCCTGTCAGCATCCAGTCCTCCCCCAACCCCCAGGGAGGGGGCACCATCCGGGGGCTCGAACTCACCAGCTGTTGATCAAAAGTCCAACATGATTTCCGATTGAACTACAGGCTCGAAGTGTTTCGGTGGTTTCAATCGGGTATATTTACATTCGTTAACTCTGCTAAACTACAAGCTGTTGGCAGGGCTCTCGAATACGCCCCAAGGCAGAGTGAGACGAGTGAGTTCCATTCGTGATCTGTGAGCGTTCGTCAACGCCTACTTAACCCCAAATCACCAAAGAATTCGGGATCAAACGTAAGGTCCTGTAAGCTAGGAATTTGTTATGACTGGCCGCCAACATGTACTTAGTCAGAATGTATTATCCTGACCATCCTTGTCCCTCTGGGTAACCCATTAATTACATATAAGACAAATCGCTACTTAGCTATTGCTTGTCTTGGGTTAAGCAAAACTCTCTCATGCCCACACGAGACTCCGACCTTATCTGATTACCGTTTGCATAAAAAACACCGGCGGTGGGACGTAACGCCACGATTGGTGGTAGAACATTGCCGCAAATAATAAAAAATGCGCCCTTCAGGTAGCGAGATAGAAGATAAGGAGGTAGGTAGCCACTTGGATAGCCTTGCTGCTGAGGTAATATTTGTTAAATGAATGTGCGACCGTTCGTAGACCAAGACGGATGAATCAACTGCACAGTCATTAATTTAGTTGGAGGACGGGGGGGGGGGGGCTGATGGCAATTGCGTCAATTGGCGTACACTGTAGGCTGCAGCCTTCGCATTCGCACCAAGCTGGAAGCATAGAGGCGAGAAGCACTTTCCCGACAGGCGGGTCGAACCGAAGCCCCAGACGAGTCTGCGTGCCAAGCAGGAGAACCCGTATGTCGACTGCGATGTGGCTGTTGCGAATGCAACTACATTGGTGAAATCGACCGAAGACTGCAAGCCAGTATGCAGTGGCACCTATTGGCTACAGGAACATCAGGGAGAAGCACAACACGGCCTTGCAACTATCCGAACTTGGGTGTGCTTGAGACCATGAGTGGATGCAATAAGAAGTTTGCATTTTTGGATGACACCGGGGTCACCAATTTTAATAAACCTTATTTCAGTCTTGCAAGTTCGTGTCTGTGTCTGTGGCTAACGTCACCTTAAACGAATGTAAAAATACATGAACGTAAAACGGAAGAAGGAAGGTGGAATGTGACATGGTGCCGTTATTGGAAATCAGTGCACAGGCCACTACTGATCTCGCGTAGTACTGTTTGCTTCCTATATGAAGACTATCCGTACAATGATCATTACGAAAAAGTGAGTCAAGCCGCTGAAGGTCGGAACTCAGTCCTGTTGACTAATCGGCATACTCAGTTTCTGCAAGTTTATAGGACTTCGTGTGCACATCCTGATGGATGACTAGGCGCTATGCCCACGACATTTGACTACGAGCGGTTGGGATCCACCACCGCCTGGGCATAACTGCGGACGCGTACCAGAGCAGCACTCTATACCTCCCAATCGTAGTACCGGCTGCGCTGGAAGTAAGCCAATGACTGCTTATGACAATTCCTGGAACGGTTTTTCTTTGCTTCCCCTTTTCCCCTTCAGGACGAACAGACAGGGTTCATCCTTGTCTTAACTATCAATTTTCGCGCTTTTAGCATCGGTACATTGTACCCTATCAGCGAGCGTCCATAGGATGTTCCCACAAAAGAATCTCCATGAAACTCGCTGATGAATGTTTACCAACCGTTAACGAAACTTACCAGTCCGCTCCGTCGTTGCTTTGGGCCCTGACAGCAGCCATAGTGGCTAGTAGTCTTAGGCAGACAGTATTTCCGTCAAAGACAAGACAGCCTCCCTTGTCCTTGCAGGCAATATCATCGACCCAGAACCATTTTGACTTGTGGGTATCGTAGTTGAACCCATTTGGGCACAAAATTGATGCCAATACAAGCGAACATCCGTGTCCCAGGAAGCAATTCAGAAGAAGAAGACTCGATCGCTGGGACAATATGTTTATTCACCTGACGTTTCGATATCCGTCGCGGACTCGTCATCAGAGACATGAGAAGCAGAGCACAGCAAACTCCTGTACATGCTTAACCTATTTCTGCTACTCATGTCCCTGATGACGAAGAAACATATTGCCCCAGTGATCGAGTCTTCTTCTTCTTCGTCACTAAATTGATGCTCAATTTTAGAATTGAATTTAGGACCTCGTTTCTGGAATTGGTCCCTGCCAAACTGAAAGGAGTTTTACTTTCTTGCTAAACTTGATAAAGTCCCCCAGTCTGTTTACGGTACTGCGCTACTGTCCATGTACAAGACCCCCACGTCTAAGAATTCGCATGGAGGTGAAGTTATCACCAATGGAAACCGGCCTACTTCGAAATAACCGTCAACATAGCGAAAACGTTGGTGGATTTATGTACGTTCACTGATCGTAATATTGCGCAGTAACTGTCAGATCTCGAATTCAAGTTCACTATCCGAGTAGGGTTCGAGCCTCGGGGGTTGGATATAATTGGCTGATGGCGGCCAATAAGCCAGCAATGGTCATTCCAGTATTCTTTTTCTCTGTCAGTAATGTATCATTATCAGTATCAGTATATTGAGGGATATGAAGGAAAAATTCCTTTGAGTTCCCTATTTGTACATATGTGTAGTGGTGGCAGAAAAATTTGTATCTCAAAATGTTTGCGAGGCCAGTTGTCTTGAGTCATGGGATGGAAAAATAAGAGCAGACAGTGAAAAAACTCCTCAGGGATTTTTAGGAGAAAAACTGTCGATCTTGTGGGGGTAATATATGGAATTTAGGAGAAAAAAACGAAAAAAAACGTCCGATTTTGTTTCTGCCTATTATTTGCTAGCGATCGTTTGCGGTACTCAATCGTCACCCTCGTATTCTGCCACCAGCAGCGCAGCTGCTAGTTTCATAAACAAGAGAACATTACCAGCAAAGCCAGGACCCTTTTCTGGCTCATAAGCCGTCATCAGCCAGTCATACCGATCCCCTGATCGTGCACCACCTAAGGCTCGAACCCGCCATCCGTGGATTAAATGCCCAACACCCTAACCCACTACATCCTGGGTTCGTTGTCTTGTCACTTTCGATTTGGAAGGTGGACAGTGGAGTTTATTATTCTGCGCACAGTACTCACCGCTGTGCGGCTGCTGGCGCAGCTTAGGTGTAAGCCCCAAGGCGTGAAACGGTGAGCATTCATCAACCAGTATCGAAATTCCCGGCCCTAACTGGCAAGGCAACGAGCCCGTGGGTCAGTGGGTTTAAACGTCGAAATCCTAACCATGGGTTCCAGCCTCTGATGGTGCACCACCTAGGGCCGTGTATGGTTGACTGATGATGGCTCATAAGCCAGAAACGGGCCATTTTAGTTTCCCTATGTTTATTGGCAATCTTGTTCTACCTTTACCAGCCATGCTCATCTACCTACACTGCGGGGGAGCGGGAATAATTTCCGTAGCCGAGTGGTAAGCGTTCATCCACCGCCCCCTAGGCGTCTGGCGTGTCCTCTATTTCTCCATCTATCTTCAGGCATGTTGGTGGATTGGGCGGGATGACAAGGTTTCCTCAAATGACCGAAGTTTCTTGTGCGAGGGAGAGAGAACGAAAGATTGTTATTTTATCATCTTTTTTGCCATTCCCCTGGGATTTGCAGGAAACCGCTCGTCCTCACCTGCACCACCATGTTCGTGTTTATTTTATCGCTTCTGATTCAATGTTTCCGGCTTCCGAAGCCAGCAACTTATGCGGCATCGGCGTGGCAAAATGCTAGGTAACATATTTTCTGCCTTCTGTAGGATCGGCTTTTCTTCGTCATGGAGTTTATCAACGGCGGCGATCTCATGTACTGGATACAGCAGACTGGAAAATTCAAAGAGCCCGTTGCAACGTACGTTGGTGTTTTTTGTTCATGTCATTTTTGCAGATGAGATGAGGATTTATTGTGCACAGAATTCCAAGTTGCTATCTTAGGCAGCTGCGGCCACTGCAATGCGCCCATTCTTGCCCAAAAGAGAGCTTGAGACAGTGGGGCTGCTGCTTAAGCGTGATTTCGGAGCAGGTTCAAGTGTTCTTCAAGTAGTGCGTGGGACATTACCCGAGGGCTATCGTGTTTGATAGCCTTACCTCTATAAGTAGAGAGTATGGGGAAAGGGGCGTGCTCCAGTAGCGCTTGGGCACCCGCGGCTACCTGCACGTACGTGTGGCCTCTAGTGGAAGTCGGTCAAGTGTCTGCAGATCAGCGTGTCTGAAAGCACTCACTACCACTACCTAGAGGCAGCTGGCTTCGAACGAAGACGCCGGGCACAGAAATGTTGGGCATCGGCTACAATGCCCTTGGCAACAGAGTTAGGACATCTGCAGGCTGTGGCAATCAGCTCTATCGAATTTTCCTTGCGTGGAACAATTACGGTAGGATGGATACTTGAGAATGAAGTTTATTTGCCTGCCAGTAGCATGACGATGTTCAGACGCATAGCGAGAGCCTGATGTGTCCGCTACTGCTTGAGATGACATCGTCAGCCAGCCATTACTTAGCGCAAGGCCTGAGGGACCACAGTTGTGAACCCGAGGTAATAGGCTAACGAATATTCGCGTAAAACACTTTCGACTGCCGTTTGGTAGTCCTTATTTGAAAACACATGAGACATCTAGGCCAGGGCTCTGCGCTACTTGAAAATCGCATAATTTCCGAACTGCAATTAAATTAAGCTAGAAGACAAATAATAATGGCGCAGTTTTACAACAAAACGCTGAATCTAAATTCAAGGGAAATTCACGGAAAAAAATGTCATGCGTTTGAACCGGGGCCTGCAAAATTACCAATTGAAGAAATAACTGGGTCCCGTAGTCAGCCTAGTGTGTGTTTGTGCCGAGTGGCTGATTGGTGGACTGAGAATCAGGCCGCACTAAGTCCTTCTTAATGTGACATCCATGGCACTCCTGCGGTTTGGGACCCACATCAGGTGTGGTGGCACACATAGGGATGGTTCCGGCCACGCCAACCACCTGCGCCCTTTCCCGCCTCCTATTTTAATGATATCGGTCCCACCTGGGGAAGGAGAGAAAGTGAAATAGATGCAGCGCAAGGCCATCCTTACTATAATCTTATGAACGCACGAGTCACGGCGCTTGCTTACAGTCTACTGCAAAGCACGTGGCGAACACACTCACCAAGATGGGCATTCCTTTTGTAGGTACTAAAAGGTTGCTGTGAAAATTTTAAAATTGGGTCTTTGCTGTCTAAAGACACACTACTTTACAGTAGACTACTCATAGGCAGTAAATACTATCTTATGCTTTAATGTAAGGCCTATAAGCAACGGGTCAAATATGTAATCCTCTGGTCGTTTCACAGAAACAGTTAACTGTTTTGCGTGAAACACGTCTGGTCAGGACTTATCCGGCAAGCTGCTTTCGATTATTGACAGTTCGTTTTTTGCGATCTTTTTTATGGTAATATGGAATCCCCCGAGTTCTATTCTGCAACTAAGATAGATTCGACTAAAACTGTTGACTCATTATCTCATCTAACTTTGAACTTGACGAGTTTTGTTTTTCCAACTTCATTTAAGCCTGTCTGTTTTGAAGTCAAATGTCTGTTTCCGTAGGTCAACTTATCTGTGTTCTGGTTTTGTCCGACTATGAGTGTGTCTGCACTTTCATGCTGGTACAAGACTGTTTTGAAGGCCGTATTTACGAAAAACTACCTCCTATGTACAAACTAATTCCACATGAAAGACTTCATGCTGGTGTAGGGAGTCAGCAACCCACTCGGCGAGAAATGGTAAAGAATCCCAATCTGCCGGTTCTGCTGAAGGACACGGTACTACTACTATTTCTACTAATACTACTACCACCACCACTGCTACTACTGTCACTAATATTATTAGTACTACTATCACTACTACTAATACTACTAATGCTACTTCTATCATTAGTTATACTAATACCCCTATTGCCACCATCACCATCACTGCTACTACTGCCAACAATATTATTATTGATACTACCACCGCCAACGGGGTCTTCATGGGCAGGGAAACTGCTTAAATGCCGCCTAGAAGCATAAGAGACTATAGATGTATGGTCTGTAGAAGAGCGAAAACTCAAGTGTATTCGTGTACCGCCATGTCACATATTTGTCACTGTCCAGGTTGCAAAGGCTTTATAACTCCTGAGAAAATACTAACTACTACTAGTGCAACATTGAAAAGAAGACGACTCGATCGCTGGGACAATACTTTTATGCGCCTGACATTTCGAGATACTTCGAAAATTCGTCATCAGAGACATTATCAACGGATCTCGAAAAGTCAGGTGAATAAAAGTATTGTCCCAGCGATCGAGTCGACTTCTTCTCAATTACTTCCTGTGGCTCGCATGTTCGCTTGTATAAGTGCGACATTTCCAACCCTCGCTTTTCATTTAGTCTGACGACGAGCAAGTGACACCTGCTGAAAAATTCACGAGTAAAACTCGATTGTCCGAAGTCCTTCCATTTCACAAACTTACTTATTTGAGAACTTACTGTGTATCTTTTAATGTCTACAGTCACAGTCCTGCACTTTGACTGTTTGACTGCATGACACATCTCCCCTGGAAAGCTTGAGACCTAAGCACGGTTGTAGATCACAGTTTAGAGGGGGAATTTGTAGTTCCCACATGTCAATCGATTGGTGAATAGTCCTGGGTGTGTGGTTTGAAATGCTATTTTCACCCATGAAAGTGACTGCATGCATTGCGGTGTAACAGCTGGGTTCCGATTTGGTGAGTGTTCACTTCCCGTAAGAAAGCCTTCGGTTTATTCCGGATTTGAGGTAATTGCGGCTTCTACCATCTGCCCTTTTCTGCTGTGAACAAACGCAGAACAGACCGTCCATACCCCCCCCTAATCTGGAGGCATCCATTTTCACTCAAGCGAAATCTTTTTTGAGGCGGCGGAATTCCCCTCCCTTGTGCCCTATCTGCGAAGAACCGTCCTGAAATATCTGTTTACTGCTTATTTTATATTTGAGCGGCTCATGTAATGCTTACTTGGCCTTTACTGCGTGATTTCTGCACGCATGTCAGAATCAGACTTGCGGTATTTTAAGGTCTTTGTCGGCTAGTGTGTCTCGTGGATTTTTGCAAATGTTTTCTCAAAAAATATTTCAAGATTTTGCGTTTTCGCGCGCAAGCAGCGGCAGCCCTGCAAACTGTCGGCACAATCTTCTCTGGGGGTGTTTGTATAACGTAAAACTAATGTAAAACTGCACCAAGTCAAGAGGAAATTCCCAATGAAAATGCGGTTTTTTTCTTCTTCTCCAGGTTCTACTCAGCTGAAATAGCCGTCGGGCTATTCTTCCTCCACTCGCATGGGATCGTTTATCGGTAAGGAAAGGCCGTAGGTTGTCTTTATTGCTACTGTTTGCAAGAAGCCGTAATGAGTCCTCGTTATTCAATCTTTGATCAAAACCGAGTGCTAGGCCCGCGAAATATTCTATCTATTGGTAACAGTCTATTAAAATAACACCACGGACACTCCAAACCACAGGAATCTATATTATGAGACCGGTGATAGACAGGGATTATGCGGGTGGTTGCTTACACAGGTTCAAAAGAGAAAATAAAAGAAATATGTCACACAAAGCAGGAAAAATTGACGCATCTTTTATATAAAGCCCTATATAGCAACGCAAATGCGCGCGATAATTGAAAAATAAGCTAAAATGCACAAAAAAATAATAATTTAAATTAACGCATTAGGTACATCGGGAAAATAAATTAAAAAAATAAAATAAAAATGCTACGATTACAATATTCTGGGGTTTTCAAGGCACAAAACGATGAGTAAGTTCCGTAACCGATCGCTGACTGCCTATCTGCCATTTTGCACATTCCCAATCAAAAGCAGCAAGGCAACGAGCCCGTGGCCCATTGATTAGGATGTTGGATTTCTAACTAACGAGACCGCGCGTTCGAACCTCGGAGGTCGCCACCCCTGTGGTTAAGTATGGCTATCTGATGATGGCTAGTATGCCAGAAATATCCCTCCATCCTCTCTTGCATTTGTCGCCTGCGTATTATTGCTTATAATATATGCTAGCCGTTAAAAGGCTACTGTTGGGGCTCGAGATTTAGCTCCAAGGCACAAGGGGGCGAATGCGTCCAGCAACCGATTGTTTAGCGCTTATCTAACGATATGATATCTGGACCTCGAATCTTCACGCATATTGACCTACCAGTATATATCTGCATATAGGCGTACAACGACCGGTTAGAGGACACACTCGCTCGTCCATGGTGCCTTCATAGCTCACACTTGACCCTACACCGCTAGTTGGCTAATGGCATAGGCAGAAGGACATAAACGGCAAAGTCAAGGCGGACTATGATGGTCATTTCTGGCTTATTAGCCGTCGTCAGCTAGTCATACCCAATTCGGGTGTTTCCCCAGAAATTGGCGGTTCACTCGAGTTTCGAACCCATGACCTTGTTAGTTAGAGTGGCAACGTTGCGCCACGGGCTTGCTATATTGTCGGTATGTATGGATATATAGCTGTGCATTGTAGTAAAGGCCACATTATTCGGGTAACTGGATGCGCTCGTAGGCCCCTCGTAGGCGTTCACAAGAGATTATTGAAAATGTGGAGGCCAGAATGTCTATTTGCAGCTAGTCATAATCAGTCATCAAATCCCCTAGCCCAGGTTTGAAGATCTAGTCAAGACCCGGTCTACGTCTACCAACTGGAACGGAATTCTTCCGCTCGTTCTATTTAGTAGGGTATTAGGGATTGGTTTATTAAAAAAACGCCCCATTATTTTCTGCTTTTTCGCTCTGATGGCGATAGGCTTCTTACTGAAATCTGCCCCTGTGGAGTCAAATTTTGGCTTGCCTATCACCTCTGCGTATTTCGTTCAAAGTGTGCAACAGGTTATCTTCAATAATACGCTGATGGTTGGGCGCAATCAGTGATTATTAATAACAAATGCTCTTTTTCTTAGCGACATCATCATTAAATATGGAAGTTCGCGAAGTATTAGCACATTTGCCGTATGCACCAACACCTTTACCGCTTCCATTCGCATCCATTGCCACGCCTCCCAATCTTGTGAATTTGCTCCTTTTCCTTACTTTCTGCCCCACAGGGCGACGTAATTACAGTGCGCGCGGCCACTCCGTGAGATAGGGATGGCAAGGGAAATTATAGCAAAGTGACGTTTTTCTCCTAGACAGATTTCGGAGATTAGGTTACTAGCGTAACCAGAAACAGCCTAGCTTATGGTTTACCCACCTCCACCCCCCTTCCTGCCAAACGCATGTTGCGTCTCCGTAAAAAATACCAGCTTTTCTTTCTATTTTGCCACCGTAATATTCCAGCTGAGTCTACGAAAAATGGCATCATTACGTTGCCAAAAGGAGCAGCTATTCTTCTGCGCGGCGTAAATAGCAGCAAATTACCCCCGCGGATTACATAATTAACAAATAATTCCTCGTTTAAATGGGGCATTCACTGCGCATGAACATGCGACCAAACATTCTGCCCCAACTCCCGCCCACGAAACCGTGCAAAACATTGACAGCCGCGATGGGCGAAATGCAGTGGGTTAGTGACGTGGCGTTGTGGTGAAGGAGAAGCAAATACCGGCAGTTTTTCGGGTCTTACCGACTTTGAAAAGGCATGTCAGCAGCCACAGGAGGAGGAGAAGGTGCTCTCTGCCCGGAGCTGTGAATCATGCGTGAGTCAAACCGGTGATCAGTCGAATGACTGCGTTTTGGACGACGACGATGACCTACGCACTCACAAAAGCAGATTTTGACCGCGGAAAATGACGGCGTTCACCACGCGCCTAACAGACTGTACGCAGGCCTGAAGTTTACGTGATTTTATTTGCAGTAAAGCCTGTTTCCTCTCCTTTCTCCGACGCCGCTTGAATAGACGGTATGACAAGGGCAGGACAAATACAGATGGCTACCGGTGTATTGAATGGCAAAATAGTGCGTCACTACACGGACCAATCACAATCCAGGCGCTGCTTCAAGTGCACCGGGCTATAAGGACTTACAGCTTACCACTCATGGGAATGGAAGTTAGCGGTTCTTGCATGCGAGCATTCACCCTCCATCGTATGCATACCGTAAGCATGGTTTGTGACGTGTTACAAAAAGATTTTACTCATAGGCAGAAGGACATTACCAGCAAAGACATTGGACACTAAAAAAACCTGTTCTGCCTTGTTAGGCGTCATCAGCTAGTGATACCCAACCCCAGTGTGGCCACTGAAATTGCTGCCGTACCGAGATTTGAACTCGCGATCTCTCCCGTCAGGGCGAACGTCTGAACAGTTGAACTACGAGGTCACTGCCCTTGCCGATTCTACTTATGTTGGGTAGCGAGCCGAGCCACCTCTCCACTCTCCTTTGTGCGTAGGCTCATCAGCAAACCTGTCTTTTAGGTCCCCCTAAGTATCTATCCCCCCTGCCTAACTGTCTAACGTATATTGCGGGTCAAACATTTCGTTCTTGGTAAGTGGGTGTAAATAAATATTTAATTGTGGTAGAATTAATGACAAAAATATTAAAATACAGAAACTTATATTTGTTGTTCAGGAAACTGATGCTAATTTAGGGAAGTGCAACTTTATCTTGGCAGTATTTAACGGAAGAAAAGGCAAATTTGACCTTACATTGGCGGAACTGAACGAAAACAGGGAAATTCGGGTTACTGAAAAGTTAAAACGAGGATTATTTTATGAGGCAAAGACAAAAAGGGCCCTTAAATACAATCCTACCGGCTCAACAATGTGTTGGCACACCTAGGCACGTGCTCGCGCCGCGCCAGCCTCCTACGCACGATCTCGCCTTAGGTCTCCTTGCCCTCTTGTTGACATTGAGCACAGGTAAGAGGGAGACGGGAGAGGCTACTGCGCAGATAAATCGAAAGGGGACCACCAACACTTTGGCGCCCTCTACAATACATTAACAATGTGTGAGAAGCAACCGAGCGTATCGATGCAGAGCTCGGCGTGGGTATTGCTCATCGCCCGATAGCTAGCATGCGTGCACGAGTCATGCAAATCAAAGACCCACTGGATGTAGGTGAGCAGTCTGGCGTCATTTATCAGGTGCCATGTCGCGACTGTTATTGCCATTATACGGGGCAGACCGGGCGACGACTTAGTTTGCGAATAACGGAGCACAAATGGCAGTGCAGAAAGGCGACCCGCAGTCCCAGATCGCTACCCACACTCTGGAAGAGGGCCACGAATTAGACTTCTCGAACACACTGATAATGGCACGAGCCAGTAGTAAGACGGGACGCGAACTGCTGGAGGCCTGGGTGTCAGATCCTAGCTCCATAAACAGGCATGTGGATATACCGCCCTGTTATTTTGCCACCCATGCCCGCGACCAGAAACCAGAGACCAGTTTCTCTGCAGTTTCTCTTATGCATAGCTGACGCTTACCGTTTTCACCTTTACTCTGACTATGGCTTCTCGTGTGGAGCCGAAAGCTCAGAATTAAACTTTCGCTCCAGAGATCGCGTCTTCCTCTTCTTTACAACATGAACCCAGGGCACGCATATTCGCTTCTATTCGAGAGGCTATTACAATAATGCGCAGGTCAGCGTACCTGCCCCACAATTTCGTGGGCACACCGTGGTACTTGTTGGATTTGACGGACTCTCTATCCCTTGAACTACGGGCTCGTTGTTCTGTCACTTGCGATCAGGCATATTAACGGTGATATTAGGGCGCTGACTAATTGCATTTCGAGACACACTCATCCTGGTATGCCCTTAGGACGAGGCTTGAAGCCCGCTTGTAGATTTTAGGCAGAAACTAAACGGTTGAGGGGGAACAAAACGCTTATTTCTGGCTTGTTAGCCATAATCGGCCAATTAAACTCAACTACTGAGGTTTGAAACCACATTTTGGTTAGAACTGAGGGACGGCTGACTAAACCAACAACAACCTTTGTTTTATTTGCATTTTGTGTCATTTTGTTCCATTCAACGGGCTACGAAAATCAAGATCCGTGTTCACACAGTGTTTTCCAAGGAAGACACTGCACCAAATGCGGGTTTTAGCGATTACTTAAAATGCGGACTAATAAGTTTTTCGCGATATTGAGGAAAAAGGTACCTCTGCGGTTATTACAGAGTTGCCGGTTCTAATTGAGTTTGTTGCTATGCAAGTGGGTGGTATCCTTGGAGTATTTGCGGGTACAATCTTCTTGTCATATTCCTCAGGGTAACGAAGTAGGCTTTTGAATGGGTTGTGGGTTGCCGAACGTGCTTAAAGGCTTTGGGCTTCCGGGGCATCTTCACTGGGAAATTTTTGCATTGCTCAAGTTGTTTAAAGGCAAGATGATTAACGAGAGGGAGATAGACTTTGGCCTTGCTGTCAGTTTGAAGATGTCCACTGATCGTCTCCATTCAGCTTATGGATGGATGCTTCAAGTACGCATTCAAAGCACAGAACCCAGCGTTCCGGAATTGGCGATGTCTACAACAGTTGGGTTCACCGATCATGGAACCGAAAAAGTTTAAATCTCTTAACTGGCAGGTGTGCATATCAGCAGAATGCTAACTTACCAGCCTCAGTTTTCTGTCTAGCCAAGGTTGTCTGTAAACTTCGAGAACAATTACCTAAAGGCGCCCTACAACTGGCCTCGACGTTATTAGTTACTTTCACGACATGAACATGTTGCAGCTTCATCTTCGCGCTGTTGGTGATATCCAGTCGACGTTCACTGGGATACAAATTATATTATTGAATTTGCCAGCTGCCTAACAAACCTGGAAACAGATGATTTCACTGATCTTCTAAATCTGCCTCTTAGACACGCACAAACCTACCTTACGACGAGCAGATACTCTGTCTGTAAGAAAGCCACATGACTGGAGCTGTTTCCGCGATGATGATAAATCGTTTCTCGTGGAAAAACTATTACAGGTGCATTTTGCAGGTGCCTAGCCGACCGCTAAACGTAACCCATAATAATTCATCCCAACCTCTCCCCCCGATTTGGTTTCGCGTCTAGAAAAATGTATACACTTAATAATCTTGTACTATCGTCAGGATGAAGACCGACTAAGCCGGTAAGAAGTGACTCAATAAGAGGAGGGCAGAGTTTTGCGGTCTCTACGTTCCGCAACGATGCTCATGTTGAACTTCAAAAGTTTATTCGGTAAACATATGTTTTCAGCAATTCATCATGAAATCGGTAAAATTACCGGGCTAATGAAAATTGTACAGTTGGAGAAGAGTAATAAGTTCCTTTTGATAACAATTCATCGTTTTCACGCCACCCGAATGCGAGATCGGCGTGTATAGGTCTTTGCGCTGAAAGGCGGGGGAGGAGAAGAAATTGCGATAGTTTGTGAGCATAAGTGCCAATAAAAGCGAACATGCGAGTAGCAGGAAGCAATCGAGAAGAAAACGACTCGATCGGTGGGACAATACGTTTATTCGCCTGAAGTTTCCACATCCGTCGCGGATTCATCATCAGAGACATGAGTAGAAAACAGTAGCAGAGACGGGTTATGCATGCACAGAAGTTTACCGTATTTATAGGATACAGTCGGTACTGCAAACATACTGCGACAATTAAAGTTAATTGCCTTCTTGCGCGTGGATAGTTTGTTGGACGGCACGCACGATCTGACCTGTTGAACACTCATCACGGGCGGTGGGCTCGGGCGTGATGATTGCTCGGCCACCTGGCCCTCCGTTGTTGACGTAGGATGAGGCGGTGGCCTGCCCGTTCCCCAGGTGACGACTTGCTTTGGCCAAGTTGAATCTCAGCACTGAATATGGATCAGGCAAATCGTTGCACTTATTTATGGATTGGGGGCCCGTGAACCACGACTCAAGTAGTTCTCCGCTCACTCGATTGTCACCTCTTCCGAGAATTTCAGCCTCATCAAATTTGAACGTGTGGACTGGTCTCGTCGAATGAACCGCAACTTAAGAATTGACATCATTTCGCCGCACTGCTGCCGCGTGTTCGGCAATTCGCGTCTTGAGAAGTCTGACAGTTTCTCCCACATAGTTGCTTTGAAATCAAATGCACCAGATACTGTAAACGACCTCACATGTTTCTTGCCATGGCAGTGGGTCTTTCGGTTTCATTATCTGACGCCTTATGGTTGCCATCGGCCTGTGTGCGACTCCAAATCCAAGTGGTGCGAGAAGGCGGCCGACGACTTCCAATGCGTTTTTGACGTATGGGATCGCACGCCAAATGTTAGGGTCGGTGCACTTTTGCTGGCCATCTCGTTTGCGCAAGCACCAGTGACAAAGTTGCGCGGTAAGCCATTCTTTCTGAACACCCGTCGAAGGTATTCTACCTCGGCAACTTTATCTTCTTGTTCGCTGCAGTGCGTTACAACACGCCGATAGAGCCTCTTTACGCAACTGCGTTTTTGGCTGATTGGGTGGTTGTGTCAGGCGAATAAACGTATTGTCCAAACGATCGAGGCGTCTTTTTCTCGTGAGCATTAGTCATGGGTTAGATAAGTGGATTGATAATTACTGTCATTTGCGCGGAGTAAATAACTGTTACTAGGAGATGAGGGCGATATGCGATCGCCACCTGGCGTTGGCCTTATCTTCAAAACGGAACTAGAGTTGAAAGCGTGAGTGTTCGAGAACTTCGAGAGCGACGGCCTTAAAGGCAGCCTACAACTGCCCCCAACGTAATAACGTTATTTTCACGACATGAGCATATGCTAGCATCATCTGTACGCTGTTGGTGAGATTCAGTCGACGTTCAGTCGTGAACCAATAGGGCATTGAACTTGCCTGCTACTAAATAAAACATGCAAAAAGACAACATCACTGCTGTTCTGATTCTTCCTCTTGGACACACACACACAGGCGTACTTTAAGCATCGAGCAATTACCCCTGTCTGTAAGAAGGTCACATGACTTGCGCTGTTCCCGCGAGGATGATAAATCTTTTCTGGTAGGAGAAAACTACTGCAGTTGTACTTTGAAGGTGCTAAGTCGACCGCTTAGCGTAACCAGTGGTAATTAATCTCAACCCTTCCCCCCACCAACTTGCTGCCGTGTCTAGAAAAGTGCAAGCAATTAATAATTTTGTAGTATCGTCAGAAAAAAATATCAAGTGAGCCGGTTTAAATGAGCCTCACAGAGAGGAGGGCGTTGCATTGGGGTCTTTTCGATATTCTTCAACCAACGCTTCCGCAAAAGGTCTGCGGATAGCATCTATTTCCTTGAATTAGAATGAACGGTGGAAGTTAAATTTCGATCCCCAAAACTGTTTAAAAATCGGCAACAGTAGCTTATGTAGCCCCACTCATTGATCCCTACAACCTGCATGTTTTCCTACGAAAAAGGTGTTTATCGGGTTTCATGTGCAGGAAATTAGGACACGCAGTGGAAAATACTTTAATAAATGTTAAATGCAGGCTTACTTTACTGTGTTAAGAAGTGTTTCTGATGTATATCTGTACATTTTCCTAATCTGCATTATCAATTAACTTATTGCGGAAAAACCTGATTATTAAACTGCAGGTTTCCTGAATTTTCCGAAAAATTAAAATGTTGTTTAAGAGTTCGTCTACTTCAACTTACCTGTGGTCCAGCTTACCGTTCTGTAATTAGATTAGTATAATCCGCGGCGAAAAGTGCCGCACACCTTCAATTTACATGCGGAACAATCTGCTCCCAGTGGCCGCAGGAAGCAACTTCGACAAATTTTTTTCACGTTAAACTTCCTAAATTTTTCTTTTCTGCCTATCCTATTTCATCACCCCAAAAAACTTTATAACCACCGTTTTTGCAGGACAAAATGCTGGGACTAGTGGTATATGAGTGGTGCTACATAAGCTTATTTTGCTAAATAATCTAATGTTTTGAACAAAAAGAGAAATGCAACCAATTTATTTAAAGTTAATTTTATTTTGGTGTTCAGCTTTAGTTTTTTTAGTTTATTATTCAGTTTTAATACTTATATTTTTTGTTTTAGATTTATTTGTAATCTAGTTATTTAAGCTTACTTTAGCTTACCTTAACTTAGTTATTTAACTTGAGTTTAAATTTAATTCCTAGTTTATTTTTAGGTTTATTCGCCACATGCGATTTTAATTTAGTTTTTACTTCATATAACTTTCATCTCGAAAATCCGTAGTTCGTTGCGTTTTTCGGCAATTTAGAGCAGTTTACGATATTTGCGTAATTATTAAGGGGATTTTGGCAGATTTGCTTAATTAGTGGACCTGTATTGCTGGATTCCATACGAGAGGTAAAGTTAGGTGTGCAAAATCAATCGAAGTGTAAGAAACTTTATGGCGCAAGGCGTGGCGTTTGTAGCTCAAGTGGTAAAGCGTTGGTTGCGTAAAGGTCTTACCTTTTATGCGGGTGGGACTCCCGCCAAGCACCGCGAGTTTGTTTCCAGTTAGGTCACCTAGATATACCGTGTTGCATATTTCATTTTTAACGCGCTTTTTGTTGGCAATTAGTAGATTATTCGAAAAATTATTCTTATTCTTTCTCATTTTATACACTCCTTTTTATTTATGTTTTTAGTCCTCTGTAGTGCATAATCGTTAGTACCACCTGACCCGTATTAAATAAGGATGGGATTTTGACGTGCTGCTTGGGGGTGAGTGAATTGAAGCAACAACACAGCCCTTCACCGTTTTTTTGGTGCGCCATAAACACCCTGGCTGATACCTAGTACGCTTACTTCCTACAGTCATTAGGTTGCAGTTCTGGCCCCTTAAACGGTCCGCGTGGTAGATGCGCTCGACGAATGGAGTGACCAGATGAGTGCATGACAGGTTTTATACTGGTTGGACTTTCATAATAAATAACCCGCATGAGAGGAAAGGGAGGGGGTGCTTGACACCGAACACAGCTGCATGAGGGAAGAGTAAGTGCGGTAACTGCAGCGCAAGCCTACCATCACAGCACAATTCACGGTACCTGCAGCACAATCCCCTGGAGCCCACGGTGGACCTCCTCGAATGCGACAGTCGAACTTTCTAGGTCAAAGTGCCCCTACGGTCCCCTAATTTCACTGAAGAGATATATGTGTACCAGTGCTCACCGACCTTTCTAATTATTTCTTGAAAACCTTTTTGGAAAACATTCTGTTTCCGAGGTTTTTACGGTTTAACGCTGCCGCAAGTTTTAAATTGACCAGATATATTATAAAAGTTTGCGGATTTTGATAAAAAGGTCTTCTATATGAAAACAAAATTTAAGGTTGGATGCTAGTGTAACACCAAGGTATCGGAAAGAGGATACTTCCGTGGGCAGAATGTCGATAATTTCGGGACTGGGAGAGGGTCGCAGTCGAAAAATACACTGGACTGACTTTCTTTCGTTAAGTAAAGGCTATTTGCTGACGACCATTTTGAGACATGGTCTAGACCATCCTTCAGTATTTGGAAATGTGACTGACTTTTGAGCGGATGGCCAACAACCATATCATCAGCATATTTAACAAACAAGCATTCGTTTGGCGATCATAGGGCGTCAGTGTGGAGAGAGAAGAGATGAGTGGATAATATGGCCCCCCTGAAGAACTCCACAGTTATTGGGAAGGACCATGGATTTTCGCTCTCCGCACTGAACAAATTGAGTGCGGGAAGTGAAATAGTCCCCAAGCCAAGAGACAGCCCAGTCGGGACAGCCGCACGCAGAAGTTTTGTAAAGAATTAGATGGCGAGGGATCGTATTGAAGGCTGAGGAGTAGTCAAGAAAAGCACAACCGTATGCACTGCAGCTATTATCTCAATCTCTTAGAGCAGAATGGACTACCAGAGCAACAGCGTCTAGTGTACTACGCCTAGCCGTATACGCAACTTGGAAGGGATCGAAAAAATTTGAGAAAAACGGCCTGATGACTTGTTCTGCAAGTTTCAATAGTGCAGAAGAGCAGACAATTGGACGAAAAGATTTTAGACCAGTTGAGGAAGGTCTTTTCGGGATTGGAGTGATTCTCACTGATCTTCACTCATCGGAAATCTTAGACTCCATGAAGGACAAGTTGATGAGGTGTTTCAGTGCAGGTGCTAACTAAAAAGAGCAGGATTTCAGTAGAAATGGTGAGATACCATCTGGTCCTGCAGCAGTTGAACCTCGAACCTTTTTTAATATGTTTCATCACCGTTTTCACAGACACAGGAACAAAGACACTTGGTAATAAGGAAATGGCGTCTGTTGGAAGATCGGAGGCAGTGAGAGTGTGGATGAAGTTTTCATTTAAATGGTCTAAATCTAAGTCAGAATCTACATGTGCTAGTGTATTCCGTTGACAAGTGAGACGCTTAAGACTCTTCCGAATTTCATCCGAGGAGAGAGGAGCGGAAGATGTAGAAGTAGTAAAAAGCTGACTAACAAAAAGTTCGATCAGCCTGGAATCTCATGCTTTATCTGGACGTCCAAATACTTTAGTCTATCTCGCAGACCTAGTTTATAGAACAATTCCTTTTGACGTCTCAAAGATTTTAGGTGGGGAGAAGATATTCTGCCAGGTCTAACCATGACAGTGTCAAGAGGACAGCAGACGTTAAAAATGTTGGTTATAAAAGTAGTGAGATACCTACAGCATGATTCGACATCTGAGTACTCTAGAAGGGTAGAAATATTGCCAGATATGACGGTCTGGAGCAAAGAAATATTATGAGGGGAGGTGTCTCGGACACTTAGTTTCCTCTTGGGAATTACTAACAGCCCTTTGTTAGAGCTACAATAGATGGTTGGCAAGCCCAATAACACAGAATGATCTGAGCCTGCCAACGGTGCTCTATTTTTGACGACAAAAAGTTTGGGATGGTTCGTTAATATGTGATCCAGAGGGGCGTCGGCACGAGTGTTGAAGGAAACCAAGTCGTCAAAACCTAACAGTGTAGGAGGACGAACATTTACATGGTTGAAGTCACCGATGAAAATTATAGCATGCTCGCAAGACATAACAGCAAGTTTTTGGGAAAAAAATCAAAAAAGGTGCCTAAAGCACGTTGGCATGTAGAGGGTGGAATTTAAATGCTGAAAAAATGATGCCTTTAGAATACCTTAAAAACCTAGGCTTGCATGCAACAGAAATGGCGTCTTTTAAGTCGTTCGAATAAGATAATAGGAACTTACAATTATTGCACCATTGCTGGTTTACAAAGACAGGCTAGTGCCGATAACTCGACACACTTGTTAAACAGGGATCTGCAATTTGTCGACATGAATCCTGGAAGTGACAATTCTTGTAAAGGCTTACGTTTGTTTCCTTGCTGCCAACCTGATCTATGCTTTCCTTTCCGCGTGGTACGGAGAATTGTTGAAGACGTTGAATTGCATATGCGACAGATTGGCCGCATTTGACAAATATTGGGATAGTGATATGTTGTAGATAAAATAACTTGTTTTCGTTTCATGATCACAGATGCAGACAAACAAAGCAGAGTATAAGAGAGGATGGTATAGGATCATAAATTCCCACGTGAATAGAGAGCGAAAAAATGGGTGGCTCAAATGCAAAAGCCGCGAAGGGCGAAGCATTCAATTTAAATTACGATGCAACATACCGACGTATATATGATGAACGTATACACTCTGAATAATCATTTGAGAAACTTGCTATCAGAAGCCTCAAATTCGCACAATTTTATGTGGCAGTAGTTATTGAAGCTAAAAGGCAAATTCCCCGGGTTATATTTACAAATCTATCAGAGGGTCACATGGATGACCCTTTCAGACTAAGTAACTGTCGTCATTTAGGCATATCCATCCTGGGGTTCGAAAGGTTCGAGTTTGACAACCCTACCGGCAAATATTAATAACCGGTATTCGAACTGGGATGATGCACCGCCTGGCGTTGACTATGACTGCCTGATGATAGCTAATAAGCTTAGAAATAGCCACTTCAGTCTGCTTTACCTTTTTCGGTAACGCCATTCTGCGTACACATGTTAGTCCTTTTCCGAAAAACTTGAAAAAGTGGGGCTGATATCAAGCAAGCAATTTTATTTTTACCGAAATTATGATAATCACGTTTGATTTATTTTGTTTATATTGGCAGAAGGACATTACCGACAAAGACAAGATACGCTTGGATGGTAATTTCTGGCTTGCCAATAGAGGAGAATATACGAGTTCCAGGCAGCAGTTCCGAAGAAGAAAATGCGATCACTGGAACAAGGACTTTATTTCCCTGACGTTTCGGATTCCGTTGGGAATCCTTAGTCGTAGGTTATCGTAAAGAGGTCTGAGACATGCACAGATAAGCGGTAATACATGCCCATAAATACCGTGCAATCTGTGCATGTATCACCTCTTATCTGATCATGTCTCAGAACTGTTTACGATTAACTATGACTAAGGATTCCCGACGGAATCCGAAACGTCAGGAAGATAAAGTTCTTGTTCCAGTGATCGCATCTTCTGCTTCGGAATTTCTGGCTTAGTAGCCGTTGTCAGCCAATCATACCCAACCCTAAGCGCTTGACTACATATCGGTGCCCCGATCGAGGTTCGAGCCCATGACCCTGTTATTTAGAAGTACAATGCTTGAACCACTGTACCACGAGCTTGTTTTCTTGCCGGTTTTTGATCGGGAACATACAATATTTTACAGGCACTATAGTAGTTGCCGTAAATCTTCAACGGCAGTGTACAGTTTACCCAATTATTATTAATAGTAGCCCGTTGTAGCGTGAGCTGAGGAGGTCACTTTAATCCTTACGAAGGTGCATCTTACGATATGGCATTTGTTCTTTAAATAAGTGTTACCTAATGTCTACGTGAAAATGTCTGCTTGTTTTTAAGGGACCTCAAGCTCGACAATGTTCTGCTCGACCAGGAAGGACACGTCAAAATTGCCGATTTTGGTCTATGCAAGGACGGCATCACTGGCGGCGCAACAACACGCACCTTCTGCGGGACTCCAGATTCAATTGCGCCAGAGGTACTAGATTGAAAATCTTCTCTCGGCCTTTAAAGCATCGGTTTAAGTATTTTTGAGCCATTTAAATCGAGTGCTCTGTTTTTAAAATTAGTTAAGGTAATTTGTTGTCGGTAAAAATAAAGTTGTTCTATCACCTCAGAACACCCTAACTCCAGAAGTTAGTCTTACAGGACCGGTGGTATTAGTTTACTTATGTTTTTAATTTAATTTTAGTTTTACTTTTTAGTTAATTTTATCAATATTGGCTTGGTTTATTTGGATAACTTCAGCATATAGTAATTATCTAAGTATAATTATGTAACTTTGACGGCATCTCGCTAAACTAAAACATCAAATAAACAATACTTGAACTAATAAACAAATAATAAACTCCGCAAATATTCCCATGGTTAACATTAGAAGTCAGTTGTTTTGGCAAACAATTGTTTTCAGCAACGCTTCATCAGACCAAAGATTTGCAAGGGAAATTGACGTTGTACATAACAATAAAAGTTTGAATAGGTAGAAAAATCAATAACTATCTAACACGGGCGCTAATTGGCCAACGCAGACTATTTCAGTTTGCGCATGTAGGCCATGTCAGCGTGTTGGTTGAGGGATTGTCGCTTGTTGGGAGGGGCAAAATCCTATCGCCCCCTGATATCGGTTTAGGCCATGGAAGTGACAGAGCTTGTGTCAGAGTCTTCTGACAACACAGCACTGGATTTGCTAGCCTTATAGCCACTGCTTCGGCTGTAGAAAGCATCCATTGGCGTAGGCCTTTGGAAAAATTAGATGGTGTCCTGTCGACCACCTTAAAGGCTTCGTTAGTATCGACTCGATGGTTCGTATCGACTAGATGTGCGAGAATAGCACTCGAGATCGATCTAGTTTCATCTTTACTTAGCCAGGTCGGTATGTGCTCACGTATCCTCTTTTCGAGACGCCTCGTTGTACAGCCGATGTATCCCGCTCCACAGGAGCAAGTGAAAGAGTAAATGCACATTGATGCGGCCTTCAAAGGGAGTCTGTCTTTACCTCCCAATCGTAGGAGGGGAGAGTTCGTGAAGAGCACCCGTAAGTTCGCCGCTGGGAAAGCGTTTGTGATTGCAGTCCTCAAGCGTCGTCTGACCAGCTCGCTGGTTGCATCGCCTAAGAAAGGCAGTCTTATGAACGCGTCTTTCTTTTCTGCAGTTAAGGTGACAGGCTTTTTGGCGCGTTCACCAATATTTCTGCGGATGGCTGGTAGAAAAGTTGAAACCTCTTGGAAGTTGCATGTTTCCTAGAAGCCTAAAAGACACTTTTGAATTTGTCAAAGCTATAAAGAATATGAACGTTGCAAGAAGTATGATGCTTTCATTGGATGTATCGTCACTATTTACCAATGTACCCGTGGCAGAAACCATAAACGACCTCTGTGACGTTATTCGGGACACAAACTACCAGATAGGTATGCCCGTGAAAACCCTCAAAGATCTGCTCACGCGATGCACACAAAATGTCCAATTTCTCTGCAATGGTCAGTTCTACAGACAGATTGATGGTGTGGCGATGGGCTCACCACTTGGACCGTTTCTTGCAAATGTCTTTATGGGCAAGATCGAGAAAACGAGTCTAGGGGACACCATCAATGACCTTGCATTCTACGGTCGATATGTAGATGATATCTTCTGTTTGACTGACTTTAACACTGACATTGACGCCTTGGTCGCGAAGTTTAACAGCGCTCACCCATCGCTCAAGTTTTTTGCTGAGACTAAAGTGGACGAGGAAATTGCGTTCCTTGACATCCTTCTGCGAAGGCAAGAGGATGGATCTATCCTACGCAGGGTTTTCCGAAAGAAAACCTGGACAGGAAAATACACTTACTTCCACAGTTTCGTCCCCCTCAATATAAAACGAAATCTGGTCCAAGGATTAGCAGCTAGAATACGACAGATCTGTTCTCCTGAAACTGTCGAAGCAGAACTCCAACAGCTGCAGCATACACTAATTGAAAATGGATACGCGGAAATGTTCATCCGCAGAAATATTGGTGAACGCGCCAAAAAGCCTGTCACCTTAACTGCAGAAAAGAAAGACGCGTTCATAAGACTGCCTTTCTTAGGCGATGCAACCAGCGAGCTGGTCAGACGACGCTTGAGGACTGCAATCACAAACGCTTTCCCAGCGGCGAACTTACGGGTGCTCTTCACGAACTCTCCCCTCCTACGATTGGGAGGTAAAGACAGACTCCCTTTGAAGGCCGCATCAATGTGCATTTACTCTTTCACTTGCTCCTGTGGAGCGGGATACATCGGCTGTACAACGAGGCGTCTCGAAAAGAGGATACGTGAGCACATACCGACCTGGCTAAGTAAAGATGAAACTAGATCGATCTCGAGTGCTATTCTCGCACATCTAGTCGATACGAACCATCGAGTCGATACTAACGAAGCCTTTAAGGTGGTCGACAGGACACCATCTAATTTTTCCAAAGGCCTACGCCAATGGATGCTTTCTACAGCCGAAGCAGTGGCTATAAGGCTAGCAAATCCAGTGCTGTGTTGTCAGAAGACTCTGACACAAGCTCTGTCACTTCCATGGCCTAAACCGATATCAGGGGGCGATAGGATTTTGCCCCTCCCAACAAGCGACAATCCCTCAACCAACACGCTGACATGGCCTACATGCGCAAACTGACATAGTCCGCGTTGGCCAATTAGCGCCCTATTCAAACTTTTATTGTTATGTACAGCGTCAATTTCCCTTGCAAATGTTTGGTCTGATGAAGAGTTGCTGAAAACAATTGTTTGCCAAAAAAACTGACTTCTAAATCATAAACTGTAAACTTAAGTTAAATAAATCTTAATGTTACTACAGGACTAGGGGTTTCTAAGTTGGCAGACCAACTTAATTGTTACCTGCGTTGATGTTTTAGTCAACCAAGTAGTGTGCTCGTAAATATGCTTAGATAGTTGTCTGTTTTAATACTACAGAGATAAAAACTATAATTATAAACGATAAGTTTACATTAGTGATAAGTCCTTATTTTGCAAAATAAGCCAAGCGCAAATTTCCTCTGTTTACCACTTGAAAACAGGAAGGTAAAGCTTGACGGAAAAGACCGTTGTTTCGAATATTTGTGGTAAATTAATGGATCTTTATGTGAGAGATCGGGTGATGGCATGGATTTACGTCCTTAATCGATCCTTGCCATGGCAATGAGAGGTTGGCCACGTGATCTAGCTGCTTACAGAGTTCTGGTTTTCTTGTGAACATGTGGCGGAAACGTGTCTAGAAAGAGGCAACCTATGGGACTTACTATAGATACGCACGAAGCATGTACCGTGCCCTTTTAATGGACAGTTACTTCGACAGATCGACGGTGTAACTATAGGCAATCCATTGGGAACATCCTCATGTCAAATGTCGAAAGAAAATTAATCATAAACTAGCAGTACCAGCTTGATGACTACGAACGAGTTAGTCCTTAGCCACTTGGACAAGAAAACCGATTGTTGCTGGTATTAACATTATCTATACAGAAGAATAGCTGATTTACATATGCATGTGTATGCTTTGAGGAGCATATTCGTCCTATTACAAGTATTTGTGTATTTCATTACGGCGGCGCATCCTTTTCTATCCGTTATTATAGAACAGCGTCAAGGGAATAGAAAGTAAGGCACCGTAATGAAAAATGATTCCGGCAGCGGCAAGGGGACTGGGGTGGATCCTACCTCCCTCATTATCAGTCACCAGGATGGAGATCGGACGCAGAACTATTAGTTGTGTACACTTGCACTTTGTCACCTGCAGTAATGCACTGCAATTCGAGAGAAATGTCCACGCGCCCTCGCCTGCGATTGCTGTTTTTTAAGGTCACGTAGCAACCATGGCTTCTTGCCTGCGCTGACTGCGGGACGAAATACGAATGCTTCATATTTGGCTTTGAGCTGTGACGTAATGGTCTAAAAAACATCCAAGCAAACGTCGTAGCTGGTCTTCATTGAAGTATACAGAGCTATTACTTCAGGTCCTGGTGCCAATCTACCATATGACAGAGCAGCTGACTAAGATGTCGTAATCAGTCAAATCAGTCTAAAAAAAACAAGTCGTATGAAGACTTATCAACTGTAAAGTAATCACACGCATATGTGGATGACTTAACCTAAGGTTAGAATGCCTTTTTCTGCAGTTTTTTGCAAACTGAAGTTATAGTCTTTAGGACTACTCGACCAATGATTTAAGCGACATAAGAATGCCGAAAATCGACGTGGTTTGTTTCATCTTATGTCTAGACATGTAAAGATAAAAACAATTTAGTATGCTAAACTTATTTTTAGCGCCCTTTTTTCATCAAAATCACAGAATTTCTTTCCAAAGAGCAGACAGTGTAATGCATTGCCCAAGCATAGACTCCTGGAGTGTTTTCAGCGGCGTGTAACTGTGCAGACAATGTAAGCACGCATAGCCCACTTATATAAACGACTACACCATGAAAAAGAAATGTATTAAAATATATATATTTTTGTCTCTTGTGGGCAGTAAATAATAGCATATTCAGCCAAAAGAAGCTTATGTAGATCCACTCATATACCCCTAGTCCCAGCATTTTGTCCCGCAAAAACGGTGGTTATAGAGTTTTGGGTGTAGGGGAATAGGATAGGCAGAGAAGGCAATTTTCAGAAGTAGGTGTAAAGTAAAAATAATGATGTCGAAGTTGCTTCCTACGGCCTCTAGGAGTAAGTTGTTCCGCATGTAAATTGCAGGTGTGCGCGGCGCTTCGCGCCGTGGACTTTACTAAAATAACTTCAGAACGGTAAGTTGGACCTCAGGTAAGTTGAAGTAGATGACCTCCTAACCATCATTTCAATTTTTTGGGAAAATAAAGAAACCTGCAATTTGATAATCGGGTTTTTCCGCTATAAGTTGAACAATAATACAGATTAGGAAAATCTACAGATATAAATCAACAGCACTTCTTAACACAGTAAAATGAAAATGCATTGAGCATTTATTAAGGTACATTTCCCTGCGTGTCCTAATTCGTAACCCATTAAACCTTATAACCACCGTTTTCGTAGGAAAAAATGCAGGGAGTAGGGATTATTGAGTGGGCCTAAATAAGCTACCGATGCCATGTGTAGAATTAAGCTATCGTGTCAACTAAAGTTTTTAGAGAAGAATGATCTTGAAGCTCATTAAGGCATCTACCGAATGACACATTGCTGTGCATCTCTGTGCATGAACGACTACAAAATGATTCCAAACAGATACTCAACACTGTTTTAACTCTTTGATTGCTCCATCATCAAATGATCCTCTTCTTTTCTCTCAGGTGTGTATGACCAATTTTGGTGGCTGGAAGGAACCATCGGATTTCATTCGAGTTTGCATACATAAAACGTCAGCGGGATAAAAGGGCATCAGGATATTAATAACTCATTGGACAAAATCGTAAAATCCTGACAGACTCGATGAGGTTGAACTAAACGTGGGCAGGGCTACAGTGCAGCAAGCGTTGAAACAACCTGAGTCATGAGTTTTATTGCGGTTCGTTCAAGTTTTCAGCTCAATCTACTGCAAGGCATTGAGCCCGCAAAGTCTGACCCACGAAACAAACTGTATGAAAAGGATTTCCTTAACATTTATACCGTGGATCCCATATGGATTGCTTGGCAAATTGTGCCTTGTAGGTAAGATTTTCAGACCGTTGACCGTAGACAACCCTTGGAGTTGCAGGCAATGGATTCCGGTGAATAAATTCAAGTATGACATCAAACTCCCCTTTATGAACAATAGTTTTATCTATCCAGCGACTGAGCGATGCCTCCTTCGATTTTTATTTGCGCTGCGTTACGGAGATCCAAATTTTGCGTTTCTTTCGACAAGGCACAGCTCAACTACCACGCTTTTTGTATCGTAGAACTCAATTCTATACTAAATCTAAGCTCTCTATATGGAAGTTCTATGGCATTTCATCTGTATTTGCTCTTCGTTTTTTTTCAGATAATTGAACACAAACCATATGGAACCTCGGTAGACTGGTGGTCTTACGGGGTCCTGCTTTATGAAATGCTCGTTGGTCAGGTAGGTGAGGGGATTGCAAACCACTTTTGAACCTAAACTCTATTTCATTCGATGCAGTTTTAAAAACGACGCGGCCTCAGCGGGCTTTGAATCCATGCGAGCAAGAGGGACGTTTTAGTAGAGCCAACGCTCTGGCCAATTGAGCCTCCTACCATCCTACAGAATTGGTGGATGCAATATGTTTCAGTAGTCTGTACGGGTAAATCGACCCAATTGTGATTAAAAGCAAGGCTCCCGCTGCGGGCCTCGTAGTCTAGTTTACTAGGGCATTGGCTGCACTCAAACCTTCCCGTTGCTAGCAAAGGTTCGGATACCACTGAGGTCACCGAGATTTCTTAAAACTGGGTCAAATAAATTATTCAAATCTTACAATTTTTTATCCTTACTGAGATCTATTTGCAGCCTAACTGACCACAACAAAAACAGACTTTTTAATTGACTGCATGGCAAAGTTTATCTCTACATGATACAAAAGTAACTGCCATTTCAACACATGATCTGATAGCCGAGGTTTTCCTGTCCCGGCATTTATGCTACATGACACAAGTAATAGCTAAATGTGTAGTTCCGTGTTTTTTAGATTGTCTACACTATGTAGGCTTCTTCCCCTGTATGTATGCCTGGTATTCCATGTGTCATTCTGGGTTATAAATACTACTTAAAGCTAATAGCAGTGCTGTCAGTATTGTCAACTATGCACCATTTCTATAATACAGAGTACCCGAAGGTTGTTAATGAATATTGCTGAGCTTATTATGCTGCAGCTGGTAGATTTCAAATCAAATACTCATGTTAACATTCAGACCAAGCCTAATAATATTTGTACCGAATTATTTACTCAATGTTACCGCAGTATTAAAACGATTTCTTTCAGACAAAGTCTTCGAGTGCCTTGAATTCGTCTTTTATTTCCATCCTTTACAATATAAAAGGCTAAATTTGTTGCAACGTCTTCACGAGTCATAATGAAAACGCCATGACCTTGGAACTTTTCACTGCGGATTGGACAGAACGGTGTTTTTAGTTACCCGTTAGATAATTTGCAGAGGTTCGTTTTCCACGACATTGATAATAATGATAATAATTGTAATCTACATTGAAGTCCTTTTAGAATAGGCCGAGCTGATGTCATTTAAGTGCTATGCTGGAATGATGTATTTCATGCAATTATCTTTAGAAGGCAGAGCAATTGGAGTCCATACGTAGTTAATTCAACTAATGAGCATAATAACGCTGTTGTATTAAGTTGTTAATTCTGAACTCCTTTCGCCAAGTTATATGCAGTTAACTCGAATGTTACTATGTGTTTAAAAAGGCATAAGGATAGTCAGAAGGTCGGAGCAGCGCTTTTGCATTTACCATTGAAGACTCCACCAGGGTGGGAAAATCATGGGTATCTGTTTAAGTCCGTCTGCGGCATGTACGCTACTCATTTGAAATTTTGCGTTTACCGAAGCAAGGCTGGTTGTATTTTCCCGCGGAATACGTTTTAATTTAACAAAGTAACTTCATAATTCCGCATAACTTTCACTTTTTATGCGCCTTCCCAGGGCGTATTTGAAAAAAAAAACAATTTGGTGCTCCATTCCAAATTTGGCATACTTTGCATTCATACGATAACGGTTTACATCAAACGGAGTAGTTTATTTGCATCTATTTGCCAAGCCTTATCAACCACTAAATTAGAAGATTAATCGGAGCATGTTATTTTTAACCAGCCGCCATTTTCGGGAGAAGATGAGGACGAGCTCTTCCAGTCAATTCTAGAAATCACCCCATCGTATCCACGCAATCTGTCTAAGGAGGCTTTGAGCATATGCAAAGGGGTGAGTAGAAGTTTCCAACTCTCCATTCTACTTTTTAATCCTTTAATAAATTTTATCCATGTTTTAGAAGATAATTTGAGGCAGATGACCGTGTAGGTTTTTAAAGGATAGAGAAAATTTTTTTCAGATTGCAGTCCAAAAATGTACTGAGAAAAAAAATACTGAGTAAAGTAATCAATCAAAGCAAACTTTAGAAGAGCCATTTTATTCGTTATTTCATGCAGGTCATGTAAGCAGATAAACCGTGAAAACTCTTCTGTCAAATCGGGTTTTATTATGTATCGGCATGTGCTAAGTAATCCTTTTCTCTACGTAAACGTCAATCCATTTGGGAACAATCGATTTCAGTGAAGAGTGCTCCCGATTCCTTTACTGAACGTGAACATTATTCAAAAGCACTAAACAAGTTTCAAAGGCCGTAGATCCTTCTTTGGCCTGACTATAAGTGGTTGTACTTACAATAAATAAATAAATTATTGTCCGATGCGAGCTTCTTCATACTTGATTTCAAAGGCTAGCTTTCACGAAGTGCCCCAATTAAATTACCGGTTCCTTTCTGTTTGCTATTTCTAGGAGCCTCAGGATTGACTGCAGCTAATATATTGACTGTAAATAGATTTTAAAGGTAATTTAGCTACTCCAAGAAGTTGTTTTTGTTCGGCTCCTAAACGCGACGTACCCTGTACATAGTCAGAAAGTTTAAGAACAGCACACAGGGGTCCCGACATCCTTTTCTGTGCTCAAATACTAACCAGTACTTTTCTATTATTTCTCAGAAGCTAGTCGACTTATTCGATCGAAATCCCCGTCGTGGAGCATCCTTATCCTACGAGAAACCCATTAAAAGCATAATATTATGAAAAAGAAGGACAGTTTTCAGAAAGCTCGAGTTCTACTCGTGAAATTTAAGGCTAGCTACAGCAACTTATCATCAGACGAAATGGAAATTGGACGTTGGGATTATCCCAATACAGGGTGTGGGGGCACAACTGCTTCGTCGATAGCCTGACGTCCATGGGGTAGGCGACGTGAATCATGTAATGATAAATGACTGAAGTGAGGGAATTGAGCCCTAAAGTTCCGATTGTGATTTACGTGCCGGGAGGATATGGAATCAGTTAAGTTCTACTTGGCTGAGCGAGGATAAACAGCTTCTATTTTAAGGTGGGAGCAAGTTGGTGAGCCGTACACGAAGATCCTCATACTGTTTATCAAGATCAAAATGGCAGTTGATTCTGGTCATGCTTGAGTGCGGTTGCTTAGTGTCATTCATAGTGATCAATTCGGTACCATAACAATTCAAGCGGCAACAATACTCAAGGCAGTGCGCAAATTCTCATGTGGTCCAATGGTGGGTTGGTGTACGTAGCTTGAACATTGATGAGTACAACTAGACCTTTTCGAAGACGTTCTTTTTTGTTTGTTATAAGATATTGGGACGCAAACTTCGACAGTTATTCAGCATATAATTATGTCTGAACCCTAATTCCATGGCAGAGACCACCTAGTTAGAATAGTAAAAATCTGCAAACCAAGAAAATAGTCCTCCAATTTTACTTCACAAACATTCATACAGTCTTGGTTGCTCATTGCAGAGAGCTTACAATATGTCATTTTCCTTTCCATACTGATAGTTTATATAACGAGAAAACTTTCTATTACGATGGCGTGCATGGCAGTGAAATAAAGAAACCCTTGTCTTTAAATTCACAAATGTTCACAGCTACACAAACTCCTTGAAAGCTTTCACTGTCTTTTTTGTGCATAGATTCCTAAAATGAGCACAACTGGCTTTCACCCAATGGTTAATAGTTTCAAATTAATTAAAAAATCATCTAAGCACTGCATACTTGGAAAAGCATACCAACCAGTCTAGTTTTAAAAATGAAGTGAGCACTAATTCATTCCCTGCATGCGGAGAAGAACATTCTTGTATGCTCGCATATATCAGAGTGTGTTTATTGATTGTTTATATTCTCCCCGCCCTATAATTTTTTTGCATCGGTCATTTAGCATGTACAAAATCAGTCAGTTTGGTAAGAGGATGTTAGGACACCTCGCCGTATATAGTATCTTTTGTTAAAACTTGCTTTTTCCCACATATAAAGTTGCTCAATAAGGACCCGGCTTCTCGACTCGGTTGCAGTCCTGCTGGCAGCCTGGAAATCCGCGACCACGTTTTCTTCCGGAGGATAAATTGGGAACTGATCGAATCGAAGGCAGTGCAGCCACCATTCCGACCGCCCGTTGTAAGCGCTTAAACCCCCTCTACTGTTCATGCTTCTGCATACTTAACCATCATATCACCAAATCCACTTAGTCGGTCAACGTGTGCTTCTATAGAACTGCCATAATGTGTTTTGGTTTTAAATGTATGAACCAAGGACGAGAAGACGCTACATTGAACCTAAGCGCCAGAAATATATGCATATACCAATTCATTTTTTGATTTTTAAGTTAAATCTGGTCTTTATTTTTGTGTTGCTTTGAATAATATTTGGACAGTGATATGAATTTTACGTCCGTCAGCTAGAATACGAATCAACTGTGACTATCGATGGATCGATTCATTCAAACCGGCATAAAAATGATTTGAAATTTGTCGCAAATTTAGGTCAATTCGATAATTTACGTCACATGCTAAAATTAAATAATCATCCTTCATAAAAGGCCTCTTCGTGAGAAAATCGCATTTATGCAAATTTGTCTTTATAAAAAATGCAGTACATTAACTTTTGGAACACACAGACAAATGCAAACGTTGGTATGGGCAAAATCGTTTTTTAATCCCTCCTTTCCAAATGATGTTCACAAACATTTGAGGAAGCTTGAAAAAATTACATCGTGTCTAGTCACACTCTGATGAATTTGCACTCTTACTTTGCAATGGGAAAGTTGAATAACAGATAAAAATTCCTGATGTGTCAAAATGTCTGCTGTTTCATACATCCAAGTACTAGATGTCCGTAAGATCTACGTTTTTCAACCTAAAAGATTGGGAGGCATTTAGTTTCGGTAACAAAATTCAACGTAAAGAGAGGACATCTCGGTTGACAGTTCCAAATGCAGCCTACGGGGGAGTTTAGGTTGGCAGCTGTAGAGATCGGAAAACAGATATTCGTTGAAGACACGGGTGTTTTAAGTCCAAAGGGTTGCCAGGGTTTTTCCTGTTGAAGTTCGGCGTCTTCTAAGTTGCATTTTTTATCATTCGGGATTAGCGATATTTCACTAATTTCGCGCACATAACACATTAGATCTGAGAGAAATATTTGCCAAAATAATCCAAAATTTTTTAATAAGCATCGCGATTTCTCGGATTGACTTTTTGTTGGTAGTAAGTCAGATGTATGCATATAATATAGATGCAAAAAAATAATTCTAAATTCGATGGAGATTAATGTGGCAATTGCTTGTTTGTTAGCTGTCACCGGACAGCCATAACGAATCCTAGTTATTGAAAGCTCCAAGGCTCGAACGTGCCCAATATATTAGTGCCTGGCCAGACTTGAGCATGAGCCAATGCAGGAAAATGTGTCCTCTTCTACCTGTTATTAATCTACCTGATCGAAACTGTCCAGAAAATAAGCCCGTAGCTCAATGATTAGACTATTTGACTTTAAATCAATATTTTGTGGATGTTGCGGCACTTAGGGTCCGCTATGGTCGGCTGAGTACAGATCATAAGCCAAAACGGTCACTTTAATCTCTCTTCCTGGTGTAAGAGACGTCTTCCCAAACATAAATTTAACAATCATGTAATCATGGATTTCATAGTGGGGCGATGTGGTCATTTTTTTAGCATTGTACTTCATTCGTTTATCGTGCTCCGTAGAAGTGGGAACCGTTGGTTGTGCTGTTTGAGCACGGCCAAGGGATTGCAGAAACATCCCTTGCCAAATTAAATCTGATTCTACTTAAACACCACCAATGTTGGCACCTGGCTCAGGTCATCTTGCTGAGCCGCGCGGCGGACATCCTATAAACTGATATCCTATTCTCATGGCCTCGGACGTAAGTCAAGGGTCTTCAGATCAGCGAGTCCTTAAATCGCTCACTGTGAAGTTGCATGAACTTGAGATATTGAACAAGGAAGCCGGACAGCAATGTTGGCTGAGCACCGCAAGTTTCACTCAGTCCTTGAAGTAGCGGCAAATACTTTAAACATTTCAGTAGTTTTCAGCGAAGGACTATGCAGTTATAGCGCGTTCTATTGGTTTATTAAAACTGTCAAAATACGATATTGCATAAAAGCACTTACCGACGTAGTAACACTTTGGATATTGTTAATGATGCAGACGGTCATGTGTATCATATCTGTAGACTTACCCAAAAATGAGCGCCTACGAAAATATCGGCAATAAAGCTGCCCAAAATCAAGGTGCAAACTTTTTATCATAAGGTACCCCCGCACAAAGTGCTGCAATTAGGTCTTTTGCTGATTGATGTCTGCGTAAAAGGGGGAGATAATTTTAACCCATTTTTGATTTCTTTGAAGGAAGTGGTAACATTTTTCTGCTGAAAACGAAGGATCTTGCTTTTCTGTCTTTATTATAGCGTAATTTCCTGCATATGTTTTATTCAAATTTGTAACTAAAAAATTTAAATACAAAACGGAGTTGCTTATGTATGGTAAATTTGTGGGGAAGCTGAAAGAACTTAATGTATCTTTATATCATAGTACTTTCCGCAATATTGTCTACTCTTAGAACCCGTTAGGAGGTTGCAAAAGGTTGGTAGAATGATCGAACGCATACAAAGAGTTTGCTAAAACTGCTAGTCCTTTAGTTTATCCATTTTTATTATACATTAGCGAAAACAACAGTACGACGAAATAGACCTGAAAAATGGCGAAGGTTGCAAACGATTGATTCTGACTCATAAAACAACATTAACGCATGCACGAAAAATGAGAAGTAATAATGAATAGCCATAGTCAAATTTATTATTCAAAATAAGCAAAAAACGTATTAATTTTTTGTTAAGAAAAATAACAAAATTGAATTGGTAACCTTATCACTCTCTCTATGTAAAAATAACCTTTCTTTGTCAAAATAATTTAAACATATTGTCATAATTTAATTAGAATTACTTAAAGATTGACCTTTAAATTCTGAAAACATTGTCAAGTGTTTAAGTGCTGTTAAACTTTTGTCCGTAAATAGAGAAAATGTTTAACGTTTGAAGAAAAACCTTTAAAATAAGACATCTCATAAAATATTTACCGAAAAATAATTTTTTGGATATCACTTCTTAGAAAGATGGTCACATGCGCGCCGTATTTAGGAATTCCTCAAAACCGCAAAACACATTGTCGAACAAAAAACACTTCCTCAACCGAAGTCTGATGTTGTTATTCCCTAGATTTTAAAAACTTCTGTAATAGGATTAAACAGTTTTTTGCTTATATTGAAGTCCTTCCATAGCGCAGGACATAATAATAATACTAAGGTTGGTGTTTTCTTTATTAATAGCATTGAGAATGTCTTCGATTTCTGGCTGCCTATTGTTCCGCCAAAATGTATGCCTTTTTTGTCAATAAACTAAACTGAAAGGCAGTTTTCCCTTCTTAAAGGCTTTTCCAGGATTAATATTCGCTCATTGTACCAAAATAATCTGACCAAATATATGCTGAGCTACCAAGTCTGTTCACTTGCATTGGTAAGCAAAAGTTCGTCATAAATTTTGCATGAATTCCTGGGCATATGCTATACTGTACAAAAAAATATTACGTATGGAAACTCTTTTAATCTTCGCTGAACTATGTGCGCCAGTTTAAATGGAAATGCAGCAAATGAATCTGATATTTCGCAACATATATGACCTAAGGTGCGTAACCTGATCCTTGAGGCTGGTTGAATGGCCATTCCTCGGAAGTTTGCTGCCAAACCTGACTCACAACATATTTTGTGGTTGGTTGTTGTTCGTGTCTGTACGCAAATCCATCACCATCCATCACCTAATCAATTTTTCCAGCATTTGTCTGCTTTGTACTTTGAAACTTGTGATGTGCTTAATAAAATTCAAACTTTTCCGATATGTATATCACCTGGGGTTAAGATTAATAGAGAAAATCCTAGCAGCTGCGACTTCCTTGGGAGAAGAGAATAAGTGTGATGCCAGAGAGCTGGGAAAAGTTAATTCTGTACAGAAGGAAGTGGAGAATGGTTCGGAGGCAGTCGAATTTCGGGCGAGTGCAGCCCGACTGCTAGGCCGCCGTGTCCGGAGTGTCAGAGCGTAAATGGTCATCGCAGCCAGGTCCTGTGTGATTTGGACTTGAAGGTGAATGATCAGACGTATTGAGGTCCACTTATGAATGTGGGCGTGGTATTGGCCACCGCGTTATCGTGGAGTCTGCAGCTGCCAAAAAGGTATCTTGAGACTTGCAATCAAGGAACTCAAGTCTGACGTGACGCGAAGGAAGTGGCGCTAGCCTGCCACTACATTTACACAATTCGATTTCAGAGTATGCAACTTCGTCAACGTTACTTGCTTTAGTCGACACAACATAGACTACTTAAAACCTTGAGATTTTACCGGTTAACGTACTTTACATGTGAAACTTGTGGGTTCTGCACCGTAGCATAAAAACTTCTTACTTTTTTTACAGGTTGACAAACGTGACGTCAGCAATTTTGATCCCGTCTTCACCGACATGTCCACCGAGTTCACGCCCACTGACAAGCTCTTCATCATGAATCTGACGCAGACTGAGTTTGCCGGGTTCTCGTTTGTCAATCCGGAATTTGTCGTGGAAGTTTGACCAGCTCAGATCTTCCGACCGGATATGCAGTGGACACCGGCCTCAATCCCGGAATTTCCTTTTCTACACACAGACACCCCGAGAAAATAATTTTCGATGCCATGTTGTACAATCTTTTTATACACACAGTCGCCGTATATATACATATTTTAAAAATCAGACCTCTTATCCGTTGGTTGCCTTCTTTCTCCCCTTAACTTGTAAATAAATGTTTCGACCGCTTCCCTGGAACCGCGTATGTTATGATAGGCCGCCGTTTTTATTGGCAGTCTACCTGCACACAGTCGGACATTTCATCGATAGGAATACCTCTGAGAACCTGACGTTGTAGGATTGACATTACGCAGACGAATTCGAACCACTGAACGTTGCCAAAAGGTTTTTTCTTAGTAGCATTGCGGATTTCACCAGGTGTGAGCTTCACGGGAATCCGTCATCTATGTTGGAGAGAAATTGGTGAGAATAAAATGTACGAATTATGTATATGGAAGAACCTTGGTTTGTGGACGCCCACCGATCGGTTACGGGTCTGATCCAGCCAGTCATTGCTTGGGGCTCTCTCTCCCTCTCGAGCCCCTGCCATCAACCACACAGCAGCTAATGATGTAGGAACTGCACGCACGCTAAGTACTAAAAACATGGAGCACACACTCGAGCCTCACCAATAGCCCTACGACAGAACGCGTCGAAAGAGAGTCACTTTAAATGCAACGCACGAATGGGCATACGAGGGAACCGTGCTGTACATGCACGACGAGGTCTTCCACTAAATAGGCATCATGATAAAATTATGTTCACAAGGTCCAGTGCTGGAGAAGTAATCTGGCTTCGTTATACGTGTGAATATAGCTTTAGGCAAGAATGTTGTATTGGTAGTAATGCGACGTAAATTCTAGAGGTTTCCCCATGAGCTGGCTTACTACAACATTAATTAAATCTGCTGTTGACTCAGCGACAAGAAAAGTACACTGTGTCTGATTCGGAGGCTCAACCTTGCCCACTTCCCCTTCCTGATGGGCTGTTTGATAACCCTTCAAATGATTTTGGTCAGAGTGGACTTAACCGTCTACATATGATGTTCAAGCACTCACCAGACACGCGAACGATAAAATTACTTGTCAGAAAGACGACCAGCTAAGTGAGCCAAGTTTAAATGAATTCTACAGAGGTTTATGGCATTGGCATAAGTTAATTAGGGAAGACTCTTGCCACTGCAACATTAAGGCCTGGTTCTGTCCAGAAAGTCAATACGTGGCACGTCAAGTGGGAGGGATAGCGTATTCTGTGTAGGGTAAGTGGAGAATAAGTAGGAGGAATTTGAATGTCAGACGAGCATACGTCTGAAGTCTGTGAGCACGGAAATGTTTACAAGCGTCTTGCGCAGTCTTTGTGTGATTAAGCTTTGAAGATGATTGGCCAGACGGGTTAGGTTCGGCGTACAGGTGCGTGCGTGTTACTGGCCGCATGAGGTGAGCGTCCTCTCGGCGTTTGTGGCCATTGCAAAGGTAGGCCGAGAACTGTAATATCGTTGGAGGAGGTTGGCAGCTGGAGGCGCGTGCGCCCACAACCCATAGTGCGGGAGGCATCACAGCGTCTACAGCACGGTCATATGTGACTCAACCAGTATGCTTTCGCGTTCCGTTTTGTGAGCAGATGAAAGTTTAAAATTTACAGTCTCGGCGAAAGTAGTTAATGTGGTGCACCTCATAGCATTTTGCCCTACGGAAACGGTTGTCATAGGGTTTTGGGGGGTGGGGGTAAATAGAGCAGGCGGGGAAGGACATTTTTAGGAGTAAGTGAAAAGGAAAGAAATATAATCGAATTTTTTTCCCGCGGCCACTGGGAGTAGGTTATTTGGCGTGTAAATGTGTGGGAGTAAGTCAATTGAAGGTGTGTGCAGCACTTCGAGCCGTGGACTATCCTAATCTAACTCCTGAACAGTAAGTTAGACCTCAGGTAAGTTAAAGGGGACAAGCTCCCAACCACCATTGCTATTTTTAGAAATTTCAAGAAACCTGCCATTTGACAATCGGGCTTTTGCGCAATAAGTTCAACGATGATACAGATTGGGAACGTCTACAGATATAAACCAACAAGATTTTCAAATACAATAGAATATAAATGCATATAGAAGTTATTAAAGTATATTACACCGTCTATGATCATTCCCACCCATAAAACCCTCTAATTACCGTTTTCCTAGAACCAGGGATAACTGATCTGCACTACATAAACTACTGTTGCCCCTCTGCCAATTTTATTGGTCCTTTATGTTTCGGCAAACAAAAGGCATTCCTGCGAATTTTTCGCGAAGTTATATACTTTAAACATATTAGCCAACAGGGAAAGAAACTTATCTGAGTCAGTTTAAAATTTCCTCTTGGTGTACTTTTGAGAGTAGATGTTTGTGGCAACCGCTCCTTTCAAAAAATATTCTTTCAAGAGTCGAATATTTCGTTAGCAGTGCGAAGGAATTTTTTTATTCTGAAAATGCATTGTAAAATCCCTTCAATTTCCCTAACTACAGTGCAGACAGATTGTATTTTTTATTGGCAAAGCAGTTTAAATGAATTAACTTTTGCTCATTTTCATCGGCGAGGCAAAATCTAGTAATGATGCTGCTGTGTTGAGGATGACTTATAGGTCAGCCTACACAGGACATGGGAAATAGGAAAGTTCAGATTAAATCAAATGGCTGGGCGTATGAGACATTTCAGGAAGTATAAATATTCTCACGTCCTTATCATAACGATAGTTCGACCGTCAATTTCGGCGATATACACTTCAACCAGTTGAAGCACGCGGTGACTGTGGCTGATTTTAGTGAAGGTAAACACGCCAGGTCTACCCCACTCCCTGACGACACCCGCAGCGGGAATGGGTTGTAAGGCAAAGTCAAGAAGGCAAGAAATGCGGGACAGCGCAGGCGGCTGGCGCGACAAACACTCAACATGCGCAGAAAACAGCACGTCTCGCTAGGTATACTTCCGACAAGGAACGCCAGAAAGGCCACATTTAGAAGGAACCATTGAGTCCAACTCTCAGCCCGTAGTCAGCCACACCACACAACAAGACACACTGGATCGTCAGCGGTGTCCAAGTTGACCCGCCAGCTGGTAATCCTCCAAGCCACGGCTTTGAGCGCACCGCGATAGCTTCAAGTGCAGCGGATTCATTATAGTGAGGAAAGAAACGCGCCGAGGATCGACCTTACTCTCGCCCCCTTACGCCAGCAACAGACAACCGCCTAGCTGTCGGCCGCCTTATCCTAAAACTTGTGGGGGCCTACCTGGCTGACTCATGCCGGCTTCTTTGCCAAAAGCCGCGAAAGTGCAGTGGCTACGCGCGCCGGCTAAACTCCTACGCACTGTGTCCGCCTTTGTTTGCCACACACTCGGCAACCATCGCGCGAGACAGGGACTCCCCCACTGGTGTCTGTCCTTGGTGTTCACCAATCACCATCAAGGCCATCAGACAGACAAAAGTCTTCGGCGACTGACGTTGGAGTTACTCGGGCTTCCGCCTCGGCTCGAGACGGACGCGACGCTGCAGTGCTCTCTCACGGTGCTGATGGTCGAACTCAACGCCAGGCCGAGTCAAATACTTTTCTACTGACTATCCTCGTACTTGTTCTGTACAGAACATAACCTTCTCCTACTCTGGTTCTCCAAGACTTCTCTATCTTCTCCTAAGGAACCTGAGCCTGGACGATCGCAGTAGTTAGGGTTTAACAGGCTTAGCCTGAACAACACTTTTGCGTTACACTAACCCCAGCACATAAATAAGCGGCAACTTTCATCCGCACGTTAGCCCTACTCTAAGTGTATAATCTACAGGTACCACCAACCCAAGCCGTGACTCCATCATGCCATCCTGACCCGCAACTCAACTTTAAACTGAAAACCCACGCAACGTTATGCATGGCGAGTACTGCAGCTCCCATTTTTTCACATCTGCCCTTTTGGATACGTCCTTCACGCATTTAATAAAGACATTGCATGGGGTAAGAAAATTGTCTGATACACTCAATCAGTTTTACATTTTAGTTCGTGTACTGTCACTACCATTGCCTTAAAAAAATTTATCGAAACAATCTGGCATACTCTGAAAATACATTGCGAAATCTCCTCAAATTCCCCAACTACAGTGCAGTCCGATAATACTTTAATAACGCACTAGATTAAGTTAATTTGTCTTTGCTCATTTTCGTCGCGAAATGCAAGTTAATAGTAGTCATGGTTTTCCTATACAGGGCATGGGAATAGAAATGTCCCGCTTGCATAATATAGCTGGCCGGGCGAGAGATTTCCGGAAGAGTCAAGATTCCATGTCTTAAACCTTACATAAAACAAAACTACAACCTCACTCTTAACGCCAGTTGTACCTTAAACCAAAAGCCTATGCGAATAAAGGAGAACGTTCGCACTCCAGCTATTTGCATGAGTAAGGAAGAAGAATCGTCGAGCACCGGATCACTTTTTTGATTGTCCCGAGCCTTCAAACTCGTACAGGACTCCATCGTCAGAGATAAGGAACAGCAACGAAAGAGGGCTAGTTATAGTGTGTGTACAATAATCAACCGCCAAAGGTCATTATGTCGTGAGGGCTAAGAAACGAACCATAAGAATATTCGCCAAGAATTGAACGAATAACGTTGTTTCCTCGTTTGCTTTGCTACTGTACAGGTCAGCAACAACAATTAGACAAATAATGCCATAAAAAGCACAGGTAAATGGCATGGATAGCATATACATGCACATACGCTGACAGTTATCATGTTCAAAGTCCGTGCGTATTATAAACAGAACAGTTAATCCAAAAATGGCCTTAAGCTAGGGATTTATCGCGCTTTCAGAGAGCCATACCAATAATTAATTTGAGATCGCCCCGGGCCTACAACGATGACGCAAATCTCAAATAAATACATATGAGACTGTAAAATATAGGCCCTATAAATTAATTGCCCATTTATTACGTTGCCGCAAACGTGTGCTGAACGCCAATTTTTCCTGCAACTAGTCCTTGTCAGTTCTTACATAATTGATATCGCCTAGTGGGACTTCGGTGGATTGCACTTGACTGCTGTCATTCTGACAAATGGACCCTGCATACCGTTAGTATATTTAAAGAGGTGCTCGCAGTATGCATAGTATGCAACTTCCGTATCCCCGGCGTATTTATGACGTGGAGGGTCAAATTGGGAATGGGAAGAGTTTGGCCGGGTTGGCTTCATTTGAAAATCCTCTGGCAATGGCGGGATAAATATGAGTTTTCTGCGAATTTTACTATATTTTGAGGAAGACTTGCACCGCACCAATCACACGCTCTCTCACAATTATGTAGATCAATTACATCTGCTCGCTGTCATCCCAGCAACAAAGCTATTGATCGTTGGTGTATTTGAAGAGACATACGAAGCATAAATGCAGCAGAGTCTCAATCTTATGGAATGTCATGTCAATTTACACAAATGGGTAGGATTGTACTATTTGTAGTCGTGCAGTCTAATCTCAAGGCACTGCAGTTACGCCAAGATGGGGGCTTTTTGAGCGCCTACCAAGAGTAAACTTCTTAAAAATCAAAACTTAAGTACTATGCAATTTGCGATTTATTTATGATGCTCTTATTAATTCAGATAAACAGGATGTCCCAAAAATGTATACACATTTTTAATAATTGAAACTTGGTGTTTATTGTAATTATCTTTTTTTCAAAACGTAAAAATATTTACAAATATCATTGATTGCTTTTTCACTGCATTTTGACTATTGCAACATTGGCTGAATTGAGAGAAGCCATTAAACATGAATGCAACCGAATACCAAGGGAATTGTTTAACGGTATTTGAGATCCCATTGCTTCGCATTGTTAGCAGTGTCAAGTTCAAAATGGACGTCAGTTTGAGAACCTTCAGTGAAAATACTGAAAATGATACTTGTTAATATCTTCACATTTATTGAATAAAAAAATTTTGATAAACACCAATTTTACAATCAGGTAAAATATTTATAAATTTTTGGGATACCCTGTATATGTTATAGATAACATGCACACAATTATTACTTCTTGTACTAGTTCGGTAGCAAAGTATTCCTTCTGCAAATTTTATGCTCCAAGGAAGTGTATCGTTCGGGATAGGTAGGTCGTGTTGACTCAGCGACGAATACAAAAATATCAGACGTGACTGTTTTCCGGTCTTAAACGGATGTTGACTGAACAAAACCATTAACTAGGGCATTTATCCATGTCCGTTGGTTCTACTCAAACGTCTTAGAGGATTCGTGCTTAATTCAGTTTGTCTGTCAGAAACGACAAGGCATTTCTTACAGAATATTTTACGAATGAAGGACAACTTTCGTGTTCCAGGTATTTGCATGGGTATGGAAGAATGATGGTCGAGCACCGGATCAGATTTTTATCATTCTGAGCTTTTGAACTCTTAGAAGAGTCCATAGCCAGCGATAAAAACAGCAACGAAATAGGGGCTAGTTATAAAGTGTGTACACTAATCAACTGTCAGGAGTCATGAGGTCGTGAAAGGGGAAGAAACCGCAATGAAAAGGGGAGGGGGTGGGGCAGCAAGGAAAATGGGACAATTATAGAGGATGTGGGTCCGACTTATTGTGACAGGCGTCTGGCAGTGACTGTACGTAAGTCCGCAAGGCTCTGTACGCCGGCGCCAATTCGACACATCGGTTGACTTAATTCCCGTCTGTGGACCAGGCTTCAATTAATTCCCTGCCCGTCTTTTTTCCGACGTGGACGAGTACCTTGACGGCCTCGAAGTTGAACTCCTGGTCTGTTTCAGAGGTGTGAGCTGCAACTTGTGATAATTCGTCGCCTCATCGTACGGCCAACTTGTGGGCATGTATGCGCGATCCGAGTATGCATTCAGTTTGTCTGTGTAGTTACAAGGACAGCTTAGGCATGGGATGCAAAACGTTACCCCAGATTATTCGTTCGGCGTAATTCGGTATTTTATTATCATCACCCTGCTGCGCATGGTCGCTTTGGGTCTGTGTGCGATTTCAACACCTAGTCGTGCAACAATGCGCTCACGCATTTCTGAGACGTCCTTGATATATGGCGCAGCGTGCCATATCCTCGCTAGTTCTCCCATTTGTGTCCTCCGGGAAGAAAGAGCGTAGGCATCAGTTTATAAATGCTTTTGGATAACCATTCCGCATAACTTTTACTCCGGCCTACTGCAATGAGTCTGAATCCAGTTAAAGAGCGTTTGTACACAGCTCCGTTTGCGAGCAACAATATGGTTGCTGTGAAAACTGAGAATTTGTGTTGTCCGTCGTCTCGATTTAACCATTGGGCGTTCTCTTGATGAGGACATCAACGAAAGGCGGCTGCTGCTCTTTATCTTCTTCCCTTGTGAAAGATATCATTAAACAAGTTATGGAAGTCTTGTAGCATGCTCTTGTAGCGGGTCGTGCCTGGCTGACTAGCTCGCGTCGAAGTGCACTTTCCCAAACGCTCACAGATGTGCTTTCTCGACGTCTCGATCAGCCAATCATAGTTCTCGCATCTATGAGGCGACGAATGAGGAGCTTGCACACGTGTCCGACGCAAGTTGCCTTTCTGCCCAAAATCTCCAGGCCGACCTAGCCAATGAAAGATCTCCCTCTCTCTCTATCTTCTGGCCCAACTACTCTAAGACCTCACTTGGGCCCGGTCAACCTACTCATCGGATGTATCTATCCCAAGTAAATATATTCTCCTCTTCCGTTGTGTACACAATAAACTCTTCCATCTACTCTGACCTTTAAAGACTTCTCTTCTCGACCAAGTAGCCATGGTCTGAAGATTGCAGTTGCACAGTTAGACTCACTTAACCCCTTCTTATACTCTTCTTGATGATAACAAACGTATCATTAACGCAACGACGCCAAAAGACAGGCTTATTTTGGGTGAAGGCAGTGTTTTCCAGCTCTTGCAGGACCAGTACTGATGATCGACTCCTGTAAGAGTTCGAAAGCTCGGAATAATAAACAAAGGGATCTAGTGCTCAACCATCCATCTTTCTTACCCATGCAAAAACCTATAATTAGAAATAACCCCAGCAGTAACCGTTACCATATTCCTGACCCGAACCTCAACTCTAAACGTACCTTCAACTCGAAATCCGACACTAAACTTGGCGCAAGCACTCATTTCAATCGTAAATGTACTTTTCCCGGTATTCGGTGCAAAGTCGCAGGATTGTTGGTGGTTCCTGTTCCTCTACCATGTTTAGGCGTCCTTACCGATCGCAAACGTCACAAACGCAAACCAACCTTATCACCAGTTTTGGTAACAACAGGGAGCTCAAATGTGTTCGCCTATCTTTCCCTCAATAAAAGGATACTGATACTGAACCACACAAAAACAGAGACATCTACTCTTATTTCCTACTGAAAACTTTTGAAATTTTCAGCGTCCTATTTCCAGCAAAGATCTCGTCCAAATTACATATGATTGATCCCATGTCCCTTTCCTGCCTCGAATGCTGCCAACCCTCCCGTGATTACCCCTTTCACTCGATTGCACATGACTGAGTACTGCCTCAGCCCCCCTTCCCCCCGGTTCGGCTCCCTTGCTTGTTATCACATTTCCAATGATGCTGTCAGCCCCCCGTTGACGCCAGAGACAGTCGTTTCGACTCCCGGAGAGGAAATCCCTTGAAGTGACTTGTATTTCGTTTCCCTCCCCCTTTCATCCACCACCCAACCCCCCCATCCCCTGTAGACATGCTGTGCGCCTGATAGACGTGGCCGTCGAAGGGGTCCCTTCAACACCACCCGCTCCTGACACTTTCATATTGCCACTGTTCACGGACCCATCCCCGTTTTTTCGCGCTAGAGTTTCAGACCATTCATGATGCCACATGAACTGCCCCCTGAAATCATATAAAAGTAGAACCGTGCCCCCCCTCTCCCACTTACACGCACGCTTTCCCAAGACTAGTTGCACCCTGTATGGCGTTGTTGTTGAGCTCGTGCCGTCCCCTTGTACAGAGTCAGGCGATTTGGCCGACCCCCTTCGCTTTTTACTTTTTTTCTATTGCTGAGGTTTGTACAATATTTATCCTCGAATGAATGAGAACGTTCGAGTTCCAGGTATTTGCATGGTTGAGGAAGAAGGAAGGTCGAGCACCGGATCAACTTGTTTATTATTCTGAGCTTTCGGGCTCTTGCGGGAGTCCATCGTCGGAGATAAAAGCGTCCACGAAAAGCAAGCGGCAGTTCCAGGGGGTAGGAGCCAATCAAACGTCAGAGAGGAAAGGGGGGGGTAAAAGGGAGAAAGAAGAGAGCCATAGGAAGGAGGAGGAAGGGATAATAGCATCCACGAAAAGAAGCAACAGTTGTGAGGGTGGGGTAGGAGCTAGTCGAACGTCATACAGGTTGAGGGGAGGGAGGCTTGAGATGAAGGGAGAGGGGGTTCATTAATCAGCAGTGGCCGCCGTGCGGGTGTTCCTGCGGAGAGCAATATATGCAGGCGCCAACTCAATACATCTGTTCACTGAGTTGTCATCCGAGGCCCAGAATTCAATGAGCTCGCGTTCGCTCTTGCTTTCGGCGTAGGCAATTACCCTTGTCGCCGCGAAGTCAAAGTTGTGGCCCGTCGCAGAATGGTGGGCCGCCACCTGCGACAGTTCATTACCACGGCCGACAGCCCGCTTATGTTCATTTATGCGTGAACCCAGCATGCGTCCAATGTGCCTTGTGTAGGTACAAGGGCAGCTTGAGCATGGGATGCGATAAACTACGCCAGATTGTTCGTTGGGGTTCAGCGGGTCCTTTATTTTCATAACCTGGCTGCCCTTGGTAGCCTCGGGACGGTGTGCAATTCCGACACCCAGTTCCGCAGCGAATCGCTCGGTCGCTTCTGAAACATTGTTGATGTACGGTAGAGCATGCCATATCCTCGGAGGTTCTTCTGTTTTGGTCTTCCAGGGCCGTACGCGTAGGCAGCGGCTTACAAATGCTTTCGGATAACCAGTCCGCATGAACTGATCACGGAGGTATAGGGCTTCGGGCTTGCTGTTCTTCCTCAACTATTTATCTTTTACTACTTTTGCTTAGTAATACCGTGTTGTCTTCATGGTTGATATCGTTGGGTTTGACGTACGCGCGACTGCTGGATACAGAGTCAAGAAAGACGAAACACCTTCACTTTGACTCATTATGCCTTGGTCGGACTACATGCAGTCGATGGCCACCATCCCAGCTTTCGCCTCAATGTGCACAGTTGAGGGCATTTCGATTGAAAATAACAAACAGTTGATCTCCAGCCGGAAAAGAAACTGCCCTGTTTCGTTCGCTTTCAGGATATGGGCATGGTGTGGGCATTTGCCTCATGTTCTAACATTCTTTTCTGAGGGAGAGGGGGGGCGAGATTTCCTTAGTCCTCAGCTTCAGGTATCAGTGTAAATGACCTGTTTTCCGGACGCTTGGAAACAAACCCACTCAACCTTATCAGCTGCCACAACAACGGCTGTCTCCCTCCCTACCTCAATGTCTCCTAGTGAATGTCCTGATTTACCTCGATATTTTCCACCCCGTCGGTGAACACGTTGTTGTACAAATTATTCTCGAGGTTTAAACAAAACCGAAACCATTTGTCCTAGTGAAGTATTTAAAACTCATATGATTCGCGCGAATTTTGACTACGAAAATGCTCCAGTGGCTTATACACATCGTTTTTTAATTTATCACCAAATAACGAATGAATTAGGCTGTTCAGAAAATCACTATATAAACCGGTAGGGTTATAATTCGCAAAATATTGGATTTTCAACTTGTTGTTCAACTTGCCTGTGTAGGTTCCTTTGAAACAAAATAGAAAGCAAGTCCGTTGAAGATGCCTGGCATCAGCGCATTCTCAGGAAATGTTAGAAGACATTCTGACATAGTGCCTCGATTAACTTTGGAATGCTAATTAGCACGTAATCTAAGCTCGAGGTTGTTCAACGAATTTCATTCAAGCAGTTTGCTGACTGCAGGATTGACTGCTTATTTTGTAGAGGCGCTTCTCATTTATGTTCGATTTTATTATGAGTTCAAATATATCTTATAGAAAATATCATTTTAGTATTAGTTTTATGCACATATGGTGGTAGCAACTAAGGTCTTCTTCAAATTGCACACTTGAAAGAATCGTACTTATCGGTTTAGAAACCTTTTGTTAGTTACCAAATAATTTTGAACTCGTCTTAACGGTAAACTTTCAACTGGGATTGGCACACGACACAATGCATATATATATATATATATATATATATATATATATTCACTCAGGAATGTGCGAACACCGATCGAATAGACTTCCGAACTAAACAAAGTTCGTGTGGTGGTCAGAGGTCCCCAACGGGTGACCGCCTGCCAGGCCGATTCCGGCCAAGTCATAATAGCATATATATATATATTTAATAAGGAAAATAAAACATTTTTTCTACGCTATGAGGCGTAACAAACATAGTGGTAAAAACGTAAAATGACTGTGTATGCTATTGTAAAACAGACGGGAAAGCAGTAAGGATTCCTTATAAACAACAGCGCAGTAACAAAAACCTGCTTTGTGCAAAACGCTACCGCTGGAAACGGGCTATATAGGTAGAGCATATCAAGGGGCATTAAACTATAAAAAAGGAAGTAATACATAAATATAAATATAACTAAAAATAACCTAAAACCGAAGTTCACTAAACGCAGGTAATCCAACTAAGCTATACTAAACTGTATTATTAAACTATATCAAGCTACTTACACAAAAAATAAAATAAAACCAATAACTAAGTTAAGTGCAAAACCGAAGCGAATTTAATAGTTAGTTAACTTAAGTAAAAAACACTGTCCTCTCTAATAAATCCTTATCAGGAAAACAAGTTCATTGAAAACGGTCCAAGTGGGTTTTGTCTCGCGAAAGGTGAACCAGAATTCTATAATATGATTAAGTTTGGAAAAGAGCTCCCAAATAAGCTTGTACTGTAATTTATGCTTGAGCATAATCTCAAGATGACGGTCGTCAAAATTCACGGCAGCTTGCATTGACAATGGTCCTTACAACTTACGGCTTACTTTAAATAGACTTCCTAATTTACTTTCAATGAATTTATAAATTCGAATGTATTTTACAGAAACATATATCAAACATTATTTTTTGAACACAGCTGTGAAAACTGATGAGCTTTTACTGAACCAAGTTACAATTATCGCTTTTAAAATAAAGGTTCTCAATTGCTAAAACCAATTGAAACCAAGGTTTACAAACTAAGCGCTATATGCATGCCACCTATGGAAAAGGAAGCATTCCTTTACGCTATGAGGAAGAAGTTACATAATGGTCGCAAAAATATCCAATGCACTGAAAATATGTTTTACTTTATCAGCAACATGAAGAAACGTACAGATACGGTACTTTATGAGTGAATATTTCACAACCTTAAAATATCGCCTGATTAAAATCTTAGCGAAAACTTAAAGGTACTACTTCTGGAGGTATAGCATAGGAAGAACACATTATATCCTAACAAGTGTGAGCAAGACGGAATTTGTTTTTGGTGCAGTGGTGGCATAAAAGATTTTTAGATGCATAAAGATTGTTGGGAATACATCTATTCACACGGTCAGCTATCGTATACAAAGGCACCCGGAACGTGGCTACTGAAGTTTCTTCAGTTCTGATGGGTCCGTGCCTAGGACACTTTCAAATAAAGTGGATCAATAATCATGCGCAACCCTTCTGTAAGAATGACTTGCAGCTTTTGAAGGCGGATCTCCGATTTTCTTCTATTTCCTAAGATGAATGGTTAAGCAAGAGAGAGAGAGAGGGAGAAAGCTATATTTTTTAAGGTAATATCCAAAACTTTCAGCAAAAAATGGCTCCATTCACGAAGATCAAGGAACAAGCTAAGGTAAAGGGTCATGATAAAAGGTCATAGAATAGTCAAAGTTAAAGGTTTGCACAATAACTACAACTGTTTTGGAGACAGGTCGGCTTCAAACTTCTCAATTTCCGTTTCTTCAAATGTGAGGTAGCGTGCTGGGAATGAGAGTAGAGAGTGCTGATATTCCGATGTACGGCAGGACATCTATCGGAAACTTCGGCGGATAGTACAGGAAGACTTCGCAGCCATTAGTTCAGAATGGAGAGGATGAGCAAACTCACCAAGGATACGATAAGCAAATTGCTTAAACGTTTTAAAGTGTCGCTGTATTATAGTGTCAGCTAAAAAGGCATGGGAAACACCGGCAACCGAAGGGAGCATTCTGTGGACACGCTCAATAATGACCAAGTCTTTTTTAAGTAAACCTAGAAAAATAACTGGAGAGCAGTACAGAATGAGGAGGAGAATGCAAGCATCTATACATCGCCAGATTAGGGCTTGCGGTGTGCGATATGAGCACAAGCGGTAGATATCATATAAAAAATTACGGATTTTTATAAAAAGGCCTCCTTTATGAAGATTAAATTAGGGGTTATATTCCAGAGTAACAACAACGTGCCAGAAAGAGGATACCGCGTTGGGCAGGCTGCCAATGGTTTCAGGACTAGCAGAGGATCACAGTCGCAAGCTTAAAATTCGTGTTAATTTCAAGTAAAAGGTGCAAGTTCATAACAAAGACATCGAAACTCAATGGGAAGCATACATTCTAATCATGTGACTAGTTGTTATGAACTGCAGTCCATGCCGCCAAAGGGAAGTTTTTTTCAAAAGCTTGCCTCCTGCCGAAACTAAAATGTCTTGGGATTATGCAGCCTGACTGTTGCTATAATGATCCTACCGCAGGTAACGTTTTCGAAACGGAAAAACACATTTAACAGCTTTTGTGTTGACATTTCATCTCACAGCAGGTCCAATGTAACAGGCTCGGCAGAAATAGCGATCGATTTTTTGGGGCCTTACCAAGTTACTTTGAATCTCACATGAGCAGTGCAAATTATGACAAAATTATTTTACCATATACCTATAGTCCCAGCATTTTGTCCTATAAAGGCGGTTTTTATGGGAGTTTTATGGGTGAAGACTAAGAATACGCAGTGGAATACACTTTAATAACGGCTACATGCATTTTTATTTTATTGTATTTAGGAATTATGTTGATTTTTCTCTGTAGCTTCTCCTAAATTGTGTTACCACTTAACGTGTTGCAGAAAAACCCGATTATAAAAATGCAGGTGTCTCGAAATGCCTGAAAAAATAGAAATTGTGGTTAGGAGATCGCCTACTTCAACTTACCGTTCTGCGCCCAAGACGCCGCGCATACCTTTAAGTTACATGCGTAACAACTTACTCCCAGTGGCCGCGAGAAACAAATTAAACGATTTTTTTTCACTTTACGCCTACTTATAAGAGCTTCGTTCACTGCGTATCTTATTTCCCTACCCCGAAATCCTTAAAACTACCATTGCCCAAAATATTTGTGTCGAAAAAATTGGAGTAAATCTAATAATTGCCTTTGGCCGCCCATAACATTTAGAACGAACAATTACTCATTGTGGAGGTTTTTCATGCGAGGTTCCCAGCATCCTTCGCTAATCTGACAGCCTTCTGATCTCTAGAAGACACATATCTAAATGTGCCACACCTACGAACTAAAAGCCCACGTCGTTAGTTCATCGAATAGACAAAAGTGATCGCTCACACTACTGACAATGCATTTGAACCTCTGCAATAATTAGGGTATTTCAGTTAGCACAGAATATGTCTACTGGGGTTACTTCAGTAAAATTTGCTTTGCCTGCCGGAGCACCATTTTCTCACCCAACGTAAACTGTTTCGCAATTGTAGCATCATTCCTGAACGAACAAAGGAACGAACGACAGAGCGCCAGAGAGAGAGAGTAAAGATTTTTGACAAGAAAGAAATGATTGCGCTGAGCGTGTGGCTGCTGATTTAGCCAACAGATGCTATGAGCTAATCGCGGCGACCCTCACCCTGATTTCGCCAAAGCATCCCTCCTCTTCCTTCCTTCACTGTCTCCTGACCATTGTCCATATTTCCGAAAGAAGCGTAGAAACAGTGCTCCACCAACACCAACATGGTGCGCATGACTACGCTGAGTAGGAGGAGGAGAAGGAGGAGGAGGAGGAGGAGGAGGAGGAGGAGGAGGAGGAGGAGGAGGAGGAGGAGGAGGCAAAGCCACGTCTCTGTCAACAAGTCACGAGATGACAACTTCGGATGCAAAAAGGCAGAAACATGAAGCAAGATTGCGCGTGTTAGCGAGCGAGAAGGCGAGTGGATGGGAGCCACACTGCTGTTGCTAACTTCAAGGCCGTCAAGCCCACATCCTGTCATGCCCAGGGGTAAACATACGGACAGAGGCCGGAGGAAGAGGGAGGTGGCGTGTTCGTCTCGACGACTTTAGTTGGCGAACAGAGAGGAGGGAGGGGAGACGACAGAACCAATTGCTCCTTCCGAAAAGCTGCTACTGCGAGACCGAACATGCTCAGGAGTAATGGGTGATTGCTACCCCCAGAGGTATAAGAAGTCGGAGACGGTGAGGGAGGATGAGGGGGATCGGCGGTAGATGATGGGAGGTGGAGAGAGGTAGGGAGAGAGAGAAGAGCGCTGTGTCGAACAAATACACAACTCGTAGTAGCGAGCAGTGCTCGTTTGCGGAATAGCTGACGACAAAACCAATTGCTCCTGCCGTGAAACCCTGACCAAGACCGAGCATGCTCAGGAACGAGAGTTTATTGCTGCCTTCAGAAGTATTAGAAAAATGGGAACTGTGAAAAGGCCGAGCGAAGGATGAAAGGGGTCAGGCGGTGGAGGTGGAGGACACGATGTGGAGAAGAGAAGGAGAAAGAGAGATAAAGGACTTTAAGCTGCAAATAAATAATTTGCGGTAGCAGGCAGCAACATTTTCATCCAACAAGAGTTTTGATGTTACCAGTTTCTTGTCCGCCCGTTCGGAATCCAAGTATACTTTAGAACATATGCAAGGGAGATAGGCAGACCCTTTAAAAACAATATTTACAGATTATTTCTGGCGAAGCATGCGTATGTTACAGAGCGATATGGCTACATTATTAAATATATGGTAATCATGTAATGCGTCTTGAGATCATCTTTTAAATGCCACAAGGCTTTTGAGCAAGAAAAGCCGAAAAAAGGGAGTTCATTCCAGTCTTCAGTCATCAGATCGGAAAAAAATGCTGACCCACAATTTAAGTTCGGTGAGATTGTCCTTCACTTTGTATTGATGACCCCGGGGATTTTTCGCCAAGTCACTAAAGTCTGCCATTTGAGGAGAATATTTGAATTTTCTGATGAGTTTGAAGTACATCATTATAACTCCTCTGCAGTGCATCATCCTATTTGACCCTCATTTGGTAGACATTCCAGTCCACTGACTCGCTGCTATACTGCCTATTACTGAATTATTCGTACCCCAAAATAATTCAAACATATCATTAAGCGTTACTTCGCGTACTCTATTTAGCTACCTCTTGACATAGATTAACTTCATGCTATTCTAGCAGCTGAGTTCACGTATAGGAGACGAATAACTACGCTTATGGGTATGGCCATTGCTCATAGAGAAACTGTTATTCCTAAATATGATCACTTGGGCTCTGCTTTCGTTCAACTGACTATTCTTCATTACAAATCGGGAGCTCTGGCGGATTAAAGTAGGCATGTTTTGAAACTTGTCATAGACTCACGCAAATTTTACGAGTTAAGGTAGAAAGTAGGTTTGTGATAAGGGCTACGACCACCAAGTATGTGGATCGTGTCTGGGTTAGGCGGTCAAAAATGTTTTTCTTTCCTAAGCTTTAGTAGAAATAGGACTAGTCATAAAACAGACGGCATGGTTAACCGTGTGATTAGATAACTCTTTCATGATTGGAAGCCTATGTGCTAGCCCCAGGTTCTTTTTGCAATGAAGATGACGATGCGATCACTGGGACAACACACGTACTAGTCTGAGCTTTCGGTCCCGTATAGTGGGCTATTCTCGGAGAAAATGAGAAAACAACAAGAGTTTACATGTTTTGTAGTCCAGCTAAACGAGAATGGGGTGGGGGGGGGTAGCCTTTGTGATTGGTTGAGAGCGCGCTACGTCGTCTCATTATATCGCCTCGGGGTGCGTCCTTGGCGATATGGCCTTGGCACCGTGCCGTGCGTCGTTTCCTTTGTCCCTGGATTAGAGCTGGACCATGCTCCTTGCTAGCATGAACGGAGAACAAAATAACAGGGGAGTATATCCACGTGCCTACTCATGGAGTTGGGGTCTGATAGCCAGACCGCCAGTGTTTCTTTCCCCGTCTTATTACCGGCTCGTGCAATTATCCACGTCCATCCCCCGGTTCGGTATTTGTTAAGGGAGCGCAAACTGCCGTGTCCGGATCCAGCCCCAATGTGTCCTACCTAGGAGAAGCGTGTAGTATAAATATGAAAACAAGTCACCGATTTACCTGCTAAATCAGATATACAATTGAAGTTAGAAAACCATCAATTCTAGCCTGTCGCAAATATCGATAAGCCACTAGGAACCAGTGCGACTGACGCATGCATGGACTTTCAATGCAAAAAACGGTCGAACTGTAGGGGCTCTGTAGCCCTACTTCTTGTTGACGTGTGACGCCACACACGAGATTGTAGTGGTCACTGCTGCCCGACGCCCTCCTAACTCTGGATGCCACAGACAAGCCAACCAGAGCATATGACCTCGCGCGAAGGCAGTTTTCCCACGTGTCTCGGGCTATGCGCACGAACGCACGCACTGTGTCTTCCCCGTTCTGACCTCAACCCACAGGGACGTGAATTCCATCCGTCTAGAGACCTCAAGACCATAGCTACCGCTAGACATCACTACGGACCTAGCCCTCCACGTGGCTAGACGTGAACTCCGATAGTTAGTCCTTCGTCCTAACTTTTCCTGTCACTCTGGTCTTCCCCTGACTTCACTCACCTCATAAGGAACCGGGCCTGAAGATCGCAGTTGCCAGGGTCTAACTCACCTAACCCTGTATGATAAGGTCACGCTATGGCAGTCGGCCGCCTCACCGCGGTTGCTGCTACTTGTATCAACGCTCGATTTCGCGTGGCTATTCAGGCAGCCAGCATTCGCGCACAAACCGATACTCAAACTTTGGCCTATCGCATTAATGCGCACGTGCTGGGAATGCGCCCATTATCATGGTTTCTCTGTTAGCAGACATCTACCAGGTAAATAGACTGCGCAAGCGACGCGGGCACAGCAGGCTATCGATCGGCCACAGGCAGCAAACACAACTCACAGACACAACAATCGATAATTCAAAATTTAATCTGAATCTCAGCCGCCGAGATTCAGTCAACCACGCCGGCAGCAAAAAGCTGCTTGGCCCAATGGACCTAGCTCACCATCGTTTGTCGCCCTAATTTTGCTGTACCCAACATACTCAAGGACTAGCTCTGGCTTGCTGGAACGTGCTTATCACAGTAAACTCCCGCTCACTGGTCAACCGGTCTCCTCTCTCTGTCTCACCCTTACAGGTTCTTTGCTTCGGCGTTCGAATTAATTAGCAGTACCACACGCGGGTCATAACAACACGTACGCCCCGATGCCAGCCTGCCTCAGTATGGTATGACCAATTATCACCCAGAGCCGCTCCAGGTGCTTGTGACAATTCTCGCGCCGACAAAACACCGGAATTCGTCCCGACAGGGGCGGACGTTGTTGGCCGCTGTGATGACTCCGCGCTCTCACACGACCAAAGACCACGCTGAACCCAATGGCTTCTTCGTCCTAACTATTCTACGATCCCTCTGTACAGAATAAATTCCTCCTACCTCTCTGGCCTCCCATCTCTTCTCCTAAGGAATCGAGCCTGAAGATTGTTGTGACAAAAGTTTACTCTATTAACCTTATATCCCCGATACAACCATCCCACGATCACCACGCACGGGCGTAGCACAGAGCTGCACGCACACCGTGGGTCCGAACACGGGAACCTGCAAGCACCGTGCGCTGAACGACTACCACATGGCTATCGTCTCCATTCTTCCAAGAATACCGCTCACCTCCAATCGTAAAGCAACCCGACAAAACCGTATTTTTGTCTTTGATCTGTATTTAGGGTGTGCAGACGACCAGCCGTATACGTCCCATGTTAGGAAAGTCGGCAGAGGTTTCACTAGTAGGGCACCTTATATACGCTTAGGCCTTATCTTGAGTCTTACAGAACCGGATGGGGAAATAGGAACAAGGTTAATCGGGATTACGAAAGAGTAACGAACGGCAACTCAAATGAGCTTACGTAAAGTTAAAGGCTGTGAAACTACTGTGAAAGATATCGTTTCGGTGAGACGACAAGAAAGGGGTAATCGCAAATATGTAGTCTACTATAAATGTGCGCAAATATTCAAGGTCCAGAAATAACATGGTTTTCATTATTCCCGGAAGAGGAAGGGAAAAATGGGGCAATTCCTCAGACCAAGTTGTATTTAGACTGACTTTTCGAAAACATTCTTGCTTTCATCGTCAATACGTAATGTCTATTCTCCTGCATGCGTCGAGTGAGTGTGTCTGACCACTAGCCATGTGTGATAGCCGTGCCTGATGCACAAACGTCGATCAATTTTACTGATCGATTGCCGGTGGCCGTTTGAATTGTTCTCTCCCTCGCGGGCACCCCCATGAGATGTCACATCGTCCGTGTGCCTCCTGAGCGTTTCCACCTTCTTCACTTGCGGCTGTCGGTCCTGTGTATCTTCCTTCACCCGACCTATTGCTCCATTCTGAGCAGATATTAGCCTTGTGCGGAACGTTTGGTAGGCGGGATGGAGGTCTATGGCCCTGTTTAATGTGCCAGTCGAGGACCAATTTTCTAACAGCAAGCTGGCCTGATATGTAGTTTACTAATAAATAACTACCTAAGGAAAAGGAAGAGCGTTCACCAAGAGGTTGGGTAGATGTGCATGAACATTCACTCCCACGGCTCTCGCTATATACAGCTCTTTTCTGTGTACGTAGCCTGTGAATAAGGGCTGAGCCGCTGCGTATGATTCGCACCTCACTGCCCCTTGTGTCGCATGAGTGACTATCTAAAAAAACGAGCGGATGAACATGCAGCCAATAAAAATGCAGGATAAACGATCAGCAGACTAGCAGGTGTTTCAACGATTTAACGTATTGTCTTTATTATTAGATGATTGCAAATAGTTCCTTTAATTATTTAAAAAAACAAATGGTGATTAGGAGGCCGTCTACTTCAAAGGGCCGGTGGTCCAACTTACCGTTCTGGACTTCGTTTAGTATAGTCCGCAGCGCCACTCACACCTTCAGTTTACAGGCGCAACAACTTACATGAAGCCATGGATGTGTTTTCTACCAGTTGTGGGTCATTCTTCGCGAAAAAATACTCTAAACCGCTCGTCAGTATGTTGAACGGTCATGCTGCACGCTTATTGGCTAATTCGTCCGCCTAGCGGATGCCCTTTTGTGCTGTTTAGTTCAACCCGGCTACGCACTCAGAAAACAACTGCACACGACGGGAGCCGTGATCGTGCATGCTCAGTCTCTGAGGATAGATAGACGACACAACCACCGGAAACTACAGATCTCTAATAAACATTACCCCGCCGAACGCCTCGAGTTTTTTCCATATTAGGCCAAATCAAATTAATCAAATATGCCAAACCACCTAATATTTAAGTCAGCCTAGTAGTTATTCTGGTGGATTCTAGATGACTGCATAGGAAATCCTGCTTGGGCAATCAACTTGCTGTCCCTTATTGGTGGATTCCATACGATCGGCAAAGTTAGGCGGGTAATATCGACCCAAATGTGATAAAATTCATGGTGTGAGGTGGGGTATTTAAAGCTTAGCGGTTAGAGCGTGGACTTCCGGTAAAGGCCTTCTCTGATACGAATGTTCACATCCCGCCGAACGCTTCGAGTGTTTTTCACAATTGATTCAACTCAAGTTAGGCAAATCTGCCAAACCTCCTAATATTTAAATCTTGAGTAGTCATTTTCCTAATCGCAAACATTTCCGGAGGACTTTTAACACCGTACGAGAAAAGCCACCTTCTGTGAAAGAAACTGAGGTTGGGACCTGAAAATTCCCTTTTCCTAATCCAGGTAAAGGATGAACTTAAAGAGTCCTCCCCCAGCCACCAAAGGAAGAACATATCATATATTAATCCCAAAGGGAAAATACTCATAGATACAAAATACGAAACAGTGTATGATACAAATAAAATAGCAAAAGATTTACACAGGCGTGCGAGGGGGCATAAAGCATCTCAAGTCGAAAATGTCGACCCCGCGGCCGCTAATACCCTAGAAATTAGCCGCTTGTTCATACCGACAATGAAGGAGTGGGCCCGTTTAAAGGACGAGGAAGAGGCGGATGATGATTTCGGGCCTGAGGGCCCTACGCCAGTAGCGAAGGGATCACTGGGCAGGTGGATGATCACACCTGAAATGACGCCCGGGTCCCGACCAATCAGCTGCGAGGGATCAAGACAAGAGGCCTAAAGAAACAGAAGCAACATGAAATGATGTCATTAAGAAAGAAAGTAATGTGTCCTATGTATATATTCACTCAGAAATGTCCGAACACCGATCGAATAGGCTTCCGAACTAAACAAAGTTCATGTGGTGGGCAGAGGTCCCCATCGGGTGAGCGCCTGCCAGCCCGATGCCGGCCAAGTCATAATAGCAGTAAGTGGGGTATGACAGCTGAAGAAAGTTCTGAGGCACAATTCCAACGGCTCAGTGACGTGTTGTCGTTTAAGTTGCTGGTCCTCGTCCTCATACTTTTCGGTGAGTAGTTCATCAATAGTGCTTACGGCGAGGCCAGTTGGAATAGAGGTGAATAGGGACACCACGTCAAACGATACCATCATCTTGTCTGAATCTATTTCTAGATGCCTTATGTTCCGCAGAAACTGTTCAGCCGACTTGACTGTAGATTCGGAATCCTCGGTCGAATCCCAGGTTGAAAGTTAAAAGGCAAGAGTCACCAGAATAAGAGGTTTATTGTATACTCCCAGTTGCAGTCTCTGGTGGCAGTGGCCACTGGCGAAGCCAGGGCTGATCCTGATTGTGTCCAGCCAGGCCTGAGAGTTTGGACTACGTGTTGTGTGGACTGATGACAGTTGCTTTAGTATGAATGTGAAGCGAGTTCAAGTGTTCTGTCATTCGTGTGTTGCAATTTCCCGAGCGGATGTCGCCTGTAGAGGTCTTCACTGCATCGACCGAGGGTTGTTTTAGTCAAGTTGCCCTGAAGGCAGGCACGCTTATTAAGCTGAGGTCAACTGAAGGGGACCGCCGGAACGCCGAAGGACAGGGGACGCTGGCGCAGCTGTTATCGGTTAGCCAGAAGCAGCTGCGAGGTCAAGCCTCGGGGGACAGGGGGCGCCAGTGAGGGAAAGCATTGAAACAGTTGCTTATGACGACACGACTATGGGGCAGCGAGCCTTCAAGAACGAAGGGGGGAGATGTGGGCGGAGACGTGGGCGGCCGCCACATATCTTTCCCTTCTGAGTAGCCATGGCCGTCATGCATGAGTATGCTACCTAAAATGGCGTTTTGTCCAAGGAAGCATAAAAGCCCACCCACACGTATGCGCACATGGTTACGTGATCAATACAGGTTATAAATACGGTGTACATTGTGTCTCTATTACCCTTACCGGCTGCTGTCTCTGATGATGAGTGCAAGCAAGCAACCGAAACGTTATGCAAACAAACATATTTTTTCGGCGATAAAATCTTCCCTCTTCTGAACATATATATCTGGTAATCAGGCATGCCAAGAGAGCATAAGAGCACACCCAAAGGTAAGTAACTCACCTGATGGAGTTTGCTTGCAGTCAAACCAAGTAAGTCCGATACATGCGCTGACTCCATCTGTAAGAGAAACCACAACTAGAAAGACAACGAAAGTGAGCAAGAAAGAAAGGGTTATGGAGATAATCGATAAATGCACGGAAACAAATAACAAAATGTCCGAAAAGAAGAAGAAGAAAGGAACAGAAAACCCAATTGACTTGATTGATTGTGCCCAGATGCACGTATAGGCTTGTCAACGTGAACTACCGATGTGGACTCGAGACACAATTTTTTTCTGGAGAGAGAGAGAGAGAGTAATTTCGTTCGAGTGAAGTGATCTTCAAGGACACTGTCCATCATCCTCAACCTTACTCAATTATACAAATATAGGCAAGGACTGGACTCATTATTCCAGATTATAGCACGTGAAACTAACAATGGAGAGGTACCCTTTGTTGACTGTTCGGTTACTTCTCCGGATGTCGAACTGCTCCAACTACTACATTTCTCCCACGATGAGGTGCTACAGTCTGAATCTTTCGATAAAGAATTGCATGAAGGGTCAGCACAGTCTAACAATCTCGTAATTTCTCACGTTTCCTTCTCAGTTTTACGTAAATCTTCAAGATAACCGCGCAAAGCACGTCGTCGTAATGCTCTCTTTGATGGGGCTTCCGCATGCTGAACAGCAAAAAACAAAAGGTTTACGGGATTTACAGTTACAATAACAATGTCTTTCAGCTGTCATTGGCATTCAGCTGTCATTAAATACCAGGGCAGGTGTGCCCTGCATATGATCGGTGAACACA
>JAYGXS010000003.1:80153159-80210525 GCA_036362985.1 Ligula intestinalis
CATTAAATACCAGGGCAGGTGTGCCCTGCATATGATCGGTGAACACACATGTTCTAATAATTTAATTTGTTGACGATGCAACAAGGGCTGTGTAGGTGAGATGCGCTAGAGACGTACATGGGATGCTGATTAGTGTACAGTGAAAAATGTAGGCAGTCTGACAGAAGAGTGACGTTTGTGGGAAAGCAACGATGCTTAGAAAAAATACAAGACAGGAAACCGATGCAGTAGACCGATAGTCCCGTCAGTGTCGTCAGCATAGAATCTGTAAAGAGCTTGGGACGCGCGGAAGCCGGTTGCGTTAACTCTGTGGTTTCACATAACAGCCAGTATCAAAAGCCTTCGATGAGTGGGTGAATATGCATGAGACACAAAAACAACTTGACACAGCTCAGGAAGACTCTCGTGGGGGCACGAGCAATTTAAACAGCCACAGAAATCGATCGGTGCAATCGATTAACACATGGGCACTAGGCAAGTGGTCGGACACATTCATCCGACGCGAACAGGAGTACAGACACCACGCTCTGACGATGGAAGCGAGCAGGCTTTTGAAACGTCAACCAAAATACACCTTGGTCCCAAAAATCATGTCTTCTTTTTCCTCTTCCGGGGAGGATGAAAGGAATATTTTGATCAAAAGTCTACCGCTCTAACCATTGAAGCATGCGATCTTTTTCCTACCGGTTTAGATATTAATACTCACTCAGAAACATTCAGCGAATGTTAACGGAACTCACTCGTCTCGCTCTGCCTTGGGTTTCATTCGCGAGCCCCCCCCCCCCCCCCCCACCTCCAACAGCCGCACAGGGCTATTAGTCTAGGCAGATAGCATTGCAGGCAAGGAGCGTTAGACATAGGATTAATAGATCGCGAGTTGTAGCCTGAGGCGGAGCAGCTTTTGGGGTTGGGTATGACTGGCTGGGGAGGGCTAATATACCAGAAATGGCCATTCCAGTCTGCATTTTCTTTGCCAGCAATGCTATCTGCCTAGACGTCTAGCAACTATGCGTTCACTGGCAGGGTCCCAGAACGAAGGCCAAAACATAGCGGGACGAGTGAGGTTCGTTAGCCATCGTGATCGCTAATCAAAGAGTGTTAATTGCAGCAGACGCCACGGATCACGCAACATTTCGACATAGGCGAAAGACTGGTACTCTTTCGCTAATCAGTATTGACTCAGGTTGTGATACTGATTATCCTGTAGTCTGTTCTGAAGTTATTTCAGTCATGATAGGAAGCGGGCTTTTTAAGAAGCTTCGTTCCGACTCTTGACTAAACTTATCTTTTGTAAAAACTGGCTACTTAAGTAGTATGCCTTTTATCATTGATTTTTACTGCCTTTATAAATTCAAATATATTTTATGGAAAACATGCACGAAAAAAATTATGGCTTGTACTTGTTTGATAACAAATTACGCGTTCTTTTAAGTTTATACTCAAAGGAAAGGTAGCCTTCGGTTATAAAAAGTTGCTAATTATGAGCTTTTTTATAATTGTGAGGTGTTTATTCATAGTAACCGAATCCGCCAATTTAGTTATGCTGCCTATACGGCATCAAATATGTTACACATCTACTTGAATATTTTATGACAAGTATGTGACCTCTTCCTTAAGCAGTAGGCGAAAACGTAATTTTCCTCAAACAGGATGTACACAGTGCGCAGTGTTTAAACATTGAATTCGAGTGTACATGTCAGGAGGTTAGAAAATTATTCGGCTATTGAGCAACCCTTTCTTTGAGTATCAAATTTAAAGAAGGCGTAATTTGCATGATATTTTCGTGCATTTTTTCCATTAAGTATATTTGAATTTATAAAGGCAGTCAAAATAAATAATAAAAAGGCATACTACTTCAGTATCCAGCTTTTACAATGAATACTTTTTACTATTAGTCAAAGCGAAGTTCGTTAAAAAGCCCGCATCCTCTCATGATGGGATAAACTTCAGAATAGACTACATGATAATCACTATCACAACCTGAGTCAATACCGATTAGCGAAAGAGTAGCAATTTTTCGCCGAAATGTGGCGTGATCCGTGGCGTCTACTGTACTCGATCTTTTCGTAAGAGTTTGGGAAGCGCAATGATAGGAGCAGACAGACGTCCAGTCACCAAGGAGAAAGCGATTGGGCATTGCACGTAAAAGACTATTGCCACAAACTCTGACGGACTCCAATCAATGAAGAATTCAGCAGCATTTAAAATTTCACGAAGCCGAGTGTACATGTGCTACACAACAGACGTCAGAGTTCTATAATTATACACATATTTGTATTCTGGCGATTGTACTTAGCAATTCTTTTCCAATTTAATAGATACGCACCTTATGAATTTTTTTAGATCCGTGAAATCACTCTTAACGAAGCTAACTCAAATCGACTGTGATTATACAGTAAAAAATATGTTAATTTCTTATAACAAGCATTTGCAACACATGGTCATGACACAGGACACATTTGCCTCTGGGCAAAAATACATCCAACACTAAGAGGAAATTTAAAAATAAAAGAATTCGCAAAGAATAATTTGTAATTTTTCACGGTGTCTACATCCTTTGATTCAGTTAGTTATTTGCACGGACAGGCACCACGTCCTTCAAAAATTACAATCTATTCATGTGACCCGTATTTGCCCGTTTTTGGCGTTTTCATTTTTTCTAAAAGTATTTGGAATATTTGTTTTAAGTTTCCCTCTAGGTGGACATAATTTGCTATGATTTTGGTGGTTTAATGGATGTTTTTGCAGAGGTTTCATTTTTCTGGTTTGACAATTGTTCGTTACCTTAGGTATACTTCACGATTTAGCTCACATATCAAACGCCATGCTTGATAAAAGACCGTCTACAAAGTCAGTGACTTGAAAGAGATCCCCCTTAAAACACAAAGGCACAGCTCTTCTTGGACAATAAGAAAACAACATCAAAGCGAAAAAATCTGTTGTGCATGGAGAGAAGCAAAAAACAACAGGCGCCGGCATCGGCATGATTAACGAAAAAAAGGTAAGTTGTCGTCGTGAGGACGTCATCGACTCGCTTGCAGGGGGCGGCGAACAGATGACATACCGATATATTCTCAAATGTTTTGGGCTTTTGATTCAGAGAAAGAGACAGTCAGCGCGACTACTTTGCGTTTCTGGTTGGCGTTAAGACAGTGGAGGTAATGATGATGGTGATGATGATGATGATGATGATGATAATGATGATGATGATGAAAGATCCATGAAAGTGTCGAAAAGCGACTTAAGCAAGAAGCATATAAGAAAGGCCTAACTGATGTTTCCTTTACGAGAAAGTGCATGTATGCCTTCTCCGTTGCCCAAAGATCGAATAACAAAAGCCCACGCAAATGATGAAAATCCGCAAATCAAAAATCCCATCTTCTAATATTTATATTTATGAGCAGTAGGTACGCAGAGTAGTTTACCTAGTGCACATCATGTATCCCTAGTTTCAGCATTTTGTCCTATAGAAACTGTGGTTATAGGGGTTTGATGAGTGGGGAATTAAGATAGGAAGTGGAATATACCTTAATAACTGTTGTATGCATTTTATTTTATTGCAATAAGAAATGATGGTAATTTATATCTGTAGATTTTTCTAATCTGTATTATCGTTTAACGTATTGCGAAAAAACCCGATTATCAAAATGTAGGTTCCTTGAAATTCCGTAAATTTGAAATGGCGGTTAGGAGGTCGTCTAATTCAACTTACATGAGGCCCAACTTACCGTCCTGGAGTTAGATTAGTATAGTACGGAACAACCTACTCCCAATGGTCACGAGAAAGAACTTCGACTAAACTTTTCCGCTTTACAGTTCCACAAATTTCCTTCACTGCCTATCCTATTCCCCACCTCACAAACCCTCCTAGAATTCCCGTTTCCGTAGGAAAAAATGCTGGGACTAGAGGTATATGAGGGGCACTACGTTAACTACTTTTACCTTTTTATGTATGTTCAGTTTATAGCTAATCTCCCCCGCCCACATTCGTCTAAACAGTTCCAACGATTCCAAATTGCTGTCTGCCTGTTTGCTTCGATCTCGCAGTGGCTGACGGACTTCGGCCGAATTGTTAACACTAAATTTCGAACAAATTGAATAAATTGAGCTACTCAAGGTTTAAAAAATAATTTCGGTGAGGCTTTCTTGGGAGGCCACTTGAAAATAAATTCACACCACCCGATAGAGTCTTACGGAATTCATAATTAGAGGTTTACCGTTTGATTATTGAACAGGCAATGTGTATTTAATGTGCGGTAAGTGCACCGTAGACAATTAATTGAATCAGCCTAAAATTGTTTTACTTAAATAAAATCGGAGTTGAAAAGGAAGCTTGCAGACCAAAAATATTAGAGCACGGGCTGTTTAACGCCTATCCGCTGATTGTATTTGATTTTAGGGGAAAAATGTCAAAAACAGTCCCCTCCTTGCTTTTGGTTGGAATCAAAAAGCCTCATGCGAAGGTCTCCGCGGTCTACCCTACTTGGCTATCTGCGTACCGTGATAACCCCGCTAGCGATCTTATCAGCCAAACCTGAAGGCCTAAACATTCACCCTTGGTTCGACCCAAAGCGGACTGTCGACGATCTGGATGGATGCATCTGTTTTTCCAGATCCGTTGGCGGGCTCTGCAATTAGCAAGGAAGAATCAGGACGCGGCTTCCACACGATGATGATCCTTTGCAATGTCCCCCCCCCTGTTTGAACCCCCTTTTTTCTCCTAAATCCCACGCATTTACCCCCACAAGAGAGACACTGTCTGCGCCTATTTTCATCCTATGACGCAAGACAACTAGCCTCGCCAACAGTCTGAGAAACAAATTTTCTGCTACCACTGCACATATGTACAAATAGGGCACTCAAAAGAATTTTCCTACATATCCCTCAATATACTGCTACTGCTAGCAACCGCATTGGTCAATAGAAAAAAACAGATAGACCAAGAAAACTATGAGAGCAACCTATTGGACCATTAGGCGGCCTATTGGTTAATAAAGCAAGCCTATTTTCATCAGGCGGCCTCATAAGAAAGCCCTACCTTTATCTTAATTTGCACGGAAATTTAAAATCTAAAATCATTAATTGCGTTAAATTCGGTGTAAAAATTAGGCACGAAGATTTAAACTTAGGGAATTACATATTCTCTTAAATAAATATGAGCAAATCAAAGGAGACATTCACATGCGTTGCATTCTGTCGCAGCCGATAAATTAAAATTCAATATGGTCACCATTGATTAAAATCTGAGTTGAATGAGTTTGACCAAGTTAATACAAAACCGAAGAGTTTTCTTAACTAAATCAATGGTAAAATGTATGAAAAGAACGACATATTTGAACAGGAAGCTGACTTTACAAATACTTAATTAATACTACGTTTATGTTACATCTCAATAGCTATGTATCTACTCTGTAGCTATTATTACTTAACTTACTTTTTTTAGTTATAATAACTGCTTCCTATAAGATTAAAAGATGTTCCAATTTGCTACCTCTACAGGCAAAAGAACTAATTTTACGGTATAATCCTTCGCATATTTCAGATTTCTGGGGTTATATGATACTCATAAACTATCCGTACCTTAAACGCTTTCATAAATGGAAATCCCTTTTCGCGTTGGATAAAATCACAATCGCGACAGTTGCGTAAACATAAAACGTTAAAATATCTCATGGACTCCGGGAATACAAAGACTCCAAGTGCATCGTAAATAGGACCATGTGAACAGCAATTGTGAGGTCCATATGCTAATCTCACATCACAACGAATGGAGAGAAATGCCTGAAGTTTAATTGTCTGTAAGGAAGAAAACCATGTTTGTCCATGATTTCAAACGCCTTCAGGCATCGATTTTTGAAGACAAGCGCAATGAGAAAACAAAGGGCAGCCACAGCAGCCACGCCAGATAGGGGGTGGCTGCACAGGTCTTTGTATGCCGGCAGCAAATCGATTGACTGAATTCGCATTAGAGGCCCTGTTTCCGGCACGAGCGATTATCTTATTAGCTGTGAAGTTAAGTTCGTGACCTGTATCGAAGGTGTGAGCAGCCGTTTGTGATAATTACTCACCTCGTCACATATTCAGCTTATGTTAGTTTAAGCCTGATCCGAATATACCTTCAGCTTGATCGCTATAATTACAAGGACAGTTTTTGCAGTGAATATGATACACGGCATCCAACCGGTCTTTGGCTTTTATAACCCTCCTAAGCATTATTGGTTTGAGTCAGTGGAAAATTTCAACACCTAGTCCGCAGAAACGCACTCGGTCGCCTCTGAAACGTTCTTAATGCATGGCCGAGCCTGACATATTCCTCGCCAGTGTTTCCGAGGAAGCTTATCGGAAGAGGATACGTACGCATCGGTTTATGAAAGCTTCCGAATAAACATTTCACATAAAGTGGTCAAGCATATATGGGGCCTAGCGTGTTTTATCTTCCGGGCTGAATTAGTGAGCCTGGACCCGTTTAGAACGTGTTCTTACATAACTTGGTTTTTGACTCACAAAAATTAAAACATTAAAAAGCTGTGTCGTGTGTGTGTTGTCTTCCTGTAAACTATCGTCCCTAAGTTATCGCTGGGATAGCACCCAACAAGCACAACGAAGAAGGACAGCCGCTACTAACTCATGAATTTTAGATGCGAGAATGCTGTAGCCTGTTTCTCCTAACGATACAAAAAGCGTATCGACAACCTAATGGCGGAAAAGGGTCGTTTGTTCTTAGCTAAATGCAGTTTTTTAGATCATGTAGGACCCATCGTGCCAAAAATTCTTATAGCCGGGAGTCCGGCTGCCTTGATCTGCAAAAACGAAGCACGTCTTTTGAAAAAATTTGAAAACTTCATAAACAATGTTAAATTTCGAGCGAATTCTGAGTTTTGTCGTATGTCTGCTGCAGTTTCTTGTGCAAGACTTTACGCCCCACACTCGGCGTGCATAACGACGTCACGAGGGAAGAAACCAGTAGTTTCACCGAGTAAATCTTCCGACCTCGGAGGTCTACAAGGAATCAGGAGGCGGATTGAATGAAGAAGTTCGCCTCAAAGAAAATTCTGTTTTGAGTGCACCCATATTACAGGTGGGACTGAATTTAAGGGAAACGATTGGCCGAAGTTAATAATTGACAGGCAAACAGGTTTCCTCGGTTTCGTTTGGCATAACTACTTGTCTAGAATTACATGTGTGCGCTTGAATCCTCTTAGCAATGTATTCACCCGCCCTGTTAGAGATCTAGCTTCTGAGATCTGTGCTGATCCCTAAAATCATCTGTTATCATTAGTAGAGCCTCGATATTTTCGTTGGAGTCTTTTTGGTTCCTTAAGATCAGTGATCATCGCTTATCAACAAGAAGAATGATAATTTATTCGTTCATCCTCAGTTCCCGTGACATTAAATTCAATCTTCGAAACAGACTGAGTCGTTCTGGGCACCATCAGCAGGTGTAGCATGTTTTCGGACGGAGATGTTATGCCGGCGGTTGGTTCTTTTCTCACATGTACGCATCCCGGGGCGAGGCTTAGGGTTACATAATCCGATTAGAAACTACGCCTAAACGAAGACTTCGGGGAACGAGGGCTATGGTGAGGCTTCATACAGGTTTAGAGTTAGCGGTCTAGCCGCCAACATGGTAAGCTTAAATTATATCTTCAATTCCTGCCATTAAAGAGTGGGATTCGACGATTTATTCGCCACAATTCCTCCTTCAAGGTGATTCGCCATCACTAGCTGGGATCAGTTCGGCTGGAATATCTAGCCTATAACCTCGGTTTTAGTTCGTTCCCCCAGATAAAGGCCTTTTAATTCCCTATATTGCATGCTCGCATTTTACGCTTTCTAGATGCATTTGAACAAGCCAATGGCGTGAAAGTACTTTGGCTTCGCAAAAACCGCCACCTTTTAGTTTTACCTATCCTATTCATCAAACAGATATGACCAGTATTATCCTATGACACGAGTCCGATCGTCACAAAACCAGACGCTCATGATGTGGCCTTCGACAGTACGCTTTGAGTAAAATGCTTCTATCGGCAATGCTACGGTCTTTCAGCTCATTCGCAAGAATCCACTTATTCAACCTCCTTGGCTATTTACCGCAAAGGTGAGTCCCGATAGCGCCCCTGTAAAATTAAATGTTGTGTTCTTCTCACAACCTAAATAGTTGATGATCTGGAATGCGTAGGGTGTAACAATAACGTTTCCCGAGTTCCAGAAATATCTGCACTTATAAATCTACTATATGTTATTTAGGATGCGTGGTTATGTTAACTACTGCACACCAAAATCCGTAACTTCCTGTGGTTACTTATAATTTTATCAGTCCTAGTTTAATTTTAAGTTTATTGATAAGTCGATTAGTTTTCTTTTACTGATATATATTTTTAAATAGTTTAATTTTTAATTCAATTCAATGTTTTAAGCAACATGCAGCTGCCTTTAGGCTTTTCATACTGCGATATCTCTCCACATGCATTAGAAATTATTGTAGGTTTTAAATAATGAGGGAAAAACTATTTTCAATGGTTTTATTTTAATCTCCAAACTTCGACTTATTTGCAGAAGCACTTTTGCACAGTCCGTGTGACTTATTGGCTGTATTTGTCATTTTTATCATCGCGCGCAACATTCTGGCTATTTAAATAGCGCTTTCGTATTATTTTCTGTTTTATACGCTTCACCCTTTAATGTACTTTTCCTTTCCTGCGGTACGACCCAATCACAAAATGCCTAATAAAACCACTTCCGCAAGACATAAACCTGAAGTAATTTTACTGTTGCCTGAAAAACGGATAGCCATGGCTGACTGCAGCAGAACGCTGAGCCAATCCTCATCTGCACACACCTTCATCGTGTAAGCTGAACCCCACAAGTTACTTTATCCCGCATAACCAGCCGTTCTCGGTCGCGGCGCAGAACACAGGTTAGTGGAACCCCAGAGGAGAGCTAGATACCAGTTAAGACCGAGGGGAACTCAGATGAAGGCGGGTTACCCGGGAAAGGAGGGTTACCCGTTAGCCAAGCTGCAGGCTACCTGGCGCGGCCTTCAGTGAAGGTTGGCTGCGAAATAAGCAGGCCCCCGGGTCTGGCGAATAAGTAGTCTTGGACGCAGCAGCGACAGTGTTACCAGGGCGTGGTGGGCTGAAGTCTGGCGTACCGACTGCCTTATAAAATGCCGCAAGGCTCAATGACGACACTGTGACATGGCGAGCGTGAACCGCCATTAAATAGGTTTGCTTTCCACCAACACCACTGCCTTGTGGTTAGGTTCCTGAGCCAAAGTGCTAGAGGAGACAACCTAGAACAAAGAATCCGAGCGGCCGATGGGGACCCGCCTGTATTCAAAATTCCCAAGAAACCTTATGATGTCTCCTTACCTTACTACGACCCATGCTACGCCGTCCGCGGGAACTGACGCGCTCCGCAACCCTTGTCCGGTGGTGCGGGCGAATAATATGCAGGCGGGACTGCTAAACAAAAAACGGACTCTTGGTATTGAATGCTGGAATGTGCGAACATTTCTGGAACCTGGTACTCAAAGTTTGACAGCGCGCAGTCTCCATGAATATCACCTGGATGTTTGTTGCCTGTCCGAAGTCCGACTCCCCGAGTCGGGTGCCCGAGAAATCAAAATCCCGGGGGTCGATTCTCATTTCACCTTGTATCACAGCGGTCCGAGTGACTCATGTGGTAGACACGGTGTGGCTATTGCCCTCTCGGAAGAAGCTAACCGTGCACTACTAGCATGGGAACCAGTCAACGACTGAATGGCCCATGTTCGACTAAAAGGCCATTTTACGAACATCTCGGTCGTATCTGTGTATGCACCTACGTCGGCGGCTGAACAGCAAGATAAAGATATTTTCTAATAGCAGCTGCAGGAGCTAGCCAAACGACGCCCTCGCTGAGATCTGCTAATTGTTGCCGGGGACTGGAATGGCCGGACTGGGCCCGGTGACCCGACAAACAGCCACCTTCTTGGTCGTTTTGGGCTTGGCTCTCGAACGGACAATGGTGAGAGGATGCTGCAGTTTGCCGAACAGAACCGACTGTTTGTTACCAACACATGCTTTCAGCATCGTCACAAACATCTACTGACTTGGTATTCGAACGATGGCCGTACCGCCAGTCACATCGATTACATTCTACTTGGTTCACAGTTTCGCAACTGGGTCCACGATAGCAGGTCGATGCAAGGTGCTGAAACTGGTAACGTCCACGGGTCTGACCACGTTCTCGTTCGCACGCGCCCGAAGGTTCAACTCTCATCTGTGCCCAAACTGCCGCGTGCGAGACGCCTTGACGTCGCAAAGCTCCGGCAAACCAACACAACCGAGGCTCTAAGCACAGAAATCCAGTCCCGTCTTATGACCCAGGCTGACAACGAGGGCAGTAGCAAGTGGCCATCACTGAAGACATCCATATATGGACTCACTCAGCGGCGCCGCAGTGACTGGATCAGCGGAAGAACCCTGCAGCTATCGGCCGAGACGACTCGAGCCAGCTCCCAGAACAATGCCTCCTTCCGCCAACTTCGAAAGCTGACAGCAAAGTCGGCTAGAGATGACCGGCAGAAGTATTGGTCCGAAACGGCGACTTCTATGGAGCAGGCTTCTAATGTTGGTGACATCCAAAAATTGTACCAAATCATACGCCAGGTTAGTGGTAAGCCCCCGACACTCTGTGATTCTGTTCGCGAGGTGAATGGAGGATTTATTGCCAACAACCCGGCCAAAGTCGATCGCTGGCGTGAACATTTCGAGCACCTACTCAACTTTGACGAACAACCCATCACACCCTCCCTCTCCTCCACATCGGATTTTCAATCCTCCCCTGCATACGCAGTGTCGTGTGACATCCCTTCCGAAGAAGAAGTTACCGATGCAATGCAGAGGCTACGCAACAACAAGGCGTGCGGAGAGGACGGTATTCCTGCAGAAATCTACAAGTCCTGTGTCGACACCCTGGCTCCTCGGCTCTATGAGATGATTGTACAGGCGTGGCGAGAAGAGACCGTTCCCGATGACTGGGGCTCAGGTATCCTTGTATCTGTTCACGAGAAGGGAGATAATACAAGATACGAGAACTACCGTGGCATAAGTCTTATCGAGGTTGCTGCAAAGATCTTCGCTGTCGTTCTTCTCAGGCGCTTCCAATCTGTACGTGACTCCAGAACACTACCCAACCAAGCCAGATTCCGAGCTGCACGTGGATGTGCGGATCAAATATTAACACTGAGGCGCACTCTAGAATTCCGCCATAGCTACCAGAAACCGACGGCCGTTTGCTTCGTCAACTTTGCCGCCGCATTCGATTCCATCCATCGCGAATCCCTGTGGCAAATAATGGAACTGGATGAAGTGCCGACCAAACTCATTGCGATGATTAAGGCCTACTATCGGTCTACCACCGCACGAGTCCTGGTCCACAACAATCTCTCTCAGTCGTTCGATATCCGGTCTGGTGTCCGACAGGGCTGCGTCCTTTCGCCCATTCTCTTTAACTACGTCATTGACTGGATTCTCGGCAAAGCCCTACATGAAGAGGACGGTGTTGAACCTGCACCCGGAAGCCAAATAACTGATCTTGACTACGCCGATGATATTGCGCTGTTAGCCTCAAAATTTAATGGTCTACAGTCATTAGTGTCGCGGTTAAGTGCGATCGCTATGTCGGTAGGCATGTCCATAAATTCCGGAAAGACGAAGTTGTTCTCGAGCTGCACCCCTCACCAGGAAAGGCAACCCTGGGGATTTATGGCCATCAACTTGAAGAAGTATACAGCTTTAAATACCTCGGGGCGAGGCGGTTACCAAATGGGTAGAGCAAGGACGACATTATCTCCCGTATCGATGCTGCTTGCTGGGTTTTCTCAATCCTTTGAAAGCGCCTATGGATCCGACGTGAATCTCCATCACCACGAAGATTTGTGCATACCATGCATCCATCCGGTCAGTCCTCCTTTATGGATGTGAATGCTGGGCTTTGCGCGCTGAAGATGAGCAAAGACTGGAGGCCTTTGACCACCAGTGCCTGAGGACGATCCTGCGAGGCAAGTATAGCGACTTCATCTCAAATGAGACAGTCCGCATCCGCTGCGGTCGTATCACGAGGATATCTCAAGCCATTCAAGAAAGGCGACTAAGGTGGTTTGGACACGTTCTCCGTCGTCCGCCCCACGAATTTACCTATGCTGCTCTCGACCCAGCACCGCAGCCCACCTGGAAACGTTGAAGAGGAGGGCAACTGAAGACTTGGCTAGACACCGTCCGTCAAGACATGAAAGCAGTTCTTGGACCTTCTATCTTAGGCCTCCGTCGCTGGAGAAGGGACTGGGTTGAGCTTTCGAGATCCGCTGCCGCCAATCACCACGCATGGAGAGGTACCGTTCGTGACATCATTGAGGCTGGCTAGATCAGGCATGATCTAAGTTATAAAAAGAAGTACAAGAGGGGAAGTCTAGTTGCCCTCCTCCACAAGAACCCTTGCCACTCGCGACTGTTAGCATGTGTGCACGCCTACCCCAATCCGGTCTGGCCGATCATCGCTCTCTGGCTGAATCACACATTAACTCACCGTAGACGCTGTGCCTGCTCCCACACTCACAATTTGCACGCTGCTTCCCGTTCAGGTGCTGACGCACGCTCGTACGACAGTCAACGTCCTCCTACTTAAACAAGCGCTGTAAAGAAAGCACTATCCCTGTCATCTGTCATTTCATTATTTCTCTCCCCCTACGGCACCGCACCTTAAAATCGCAGCAGCAATGGTTTTACCTATTAACCTAAGCCACTGTGATTGAACAACCGTGGAGGTGCACTGAGGTCTGTTAGGAGACCCCGCCCTCCTGCATGGAACACTAACACAGCAGTACATTTATACAGACCCACTGGGTGTAAAACTAAAAGGAACTGAAACGTGCCTGTGACCTCCGGCGCCAATTCCACAAGCCCTCACGCAAATGCACTCCTCCATTCACCTCTGGAACAGCCAATCACAGGTGTCACAGACTGCTATTGGCTAAGCAGTTGATCAAGTGGCCAGTGAATCACCCTTGCAAGGCGTTTACGAATTCACGCCCCACAGCACGCTAGCAGTTAGATGCGCGCGCGCAGAGCCCGGGCCTGCCGCGCGACAGGGCTTCAGACTAAATACAATACAATACAATACAATAAACAAGTATTGCGCATACCCCTTCTCTTCCTACACAGAACTGGGCTTGAAAATTAGAATGCTCTGAACACGCCCACGGCTTCGACCCATACATGCTCATACTCCAAAACACGTATGATCATTACTAACTACACACTAAGAAGCCATTCACTACTGTACGTATCCGTAAAAGTGGGTGAATAAGAAAATGCAATGAGCTTACGCAAAGATGAATGCGATGCGCTTCCTCGGAATCAGCTGAGAGGGGAGAGGGCAAGGCGATGGAGTCAAACTGCACCTCGACAATAACCTCCACCGCGTAGTAGGGCCGACAGAGTCTGGCGAGACAACGACCACAGAGAAGTGCATCCTTCGACGTTGACGTCGACTGCACCTGAAGGTGCGATCCAGGGTCAAGAGGACAGGGTGCAAGGTCTTCTGAGAGGCAAGATGCACAGAGCGGCCAGAGCTGAGAGCACTCAGAGTCCACGGAAACTATGGTGCCTGTACGCATAGAAAAGGGACCAAGCAGGACTATGCAGAAGCAACGATCATTGAATCGGTGATTTTAATACCGTGTATAAGTCTGAGTTGGTCACAAAGTCAAAAAGGGAGGCTTTATATTCTCCGTCGGGGCCTCACAGCTGAAGTGGTTAGATCATTGGCTATACCTATGTCTTGCTGCTCTGCTAATGCTCTGAATACCACCAACATAACTGATATTTAGTCAGAAGCACGCTGACATGTATTCCCGGAATATCGAAAACCAGTAACCAAATGTAGAAAGAAACCACAGCCTATGGAGGGCGAACGGGATGCCTAGAGGGCGACTTAGTTCAAGATCTTTTGCAAATCTGTCTATTCAGCCACCGCAAACAAGGATATTCACCGAGTGCTCCGCAGCTTGCCGGACGCTGAGACGTTGACATGCGCGGAAAATAGTTGATAGTGAAAGCACACCAGCACAGAATCTATTACACCCCTTTTCCCTGTTAAATCACTTGGGTCCGACGACTCATCAAAAGAGAAACAAAAGGCCGTGACTCTCAGCACTTCGTGGTATTTTCAGAACGCGTCAGGCTTTTTGTGGCGAAGAGTTTTTCGGCTTAATGGGCGTCGTGAAAAATACGCTGGACAAACAGAGGGGCTAGATCCGGGGACAGTAGGCGTTACTCGGGCTGCACTCAAATAACGAATGCCACAAATGGAGGGTTGTGGCGGCAGGCCCATTTGAAGGCTCAAGCCGCGCCAGGCACCTACGCCTGATCCCGCCTTGGGTGTAGTTTGACTCTGTATTGACGTCAGGCACAGGCGTGTGAGCGAAAACAGAGTGCGACAGGTATAGCGCAAGTCTATTAGTACTTCAACCTGTACTCCTATAGTGGTCGCTTCTGCCCGACGTCTAAAAACTCTTGATGTCACAGGCAAGGCCACTCAGAGCAGGACCTTGCGCGAATGCACTTTTCGGCGTGCCTCCGACCAGACACAAATCGGCACGCGAGACACGGACCGCCCACTCAATGTCTACCTGGCGCCGTCCAACCAATCACCAAAGAGAGCTTTCGGTGGCCGCTCGGGATGACTGACGCTAGCCCTACTTGGTATTCTGGCCATGCGCGGGGCGGACGCGACGCCGCTGCTCTCTCACACGGCTCTCACGGTCCAAGGCACGCCAGACCGAGTCAACCTTCCTATGAACTTTTCTCCAACTCGATCTGCAAACAACATATTGTTCCTACCAGTCTGGCTTTCTAAGATTTCTCTCATCTCCTAAGGAACTGGGTCTGGAAGATCGCAGCCGTTGGGGTTGAAACTAAGTAGTCTGAACACCTTGCGACACTCTTGCCCACCTAGTCGACTGGCTCGCAGGCCGTCCTTGCAACTCGCCCTCACTCCACACTGCTGATGTGCCCACACACAATGCACGTGATTATGCGTAAGCTGCTACAAGGGCTAGGACTCCACCTCGCCAGTTGGATGAGCCCGTCGAGCTGCTAACCCCTTGAGAACATTACCTGATTGGTCCGATTGCAGGCCGATACTGTACATGCCTTGCTTGCCTTTATAAGTATGCTGCGAGCAATACGTTTTCATTCTTTCGCCTTCGCTGTTGGGACCTCCTTTGGGGACTCGATCGAGGCGTTGGTGGAAGGCCAGCAATGTGGCTTGCGGCAAGGTTAAAACAGTCTTCTGAATTCATTACTGGCATTTTTCTGAAATCTAAATGCGACAACTTGAACTATCACTGAACTGAAAGCGGTGTAAGGACGGCTCTCCAGTACAGAGACACGTATAGCCAATAGAAGCGAATGGAAGAAGTACAGAAAGCAGGATGGAAGTAGATGCCATCGTTGGAACAAGACGTTTACTGGCCCGACGAATTGGGCCCTTAGTTGGATCCAGCATCGGGAACAGGCTCTAAAAAGCCACATCACGTCAGCCAGCTATGCCAAACATAATCACATGACATTGAGGTAGAATCCTACTATGCCTAACAGAAATTGTTTAGATAATCTGATATTTTCGTGCCATAAACAACCGCATGAATTTACATACATTTCCTACTTACTTACGGTTAATTAGGTGTGAGAAATTCGGACATTTTCTAACTTTTATTTTATAATTTATTGGGCTGCCTAATATTTCCGAAAAACGACTTGGTGAATAGAAGGTCATCTACTTCAACATACCCGAGGTCCAACTGACCGCTCTGGAGTCAAATTAGTACAGTTCGAGGTGCGCACACCTTCAATTAACATGTGTAACAACTTTAAGACAGTTTTTTTTATTTAGATTATTGAAAACAGGCGTATATGGTAGGATTTAGTGACACCAATCAATTTCGTGACAGCTTCTTAGCTGCATATTGTCATTGCATGGGGATAGTACCTCCTTCCGTAGGTATTCGTTTTTGTCCCGTTCCCCACCATTTAGCAGTAACATCACTATCTTTCTCCTTCCTTAACAATAGACGCATTACCTTGCCGTTTATATCCTTGGCATTATCATTTTTCTAAATTACTTGACATTTTATACTAGTTAACACCATACTGTTTATCCTATACTTCATTGTTCCCAATTTTGGTAGTTGCGCCCCTCTTTTTTCTCCTAAAACTCTTTTATTCGTTTAAATGTCCTATACTGGTCCCGCGAAGATTGACATTATCTCGCTGTCTCGTACTTGGAAACTTTGTGTGTAAGAGTAATATTTATGCTTTTTCTAATCTCAAATAATAGAACCGTACCCGACTTAACGATACTGTTATCGATTTAAGGGCGATCGCGTCTACTCAAGGTAACAAGTAAGAACCAGGCTGGCCTTAAGCATTTGGTTAATTATGGAATTCGAATATTCTGCAGTTACACAAAATACCCAACAAATGGGCGAGTATCAACGATTGTCGTCTGTGCCTCAGTTGGACAGATACTTCTTGCATTCAGAAGAAAACGAAGCTGTCCTTGATGATAACAGGAAAAGAATCACCACCTTTGAAGCAAAATTAAGGCAGTCGATAATTAGTACGAAAATGTCTTCGCCCTCGTCAAAACCAGCAATTTTCGGTGAGTATCCGCGCCCCACACAGCAACATTTTGCTCTACCACAGCGCGAAATTATGCATTTCGCTGGCAATCCCTTGAAATATTGGCTCTTTCTAAGAAGCTTTGAAAGTGGTATAGCTAGCAAGTTAAGGGACAATGAAGGTCGACTTTCCTACCTGATTCACTACTTTAGAGATCGGGCTAGAGAAGCCATTGAAAGCTGTGCAATCCTTGACCCTAGCGAGGGGTATTCGGAGGCTCTTAAAATCCTCAAACACCGGTTCGGGCAACCTCACTTAATCGCTAGGACTCACATAGATAATTTGATCTGTGGATCCAACTGTCTTGATGAAACTTGCCGGCGATATGCGAAACTGTAAAAATACGTTGCAGCAGTTGGATTACGTAGCCGACTTAAACTCATCTTGGACACTGGCCTCCATCATAAGACAACTCCCTCCACAGTTACAATTCAAATGGTCAGAGCTCGCTTCTTCAACTCTGCGTCGTGGTAGAGAACCAACGTTGGTGGAGAGACATGGCCTATGCGCACTGAGGACATGAGGTGCCTTTAGGTGTTTGACAATGACTGCATACGCCGCATCCTTCGTCACCGTCGCGTCGACCGAATTCGCTGCTCCGATCTCCGCCGACGCTGTCACCTGGACGCTCTCCCTCCACTTCTGCTTCAGAGACGACTTCAGTGGTTCGGACATGCGTCCCGGCGTGATGATGGTGAGCTGATTCGTGACCTGCTTGTGGCGACGCCTTCCCCCACCTGGCACAAACGTCGCGGTGGGCAGCTGAAAACTTGGACAGCAACGGTCAAGCAGGATCTGTCGTCCGTTTCCGGCCCATGCGTTTACGGCCTACGCCGGTAGAACAGTGAATGGATGGCGCTCTCGTGCGAACAGGCGCAAGATCGACGCGCCTGGGCAGTTGTGATTCGTGATGCAGTCAATGTCGAAACTGATGCTGGTTCAACCGCCCGAGGTGAATGCCGTTACAAGTACAAGTACAGCTTGAAGAAGAACTCACATAGTTCTCGTAAAATTTTGCAATATATATGGAGCATGCTTTATACAGTAAACGCAGCATTAACAAATTGATGAATTCGATGTTCTAGGAAAATTGTAAAAAAGCCCAAAATTAGAAATTTTTTAAAACCGAAGGGTACCCTTTCTTTAAGTATAAAAATTAAAGAAGGTGTAAATTACTAACAAACGAGTGCAAGAAATATTTTTTTCGTGCATTTTTTTCCATATAATATATTTGAATTTATGAAGGCAGTCAAAATAAATGACAATAAGGCATACTACTTAAACAGCCACTTTTTTATAGCACATACTTGTACTTAGCGGTCAGAAAAAAGGCATCCTGAAGTGAAATAAAAATCTTGAGATGAGGCTGTATGATCTTCATTCTTAAAACCATACGTGATTAATATGTTTGAAGCAAAAACACATTTCAGAATTCCGGGTGACATTTCATGAGATAGGTTATCTACTGTATTCTTCTAATACTATTGCTACTACTGATGCACCAGTACAAAGGGAGCATTTAGAAACCTGCAGCAGGGACTACAGATGACGAGGGTACAGTTTTGGCCCTGCAAACCTCGAGATGCCTGCATACGAATGTGGAGTTTTCAACTAAATGCAATTGCGGATTGAATAAGCACCAAAACCAAGGAGCCACTGACCCACTTCACGAGGGACACTGCTGGCAGACGTCAGAAAGGCGCAGTACCAGTGACCTGTGTGTGTGCGTGTGTCTGTGTAAATTAAGTTACAATCAAGCAGACTTCCGTTGCAGCTACGGCACTCGCTTTTCCACACTTTCCTTGCTCTGATGACAAGACAACTGGAAGTGATTCCGAGCGCAGCATCCTACGAAGCGAGGCGTTCCCTCTACACGTGCCACACGCATTCATCTACCCACTGCATTCAGTTAGCCGAAATTCTGAAATACATACTTAAGAAGAAGAAGAAGAAGAAGATGCGATCACTGGAAGAAGGGCTTTATTTGCCTGACGTTTCGGATTCCCTCGGGAATCCTTAATCATAGGTGGTGATAAAACAGTCATGGTCATGCGCAGATAAGGTGGAGACATGCACAGGCTGCACGGTATTTATAGTTCCTAGTGGGCATCCACGTGCGGGCATCCGACGCTGACGAGCAAACTATGGCAATTAGTGAATCGAACGCGAAGTGTCAAGCCAGTACCGCCTCAATTAAGACCCAAGCGGTGGCTACAGAAGTGAGCAATTATGACCTATAAATACCGTGCAGCCTGTGCATGTCTCCACCCTATCTGCGCATGACTATGACTGTTTTATCACCACCTATGATTAAGGATTCCCGAGGGAATCCGAAACGTCAGGAAAATAAAGCCCTCGTTCCAGTGATCGCTTCTTCTTCTTCTTCTGAACTGCTGCCTGGAACTCGTATATTCTCCTCTATTGGCAATACATACTTAATTAAAAATTTCAGTTGACCCTATTGTGGAAAATGTGTGGCCTCCATGGGTGTCAAACCCACACATCAGGGGAGGATTTTGCGCAGCGAACCCTTTACCATTAAGCTAGGAGGCTCATCGTGCGCCGTGATTTTAATCACAATTGGGTCAATTTGCTTGTCCAACCTACTGCTCGTATAGAACCACCCAATACAGATACAGTAAGCTGACTGCCAGGCAGCATTTCCTTAGCAATCATTAAGGATACCCCGGATGACTGCCTACGTAATTTTTTTAATACTGATTATAATGCAGCATAATCACAAGATACGTCAGCAATGTAAAAATGCTAGCTTAAAAGGCCAGCTACCTCTAAAGTAGCTAATTAGGTAGTATTTCTTTTTCTACCGACCTTTTGTATCCTTAGTAATGTAGTGGCCTTTTGCAGCCACTTGGAACCCAAGAGCAGCCGCTGATGCATGGCTCCTCTAGCCTGCCTGCGCGCCCACTGTTTCCTGGGGCTATGCGCTAACTGTCCCTGACCGACGCGCACATACGCCTCAGCGTGACCGCGCGCTCACGCTAGACCGCCTTCGCCATCTCAAGGTCGCCCCACGACCTGGCCTAGACATTATCCGCCTCATTGCCCATCGTAACAAAGAATGCGCCGGCGATTACTGATGGTCTAGTCACTCCGGAATTGACGCCCTAGCAGCCACACTGCGGTCATCCGAGAGTCAACATTCTTTTCATCTATTCTCCTATCCTTCTGCAGAATAAACTATTCCTAATAAGCTGGCTTTCCCACCGTCTCACTCTCCTCACTTTTAGGAACCATGGGCCTGGAAGATCGTAGCCGTTAGGGTAAACCTTCTAAGCCTTAACAAATGTGCGATAGCAACTCAAATATATTTTACATAGAAAATGTATAAAATAACCTATGCTGTACTCATTTGGTAGTAAATCGTGTCTTTTTAAAAATAAATACGCAAATAGACGTTGTTTTTGGTTTCACACAAGTTTGCCAGTTCAAGAATATATTTTCACCCGACCTGCCGCGTCCCTTGCGTTAGAGGTATAGGAAAAGCACGCGTTTCTCAAAAGTGGCATATAGCACTCAACATATTTTGCACTGGACATTAGACAGATAAAATGCTATTCTGAGGGATTTTTCAGTCCTAAAATATCTCTGACGTGTCATCTACCACTAAAAGCATTTTGCAGTGAACATGAGACAGATACGATGCTATTTTTAGGGGCATTTTAGTCTTAGATATCTAACGTGTCATACAGCACAAAAAACATTTTTCAGTGGACAAAAGGCAGACACGATGCTATTTTAAGGGATTATTTCAGTCCTAAAATATCTTGAACGTGTCATCTAGCACTCAACATATTTTGTATTAGACATGAGCCAAATAGGATGCTATTTTAAGAGAAATTCGTAGAATGAAGAGATTGCATGATTGCAATCTATCTAAGCGGGAAAACTCGTTTCGCGCAAAAAAACTTATATGAGACCCAATGACTGCAAGAGAGGATATTTTGTTTGAAGTACAGGGTGTCCCAAAAATGTATGCACATTTTACCTACTTGTAAAATTGGTGTTTATCATAATTTTATTATTGAATAAGTGTAAAGATATTAAAAAGTACGACTTAATTGTTTTTATCACTGAATGTTCTCAAACTGACGTCCATTTTGATCTTGACACTGCTGACAACACAAAGCAATTGAATCGCACATACCATGAAACAATTCCCTTGGTATTCGGGTGCATTCATGTTTGGTGGCTTCTCTCAATTCAGCCACTGTTGCAATAGTCAAAATGAAGTAAAAAAACAATAAAATGATACTTTTAAATATTTTTTACTGTTTCGAAATAACAAAATTATAGCAAAAGCCAAGTTTACAATCACTTAAAATGTTTATACATTTTTGGGACACCCTGTATATTTACTTTACGCGATTCATCGCCAACGCCTTCTCACCATCATACTCAGGCGACTGACGTCGTGGTCTTTCCTATTTGACCTTATGCAAACTGTGACAATCTCGTCAACAATCACATCGACCGCATCTGGCGGACTCTTACCGTTTTCTCTTGTGTCGACACGCAATGGATTGCCGATAGAAGCAAATATGCGAGTTTCAGGAAGCAGTTCAGAAGTAAAAGATGCAATCGACTTTTCAGATTCTGTTAAGATGACCAAGCACGTCATCCAGACAGACATCCGAGGTCACGTGGGAAAAAAGGCGCGTGGAAAGGCCAGTCCGGCGTACACAAGACGGGCCAAGTCACGCGACCTTCAAAGGCTAGGACAAAGGAGGCACGAGTGAGCGAGACTGTCCGCAGCCGAGTTTCTGCTATCAGTGAGGTCACGCTGAGGACAGATGCACAGGCGCGCGTTAGCGAGTGCGCGCATGACCACTTGAAGAGCTAATGGGGAGCAATGACGACTGTCCCTTAAATAGCGAGGCTGCGAGCTCAACGGGGACTCTGTTGTCGGACACGCTGCCGACGACCTGAGACAGCTGCCGAAACGAGACCGACCACAGAAGGCAAGCTGCTGGATACACGGAAACAAAGTTGATGTACTTGTACAACTGACATTAAGGAATTAGCTGTTATCGTGTTCTGCCTTCTCTTCCTAACACGTACTGGGGGACATAACCGGTGTTGACACAGGAACACACTCGGTTACAACAGATTCTCTCGATAACCCTTCTTCAGGGGTAACCGTAGAATAGGATGATACATACAAGGCCGAGCCATCACCGCACAACTTACGACCTCCAGCGCTGGTTAGTGGAGCTGCGCATGCGGCCATGCGGCTACTACGAACTATCAATACCGCGCAATCTGTGCATCTATTACCCTAATCTGTGCATCTATCATCCTATTTCACGGTTATCTCTGACGAAAGGTGTCCGACAGAATCCGAAACATCAGGTAAATAAAATTCTTGTAATAGCGAGCGCATCCTCTACTTCTGAACGCAATGACCTTTCAACGATCTAGGCCGGTAGCTCTGCTATTTCCCACCTTGTCAATAGACTCTGCAATCAGCAAGAAAGTATCTGGCCGCATCTTTCGCATCTTCGCGACCCCTACGGTTCCCTCCTCGCTTTAACTAATAGATATTTTCCGTCAAATAAACTGAGCTAAACCGAATACATAGACAAGTACAGGGCAGGGGAACAGGAAGGCCACACCCAGGTAATAAAATCAGTACTGCGCACAATTTCAGGAAGGGTGAGTATTCTGGCGTCTTAACACTCACAACATCCCAAACTTGAACCTATGCCGTACCCCGGTTCTTATTCATATGCGGACTCTAATCTCTAAGCCCGCAATGAAAACTGCACCCAACCTTATCCCTAAACTTAACACCAAATTACCTAAACGGGCAAATGTAGTTTATGTAGTGCACCTCATATACCCTCAGTCCCGGCATTTTATCCTATGGAAGCGGTGATTTTAGGGTTATTGGATGTGGGGAAATGGAATAGGCAGGAAAGGAAATTTAGAGAAGTGAAAGTGAAAAAATGCAGTCTAATTTGTTTTCCGCAGCCGTTGGGCGTAAGTTGTTCTGCACATAAATTGAAGGTATGCTCGAGGCTTCACGCCCCAGAATATACTAATCTAACTCCAGAACGGTAAGTTGGAACTCAAATAAGTTAAAGTAAACGACCTTCTAACCACCATTTCTATTTTTCAGGAATTTCAAGAAACCTGCAATCTGATACTCGGATTCTTCCGCAATAATATAAACGATAATACAGACAAGGAAAATCTACAGGTATGAATCAACAACTTTTCTAAAAGCAATAAACAGAAAAGGCATATAGCAGTTATTAAAGTATATTCCACTGTCTTTCCTATTTTCCCACCCCCAAACCCTTATAACCATCGCTTTCGCAGGACAAAATGTCGGGACTAGAGATTAATGAGGTGCACTATATAAACTCCTGTTGTCCCTTAACGCCAAAGCTAACTCTAACTCGCTTCCTATTAGAGATTGGCGCATAGACACCTGCCTAGCGAACGTCTTCTGTTTTCATGTCCTGTTTACGGAGGCCGTACAAGTCATTGTTTAGAATTCTCTCTGACTAAAAACGCAGTTCCAGACTTTGATTGAAAAAGTACTCTAGCATAAACGAACCAACAGGCTGAAATAAACGGCTGAAACAAAGAAACTTCACCGCTCCGCTTCATGACGCCCACTTCTGACAACCATCAGAAAGACGCTTGTGTGCAGAAAGGCAATAAAGCTAATGAATGATTTTAGTGTGCGTGCGAAGCAGTCCTCGCCATACCTGCCGACATAATGAGTGGATTCAGAGGCAATAGCACGCGAGAAGCAACGATTCCCTCCCCCTACGTTTAGAGGACAGACCGGCATCTGGAAAGCGGTCTATGATTACATAAGTTACTGCCTCGCTTGATGTTTGTCATTTGGCGCCTATTTCGGGACTATTTACAACTCCCGCAGATGTGATGTACAGGTACAGAGAGGGAGAATAAGAAAAAACACTTTCCACTTGAGAGGACCAAATGGTCTGAACGCCTCCTGTTGATGGGCTTAGGGTCCATTGTTGGTAGGTCGATACGTACTGCAAAAACTGGCGGTTCGATAAGCCTTCTTCTCAAAATATACACGTTCCTGAAATGCGAACATTTGCCTCAATAATACGTTCTTCGGGGTAGCAGTTAATCAAACATCAATAAGGCCAGAGTTTGTATGCCAGAACCAGGTCGATATATCGGTTTACTGAGTTCTCGTCAGAGGCCCAGGCTTCAGTCAATTTACAGCTTATATTCTGCTTCTAACGTGGATAATTATCATCGTAGCTGTAAAATTAAACTCGTGACTCAGTTCGTAGGTGTGAGCAGCCACTTCTTATAAGCCGTCATTCCGTTCCGCTGAAAGTTTATGTTCACTACAAGCGTACGTCTGGTCTCTTCTGTGTAGTAACAATGACATTTTAGGCACAGAATGCCATAAACTACACCCAACTGCTCACTAGAAGTTAATCCCTACTCGAATTTCATGATATTTTCGGGCCGGTGTGCAGTTACGACACTAATACATACGACCCAGACCACCTTTATGTGCATAGATTCCTTACCTGCTCCTTTGGGGCAGGATATATTGGTTGCACGAGCCGCCGCTTGTTCAAAAGAGTACTAGAGTACTAGCAGGGTTAGGAAAGGGCTAACTAAAGGGTATAAGCACTTCCATTCTAGCGCACCCGGTAGACTCAGACCATCGCGTGGATGCCAAAGAGGCCTTCCGAGTGATCTACAAGGTACCCTCAATCTATTCAGGGTCTGTTGGCTACGGCATAAGCGGCCACCATCAGACTATGCCAACCGGTCCTGTGCACCAAAAAAAACTTATTCACGGCGCCGCAGTTACCATGAGCAAAAGCCGCTAATCCAACAGCCAGTAGCTTATAACCTCGGCCGAATACATGTCCCCTCGAACGCTAATCAGATTTGACCCCTAGTGTCCCCTCTTCCCCCTCCCCTGACAACCGCACTATTTTTTCGACCAACCCGCATAGTTTATTTACTTAATCACCATACAAATGTAAAGTCATGTTGGCAAACGATCGTTTTCGGTCATTCATCGTCAGGCCAGTACATGACATGGGGAATAAAATTGGTCAATTAATTACAGCGTTTATATAATCGTCAGGTTCGGAAAGAGGGGGGAGGAAAAGGATGAGGGTAATTAAGCAGCTGGGTTTTCCTTCGTCTCCTGAATGCGGGCGCCTGCGCGGGTAGCACGCTGGTCGCCATGCTCAGATGAGACAGGTGATGTTCTTGCGGTCAGCGGGATGAGATCTGTATGTCAGCCGCGCAGCTTGCGTTTGACTATTCTCCATGGCTTCGCCTTCTGTAGCTTCAAGATGTGTTTAATTTCGGCGTGCAGTCGGCCAAGGGAGGCAGATGGCATGTACCAGCGCCTTTTGACAGTATAGAGTGGGTTTTGCTAGCCAGATTGCCACTGCTTCTGCTGTTGCTAGCACCCGTTTGCGCAGGCCTTTGGAGTAGTGTGGTGGCGTGCGGTATATGACCCGAAAGGCTTCTCTCGCGTCCACTTGGTGGTTTGTATCAATTAGGTGGACGAAGATTGAGCTTGAGATCGGTCTATTCGCCCCTCTGCTGAGCTAGGCTCGTATATGCTCGCGTATTCTCTTCTCCAGACGTCGCGTTGTTCGGCCAATATAGCCCGCTCCACAGGAACAGGTGAACGAATAGATGCACATTGATGTGGCCTGTAACGGTAGTCTGTCTTTACCGCCCATTCGTAGAAGAGGAGGGCTTGTGAAGAGTACGCGTAAGTTTGCCGCCGGGGAAGGCACTTGTGACTGCTGTCCTCAGGCATCGTCTTACCAGTTCACTTGCTGCGTTTCCCATAAAAGGCAGCCTTATGAATAGATCTTTCTTTTCGGCCGTTGTAACTGCGGCCTTTGTGACACGATCCTTGATGTTCCGAAGGATGAACCTTCTGGATAACCATTTTCATGGAAAATGTTTTGTAGCTGCTGCAATTCTACTTTCAATATTTCATGAGAGCAGATACGGCGTATTCTGGCTGCCTTTCCCTGGACTAGGTCCCGCTTTACATTAAAAGGTACGAAGTTGTGGAAATTAACGTACTGCCCCGTCCAGGTTTTCTTTCTAAATATTCGGCGTTGTGTTGAGCCATCCTCTTGTCTGTGTAAGAGGACGTCAGGAAAGCCAGTTCGTTGTTTTCCTCTGCTTCCACTGTAAATGGTAGTGCTGCGTGGGCCATATTGAACTTTGGGACTAGACCATCGATATCAGTGGTCTTATTTGTCAGGCAAAATATATCATCCACGTATCGACCACAGAACTTCAGGTCATCGATAGTGTCTTTGAGCCTTGTTTCCTCGAGCTTGCCCATGAAGACGTTTGCGAGGATGGTCCAAGTGGTGAACCCATTGCCACTCCGTCGATTTGCCTGTAGAGGTGGCCATTGCAAAGAAACTGTACGTTTTGTGTACAGCACGTCAGTATTTCTTTCAGCATCTCCACTGTCATCCCTATCTGGTAGTTTGTTTCCCGTATGCAGTCGCATAGGTACCCTATGGTTTCGGCTACCGGTACGTTGGTGAAGACTGAAGATATATCTAGTGACAGCGTCATCGTTTCGTTAATGCTCGTATCCTTGATAGCTTCGACGAATACAAACGTGTCTTTCAGGCTTCTAGGGTACAGGCGGCTCTGAAGTGGCTTTCAATTTTCGACACAAAGGCCTGGCGAGAATTTATCGAAAACAAATGTGTTCACCAATTTATCTTCTGAACTTAAACATACACCTGTAAGGCGAAAATTCGCAAGAATTCATGTTCTGCTTCACACACGACTAAGAGCCCACCTCTCGACGCTGCCAGACGCCTTATTCTTGCCCATTTTATGAAACGCCAGCGTAAAAATGAGCCTAATGCGATCAGTAGACTCTCTCTTATAAACCCATGATGAGACATCTTCGCAGATACCAGTGATTGAGGCGCCATCTCTAGCACCCTGATCTACCACTGTCTCGGATGATGGGTTCGAGTAGGAATCCGAAACGTCAGTCAAATAAACTTTACGTTTCAGCGATCGCATCTTCCTCTGAACTGCTTCTTGCAACTCTCCGCTGTGCTTCCATCGGCAGTGAACCTAATTTCATGCCGGTAGCAGCGAGAATTGGTCGTCACTGTAGTCTGCAGTCCGCATGGCAACTGCAAGCTACCAATCACGACCAGAAAAGAGGAGAAAAACCTCCTGTTCGTCTGCGGCCTAACAAACGACCGGCTCTTGAGACACCGCTCTTAATCGAAATTTGCCCTGCATAGCTAATGAGGAAGAGGAGGAGACTTCCAAAGCAAAACAGGCCTTGGAAAGTCAATACCGCGAGACCGGTGGTGGGGATGACGGCCAGTCGAAAAATCGCGATCTCCTCTGTCGCTGCCTGCCTACCTGCCCGGAGTCGGCAGGAGTTGTCTGTGTGCAGGCGGGAAACGACAAGCAAGCAAGCAAGCAAGCCAGCAAGCAAACAAACAGGAAACCAGCTCACCTGAGGTAGTAGCGAACAGGCTGGCTGAGAGCCTCATTGATGACGGCAGCGGCGGCAGCAAAAGGTGAGTTTGTGCTGTTGGTGTCGACAGGGAGAATGAGCAGTGCTCAGAGATTGGGCTGGCTTCGATTACCTCGATGCGGGAGAGCGCGTCGGCAAGAAAAAAATCTGAAAGCAGATGAGGGGAGAAACGTGAAACGCGGCGGTGGTTAAAGCGCCGGAAGGAAATCGCCCCTGGTGGCGCATCAGGGACGAAATAAGGGTTTTCAAAGAGCCAGCGTTCAAGTGAGCGAAATCGGGAAGCTAAACGAATCCATTTGCGACGTCAGTAGCACAGGACTGTGCCGGGTGGTCTCGATGGTGTGGCAGGTTAAGGGTTACAGTTATGCTTACGGAGTAGGTTTGGGCTTTAGAAATAGCTTTAGGGTTCTACCCTGTGACCCTCAGAACATTTCTTGCCTTACTAAAAACAATCTGATGCGCTTACAACTATCGCGGTGCGCTAAAAGCCATGGCTTAGAGGGTTGCAAAACTGATGGGATAACTAGGACACCACAGTCAGTCGAGTATGTGTTGGTATGTGGAATGGCTTACTGTGGGCTGAAAGTCAACCTAAATGGCTCATTCCAAATGTGGCCTTCATGGCGCTCCCAGACGAGGGCTTACCTAGCGAAGCGTTCTGTCGATACGCGTATTGAGTGTTGGTCGCGCCAGCCGCCTGTACCCTCCCCCATCTACGGTCTTCTCGATTTTCGCCTTGACATTGGGTCCCAGTGTGGGAGTAGTCAGAGAGTGCGGTAGATCCGGTGAATCTACTTTTCCTATACTTGAGTCGCAGACATCGCGTTACTTCAACCTGTTGCAGCTCGTGGAGATCGGCGAGAGCTACGGTCGAACCGTCAGGTTTAGGATTAAAAATCTTCGTGTACGATTCAAATTACATCTTCAGTCGCGATTATCATGAGAATCGAATTTAGCGACTTATTACTCGTCATTTTTCCTGCAGGGTGATTGATAATCACGAGCTAGAATCAGTTTGCCTGAAATATATGACAAATAACATCTGATTTCGTCTTTCCACCCTTTTCCAGAATTTTGGGCTGCGCGCACATATTTTTTGCGCTGACTGGCGGACTGACTGTCACACTGCGATAGCTCTCTCTTAATGTGGTTTTTACTGCATTCCTCCACTCGGCTGAAATCTGAGCCGCCTCCCAACTTTACTACGGTTTTCTAGTTTCGATGTCCTACAGTTCGGGAGCCTGCACCTTGTCCCGTCTCCGGTCTGGGGAGTGGGTGGTGTAGATGCAATGCAAGTCCACTCCCACTGTAATTCAGCGTAAATCACCGTCCGCGCACCACTCTGCATAAGGAGCACACGTTATGCATCGTCGAAACAGGCGGTCGAACTTTCTCGTGTATTTGCACCAGCTAAAGACTGAAGTGCGCACTTTTTTTAGCTATCGCTTTCCCAAGACAGCCCCATACATCAACTTTAGTTATTTCAACCACGTAGTACCTCCTTTCAGCCTTCCCATCTAACAGAAGAAGCTGTACGTCCAAGCTCTGTGTAGGGCACAACATATGAAGTGGGTACTGTGCAATCACGTCCAGTATATGTTTATTGTTTCTACGAACGGCGTTTCGACCCCTCCCCCCAGACTTCTCGAGTTGCGTGACCCACCATCTCAAAAAGGAACCACTGTTGCAATAGTGAGCTTTCGTGGATTAAAGGCGGTATCCTCGTTAAAATCATCCCAAAACACCAGCGGCTGAACATCAGAAAGAGAGGCGAATTTCGGGACTGCGACTTGACTATCGATGTGCCTGTCTTAGTAAAGGGGGACTAGACAAAGCGAAAGAACTATAATGTTATAAATCTAATCGGCGATCATATTAAGATTCAGTGGGACTGGCTGCGTAGCTCAAGGTCGAAATCTTAAAAGATGGGGCTCCGATCAGAACATGGATGTACCGACCAACTATTTTAATTTCAGCGCATTATTCAACTGTGTTATGGCTAACGACAGCTAGCAACCACCTGCTTTGTCTATATTGCGGTTTTTAACCCTGTTATGAGCCGCGACTGATACGTGTTGTTCCCAAAGTCAGCCCGCTAGAGGAAGGGAAGAAAATCCACCACGCGGAGAGCTGTATAACTACAAAGCAAGCAATTTTCACTGAGGGGCTGCGTGTATTTACTGATCCGCCTGATGAGAAAGTGTCGGAGACCTGGACCAATCAGATTCGACGGAGAGATCGATAGTCACGGTCCAGGTGCACGCTCTCATGGCAGCTTACGTGGGCGCCTTTCTGTGCGATGATTCATCGTCCGACTGGAGGAATTCCCAGTAAGGTGGCAGAAGTGCCCAGTATTTCTCAGTCTCCCTAACTTTTTATGAAACTGGAATCTTGTACCACACAGGGGTGCGTTGGCAAAAATTGCTGGCAGTCGGCTGACGAATTCGCGGGTTGCGGCCTAAAGAGTCAGCACCATTGCCCCCAAGATGAAATCTGGTATAGAACTCAGAGGACGCGATTGCCATCAGACCGGAATACAGACTCTATCGAGACAGCACCCAAAATTGGTGAAAGATATCGTGAATGTAGAAAATCGTGAAATTTCACTGAAACGACAGATAGATTTGCGTTAGGCTAGCAGCGTGGCGGCTCGCGTAGCTGGGTTTCTGTACAAGGACACATTATGGGAATTGACCGTCAGCAGCGATCCATGAAGGCGAATAATAAAATTCCGGCTCTCAGATAAATAAGCATCACCGCTCACAACTGCACATATGCTAATTCATTTCGACCGCCCTAAACTTGAATACGAAAGCCCATCTTTTCAGCACTGTTAGCAAGCGTGTTGTAAGATGCCTTTATTAGATTTCAGAACCAATATTAAAATTTCAGAGCACTGAAGTGTTCCCTGAAGCTCGGGCCACTTTTCCTCCAATGGTCTACAGCGAATATGACGTCCCCTACCTCCCCAATTGATTCAGCCAAAAGAAAGCCGTCTGATCGCATGTTTTTCATTGGTCAGCTGGGTAGGTAACAGCACAAGTAACCACAAGTTTCCAGAAAAGAGATCCACGTTGGTAGATCAATTTAATCACACAAAAAAACATAAATGTACAGATGATCGCCGAAACAGATCTTGCTGTAGGTAGTGCTGTCGACACCAATTCTGCACACGTCATGTACACGGAAAGTTACTTCGTTTTAAATGTGTAAGTGGAATGTCTTGGATTGGCATGATCTGTCAGTAATACGAATAGAATAATAAGGCTATCATAATATGGTGACGATGATGCTGGTGCTGTAGATGGAGTGGTAGAAGTAGTAAGAGGAGAAACAAGCGGAGGATGACGAGGGGAAGAAGAGAGGGACGAGGAGCAAGAGTAGTAGAAGCATAGTAATTAGGTGAAAAATAGAGGTAGTGGTAGTAATAATAAGAATAGTATCAGTAGTACAGGCATTTTTTTATCAGTATCGATATTCAACAACACTGTAGCATCATTAGTTGTGAATGAACAGAAGTAAGATAAACGCCAGCGGTATTCGAAACTGGGGTATAGATCTCAATTGTACTATACATTGCAGTAATATAAGAAATTGTGGTATTAGTAGTAGGAATTGTAGTGGTGGTGATGGTCGTAGTAGTAGTAGTAGTCAAGGGGGGGCGAGTACGTGGTGGACGAACACGGCTTGTGGCTAACAGTAATCCGAAGACAGGCAGAGCCAGCTGGCAGCAACCGGCTAATCAACGCAGGGGTTTCGACTAACTAAGCTGCCTCGTCGTGCTGTATCGTGAACTACCAATAACAAACATGGGGTATAGCCTTATCCTCACTGATACTTCCTACCAAACCTTACCTGCACCAGCTCTCTAGTAATCTTATTCTTGTGAAATGTGATCCCCTTTCCTATGCAGCACTGCTATTAGCAAAACACACACTATTAGCCAACACCACAGTCGTTGCAGTCGCATCGGGCACTCTGCGACAATCCTCCGATGAAAGCCTCGCCCACGAACGCCAACCGACAACGGAGCATGGGTAGTGCCTTTCAGTCGTCGACCGACTGGTTACCCCTCTCAGGAGGGTGTTGGCCCAGGCTTCATGCAGGACTGCTCTCACTCTTCTGAGATCCAATGGTCTGTATGCACATGCAACGCCAGTCCTAAGCCAACCACGGTCCCTGCGGCCTGGTAGGCGCTGGCACTTTCAGTTCTGATTCCCTGTTGGTGACTGCGCTCGCGCTCCCACTGGTTTTCAGACCCCACCTCAGGTTTCCGAAAAGCTAGGCGGTCACTATGCGGTGGATGAGAGAGTGAGGTCGACTCTCGGCGCCTTTGCTCCTCACTATAATAAATCTGAACGCGCTTGAATCTATCACGGTGCGCTAAAAGCCGTGGCTTGGAGGGTCTGCCAACTGACGGGAAAACTCGGACCCCCTACGTTGCTGCTCTTTTTGTATGCGTGTGTTTGCGTGTGCGTATGGGAGGAGAAGGAGGACTGAGAGTCAGGCTGCAATGGCTCCATCTTAATGTGGCACTTATGGCGCTCCCGCGCAGTTCGGAGCATACCTAGCGAGATGGCTGTGTCAAGTGTGCGCGTGCTGAGTGTTTATCGCGCCAGCCATCTACACCCTCCCTCATCCCCGGTGGTATTGACTTAGTCTTTACACCGGATACGGAGGTGGGAGTGGCGAGCGAGTGGGTAGATTCTGTGCAAGTCTGCCTACTTTCCTGTTTTCTCTCGTGCCAGTTCTCTGCGTTGCTCCTGCTTGCTGTCGCTTTCGTGTTGCCTGCCCACCTTGCCTCTGTGTATGCTGCGGCTTGCTTCAGCGTTTGCTGCGGCTTGTTGGAGCGCGTGGTGCCCATCGTCTAAATCGACGGGGGAACTGTCGGTAGTAGTAGTAGTAGTAGTAGTAGTAGTAGTAGTAGTAGTAGTAGTAGTAATAGTAGTAATAGTAGAAGTAGTAGTAGTAATAGTAGTAGTAGTAGTAGTAGTTGTAGTATTAGTAGTATTAGTATTATTATTATTATAAGTAGTAGTAGTAGTAGTAGTAGTAGTAGTAGTAGTAGGAGGAGGAGGAGGAGGAGGAGGAGGAGGAGGAGGAGGCACGAAATTACGAATAATGGGACAATGGTCACCACTTACCCTCGAAGAAAATAACACCATAGATCATCAGGCGAGTCCAGCAGGTGTCTTGCTGATCGAGCGATATGGGAAAATTGACAAGATTTGAGTTCAACACTGCCATCGGTGTGGCCGCCTCACGAGTGCAGATTAGGATTCTGATGGGCGGAAGAAAGCCCAGTAGGAAGACGAGGAGGAGAGTGGAAGAGGAGGCGGAGAAAGGAACCAGATCGGAGTACTCGCCACAGACTCCGGAGACAGCGGAGACTACTTTTTCAGCGCTAACAGAGCCGGCAGGAAACTGCGTGAAAGAAAAGGGCAATAAAAATGAGATTTACGATTGAACTTCTGTGTTTCTATAGTGGTGGTGGTTTTAGTACATTAATAGGATTAATAATAGTAATTACAGTAGTGTGAGAAACTATATAATAGTAACTTTGTTAACAGTAGTGTAAATGGTATTGCTTGCTGTGATAAAAGTAACAACGCTAAGAAGAAATCATGTTGGCAACGGTAGCATTATTCGCACTGCAGGTATGAAGAACAGTATATACTGACTGAACAGTAAACTTTGCGATTATAATACGACTACTTCGTAGTAGTAGTAGCGGTTCTGGTGCGGTCGATATATTTGTAGTAGGAATATACGTAACAGGAGCATTATTAGTCGTAGCGATAGTATATTAGTAGTACTACAAGTAACAAAAGTTATAGTAGTATTAGTAGCAGTACGAAGCAAATTACTAGTATTCGTCGTTAATAACAGCATTAGTACTAGGATTTATGGAGTGGTAGTAGTAGTCGTAGTGGTAAAGGTAGAACTCGTAGAAGAGGTAGAGAAGAAAGGGGGGAAGGAGGAGTACTAATCATCATTATAAGTTGTAGAAGTAGGAGCACTCGTATTATTGGGGTGGTAGAAGTACTCGTAGTAGTAGAAGTAGTAGGTCTAGTAGTGATAGTAATATTAGTTATACGAATGTTAGTACTCGTAGTGGTACTTATATTATGAACAGTTTTAGTAATAGCAGTAGTATTATAAGTAAGGATAGTAGCAGTAGTAGTAGTAATAGTAAAGGTAGCAGGAGTATTAGTAGTATTCGTCGTCAATAGCTGCATTATGATTAGTAGCAATATAAAGGGGATGGAAGTACTATTATAAGTAGTAGTCGTAGCAGCAACAGCAGTGGAGAATTAATCGGCCTGAATTCCAAAATACAAGTAAAGGACACTGCTGACGACGATACTAAACTTCGAGTGCTGACTCTATCAGGAATGATAAGCGCCACTACTCCCATGATGCACTTGAAAATGCTCTCAATTTGTTATACTTGCATTCTCAGAAATAGGTTTTTCTCAGTGACTTTTTAAGCACATTACGAAAATATTCAGGAAAGAAAACTGTCAAGAGGATAACTACTACTGCCTTACTAGCCATTATGAGCCAGCCATAACCACAGCCACAGGTGGTGCACGACTTACGCTTGTGACCTGTTAGTTAGAACTTCAATGCTCTCGCCATTGAGTCACGGGTCCGTTGTCTTGTCGACTTAGATCAGGAATATAGACATTGGTGGATGAAGGCTAACTGACCGGTTACGGGACTCATGCTTGCGCGCTACAAGCAGCTATACAGCGGCCAGTATTATGGGCAAGTTCGAATCTCGGATGGTGCACCACTAAGATTTGGGTATGACTACCTGATAATGATTAATAGCCCAGAAATGGTCAGCCCAGACTCCTTTGTCTTTGTCGGCACTATTCACCAATCAGCAAATTCGGAAGACTAGTTTGGCGAGCTACGGATACTTTCGATAAATTCTCGTCGGGGCAATACATTTATATGGGAAGGGGATGCATGTTAAAACGTGTTTGTCTGTTCGTAAAAGTGAGTCGAAGACCTGGCGGTGGCGTCCGGGGGAGCGTTTATCGAAAGAAAACCTGGTCCGCACATTATACAAACTATCCTATCCAACAGAAGAGTAATCTAGTCCACTGCTTAATGCAAGGAGTCAGAAAAATCTGCTCAGCAGACACTGTCGAAATAGAACCCCAGAAAATCCAGGATTTGCTTCGAGAGAACGGATTCATCATCAAGAATACGATGGAAAGAGAAACAAAACCTGTCATATCCACTGTAGAAAAGAAGAGCCTTTTCCTCATGGTCCCATTTCAAGGGGATACGGCAAGCGAACTCCTAGACAGACGCCTCAACCAAGTCGTTTCAGGGACCTTCCCAGCAGCCAGAGTTCAGGTATTATTCTAAAACCAAACCCAGTCTTATATGGGGAAGGTAAGGATTGGTTACCAGCTCAGACCACTTCCTTTACTTGCTCCTGTGGAGCAGGTTATATTGGTCACACGAGTCGGCGCCTATCCAAAAGAATAAAGGAAAGACTCCGGGCATGGCTGAGATAAGGTGAAGTCAGGAGCATAAACAGCTTTATTATGGCACATATGGCTGATTCCTGTCCCACCAAATTATCAAAAGTCCCTGGGTCAGAGCCTGCTAGCAATAGCAGAAGCGACCGCTATCAGGTTGATGAAGCCAGCAGTCACCTAGCGGTATGCACTCATCCGCTCTATGTTACACCAAGCCCTGCCCTCAAAGCCAGCTCCCTCTTACTGACCACTCCCCCCCAATCCCCCGACTCACTTGTACGAACAGACGAACACGTTTTAAAAGGCATCCCCTTCCCGCATAAATGTATTGGCCTGACGAGAATTTATCGAAAGTGTACACAAGCCCACCAAATACTCTTCTGAATGTTCTGATGGGAATGCTTGCAACTTTTCATCAACAAATTGTTCAATATGAAAAAAAAGTAAACGCGTGTGGAAGAGTAAAAAAGGCCACCGCGAGGAGGGCTAAAAGTCGAAAAAAAAACGGGAGCACGAATGAATTTGAGCGTGGCAATAGAAGGGGGCAGCGGCGTTCATTTTAAGTTCACGCGCCCCTGCCGCCTACACGCCACATACGTTGAGTTGCAGCTTTTTTAATTCCCTCACAAATTAATTTTTCTACCTTTTTCAATTCATTAATATTTTAGAGTAGAGCAATATATTCAAGGTTTATGTGCAAAGACTGAAATTTGGTGTTGGTTTTTGCCCCCGAAGTTCCTCAGCCAGTGCGAGATACCTATGTAATTTTCACAAGCTGCCAACAGGTAGACAGTAATAAAATGTATGCTCTTATTGAACCTACTGACAGCACAAGTACTGGCTGACAGCCCAGACATACCACTTCCTTGGAGAACTGTTGCCTCATGTATTCGCTAATGACATCGTTGCCAAATCCAGAGTCATATGTAACTGCTAGGGGGTTTGGCAGATTTCATTAAGTTCAGTTGACCCAGTGCAAGTCAAACCCTCACAACAGGGGAGGTTTTTGCGCAGCCAACGCTCTACCACTGACCTACGAGGCTCACCGTGAGTCGTGATTTTAAGCATACTTGAATCGATTTTACCCACCCAACTTACTTGGCGGAACTTTGATTGACCCGAGTGCGAAAAATTCGCGGCCTCGGTTGGAGTCGAACTGACACAGCGGGGGCAGGCTTTTGCGCAGCCAACATTCTTCCATTGAACTACGAGTTTTATATATGAGTTCGATCACCGCAATCGGTGATTTCCGCCATTTGCTCGAGAGTACGGAGGGTGACGGTGGCCAGGTATATTGAAACTAGACGGGCCGTCATCAACCCCACTCCAAACCCTCATTCGCTCTAACCGGTGACAAGACAAAGTCGAGATGAAAGAGCAAGAATCAGGTCTAAGCCGCTTTCTCCAGATGCAGCCAGAAACACCGCTCAACTTAATCTTTAGTGACAGTAGACTTTGCCCGGGTACCACTGCACTGTCTACCCTCACTTACCTATAGTAGGTGTCTAGCCTGACTCTAAGAAGCAAGGGCTCGTACTGAAACTAAAACTACTGCTACTTCTAATTCTACTTGCTAGGGTGTAGCTGAGTGATTATATTTGCTGGTACCATTACTGACTGTTTTGTAAGTCAGAAATGACGCTGATTAAAGTCAACACTGGGCTTATATCCCCTCAATCTCGGCAAGATGCGTAGTAGTACTGACGCTACTATTTGTCAGAGGTGACGCTGATTGAGCCAATGCTAGGGCTCCTATCCCCTTGGTCTGAACAGGGTGTGTATTGAGCTAAAAGTGTCTTATATAATGCTTCGTACGAACTACTTGACAACCGAAGTGGCAAATGAGTAGGTAAAAGTGCGGAGGGGGGGGGGACAACTCACCTCATGTAGAAGGACGCATTTCAGTGTACATCGACTGCCGGGAGACAACTGGGACTGGAAAACAGAGAAGATGAAGGAAGAAAAAGTAAAAGGACAAATCAAGGGCAATATTCAATTCTATCAACGAGTGCGCTCTCTATGAGCATCAAATAATAGATCTGCTCGGGCTGCGGACTTGCGCACGGGAGAGAATGAGAGAGGATGATAGCGACCGCATTCAAATTATATTTCTCAGTGCAAACCATCTGAAATTATCCCGGTGCGCTAAAAGCCGTGGCTTGGAATGTCGTCAGCTGGCGATCCACTTCAGACCTCGTGGACAACTCAGCGTAAACCTATGTGGAGTGGCCGAGTGAGAATCAGGCTGCAAGGGTTTTTTCATAATGCTGCCTAAATGATACTCTCACGCAAGTGGATTCTGAGCCGCCCCACTTTTGTGTGCCAAAGCTGGACATGGCTTTTCGGAGGACAGAACGTGTGTGTTACGCGTAGACTGGTTGTTCGTCCAATCCCAACATCTCAACACCGGCCCGGATAGTGGGCTACGCATATTTCCCAACACGAATAATCTGACGCACTCGAATCCATCACGATGCGCTTAAAACCGGGATAACTAGGTACTCTACTCCCAACGGAGACTCTGGCTGTGGTGGTTGCCATTTAATTTGATCTTAATGGCAAATTCACCCGGTGGGGTCCGAGACTCCAGCCCCATCCCCTTTGAAATATTGATCCATTGTGCGCAGACCAGGGGGAACGGTAGGACGCCTAAGGGGACGCTCACACCGCGCCAGCCAATTTTCCACGATTCTATGTCCAGGACTCTGTCTGCACAACGGGTTCGGTACTAACTTACTTATTACGGCTGTGATCATGCCTGGTGTAGCCGGCCTCAATGATGTCACGCACGGTACCTCTCCATTGGCGACGGCGGATCTAGAGAGCTCCACCCAGTCTCTTCTCCAGCAACGGAGACCGCAGATACAAGATCCAAAAACTGCTTCCGTGTCTTGACGGACACTGTCAAGGCAAGTTTTCAGTTGCCCTCCTCTTCTACGCCTCCAGATGGGCTGAGGCACCGGATCGAGGGCAGCATAGCTAAGCTCGTGGGGCGGACGACGGAGAACGTGCCCAAACCACCTCAGTCGCATTTCTTGCATGGTCTGAGATATCCTCGCGATACGATCGCAGCGGGTGTGAACTGTTTCATTCGAGATGAAGTCACTATACTTAACTCGCAGGATGGACCTCAAACATCGGTGGTCAAAGACCTCCAGCCTTCGCTCGTCTTTAGCATGTACAGCCCAGCATTCACATCCATACAGGAGCACTGACCGGATGGATGCACGGTATACACGAATCTTCGTGGCGATGGTGATGTCGTGTCGGATCCATAGGCGCTTTCGAAGGATTGAGAAAACCCAGCGAGCGGCATCGATGCGATAGACAAGGTTGTCCTTGCTCTGCTCCTTCGGAAGCAGCCTCGCCCAGAGGTATTGAAAGCTATCTACTTCTTCAAGATGATGGCCATTAATCACTAGGGGTGTCTTCTCCTGGTCAGGGATGCAGCTGGAGAATAGCTTCGTCTTTCCAGAATTTATGAACATGCCAACCGACATAGCGATCTCGTTTACCTACGACACTACAGACTGTAGACCATCTAAGCTTGAGGCTAGCAGCACAATGTCATCGGCATAGACGAGATCAGTAAGCCGGCGTTCAGGTGCAAACTCAACACCATCCTCTTCATGTAGGGCCTTCCTGGCAATCCAGTCAATGACGCAGTTAAACATACTGGGCGACAGGACACAGACCGGATACCGAACGGTTGAGAGAGAGACTGTTGTGGACCAGAACTCGTGCGGTGCTGGGCCGATAGTAGGCCTTAATCATGACAATGAGTGTGGTCCGCACTCGATCCAGGTCTATTATTCGCCGGGAGGAGAGAGAGTACGGTAGATGCAGCCCAACTTTACTAACACTATAAACTAATTCAAGCGCGAGCCACCGTCCCTGCGACCACCCGCGTTGGCAACGACAGTCGATCTGTCACAGTTAGGAAGGAAGACTGAAATTAACTTACTGTCTTAAACTCACCGCCATGGGCAAGCAAAACAACTAACGGCAAAAAACGTTAATTGACTTGAACAGCCAGGGGGAAGAAAAAGCGAGCAACAGCGAGCGGGCAGGCACACACAGTTCCAATGCCGGAAAAATCTAATTACTGGTTCTGTGGCCGGAAGTAATGAAGTTAAGATAACTCGTAGACGAAGTGGCAGATCTTATTCATATTCCCCTGGACATATGCTGGGGGATTTAAGGAGGATTTCAAACGGGATATCAAAGGAGGGCATTTGGGGCTTAACCATATGAGACAGAAAAAGACTGGAAAAGACTCAGCTGTCCATTAGAATGCTTTAAACAACTGTTTGATTAATTGGCGAACATAAGTTTGTGTTGATAAATTCTCTTCAGGCCTTTACGCTTATATGATAGTGAAATAAATAAACTATGGTGGTTGGTGGACAGATGAAGTGTTCTTGCTGTCATGGTCGGTAAAGGGCTGATGGGAGCATTCAACGCAGGGTATACTGCAAGAAAACGTGGTCCGGGGAATAAATCAATTTTGCTAGTTTCGTACCGTTGAACTTCAAACGGAATTTAGTACGGTGTTTGACGCAAAGGGCGAGGAGGATTTGCTCGGCTGATAGCATTGAAGAGGAGCTTTAGAGTGTTCAAGAATTTTTTCAACAAAATGGGGATCCTAGTCGATTTATCGCTAAAAACATGACTGAAAGGCCGCTAAAGTTCTCAGTATTAACAGTAGAAAAGAAACGAATCTTTATCAGAGTCCTATTTCAAGGGGACGGACCAAGCAAACGTCTAAGGAGGCGCCTGAGTCAAGCCGTAGCAATTACCTTCCCAGCAGCCAACGCCCATGTATTGTTCTCGACTATTCCCATCCTATACGGAGAGATCAAGGATAAACTGCCAGCTCAGACCACCTCAATGTGCATATCTTCATTAACCTGTTCCTGTGGGGCAGGATATATTGGTTGCACGAGCCGGCGCTTGTCCAAAAGAGTAAGGGAACACATACCAGCATGGTTAGAGAAGGGCCAACCTAGAGGTGTAAAAAGTTTAATGCTAGCGCACCTGGTAGACTCGAACCATCGCATGGATGCCAAAGAGGCCCTCCGAGTGATTTACAAGGTGCCTTCAAGCTAGTCAAAACTCTTCGGACAGCGTCTGTTGGCGACGGCAGAGTCGGCCGCCATCAGGCTACGCAGACCGCTGCCATGTGCCCAAAAGAATTCCGTCGCGGCGCCCCAGTTGCCATGGGCAAAACTAGGTAACACGGCCAGCCACAGCGGACCATAGGCCTCGGAAACGGGCCCCCTGCAGAGACAACCAAGTCCCAAATCCAGCCACGCAAACCTTATTAGCGGTCTTGGACGCCGGGCCGTCTAGACATTGACATTCTGACCTCAAATTTCCCGACTCCCCCCATCCCTCTTCCTCCCCCCCTCCCCACCGTGACAACAAGAACACTTTATCTGTCCACCAACCACCATAGTTTATTTGTTTCAGTACCATACAAATGTAAAGGCCTTACGAGATTTTATCGAAAACAGACGTATGTTCGCCAATTTATCTTCTGAAATTTTCCATAGGAATTTTCGCAAAGTTAAGAACTATTTGATTATTGCTACTGAGTCTTAGCAGAAGGGAGGGGAAGTCACATATGCTCACTATGCCGGGTCGCGAGGAGTCAGTCTCTCCAAGGAAACCTCATCTGCGTATGACCATGCCTATGTTATCATCACCTATGATTAAGGATTTCCGAGGAAATCCGAAACGTCAGGCAAATAAAAGTTTTGTTCCAGTGATCGCATCTTCTTCCTCTGAAACCAAAAATGCCAGATGTTGGAGTAGCATATCGTACTTGCTAAGGATATCTAAAGCAGTGACTAGATCGTTCGCGCCATTGAGAATGTCAGTCACTTAGGAAACTGACTCAAAACTCCCGCAGCAGTTTACGCGTCCCAAGAGACTCCACCTTGACCACCGATAATTATTTTTCGTCCACATACGCCAGTACAGTTGCTAAGCGGGTAACTGCATAGGTGAGACCAGCAAATAGATGAAGACTCGTATGCACGAACATCCACTGGTGGCTAGAGGTCGGATACGGAGTCACAGGCGGCAACACATGCCACGCAAGTGAGAAGAAGTGATGGTCACACTAATTCAAGCGCGAGTTTCCGTCCCTGTGGCCACCAAGGTTCGCAAAAAGGGTCGATCTGTCAGTTAGTGCAGAGGACTGAAATCTAATTACAGTCTTAAGCTTGCCACCAGGGCAAGCACAACAACTCATGGCAAAGAGTGTTAATTGAGTTGATCAGCTAGAGGGAAAAGCGAGCAACAGTGAGCGGAGGCAGTCAGTGAAAAGTGAATGTGACCCACAGTCCCAAATCTAATTACTGGCTCTATGGCCGAAAATAACGAAGTCAAGATGAGTCGTAGACAAAGGAGCAGACTTTCCTCCAATTATTTCTGCTGCTATATTTTTTGAGGGAATTATGGAGGACTTCAAGTGGGACACACAAAGGAAACAAAGAGACAAAATGACTATTTTCGTCCATCGGGATGTTTCGAACAGTTACTTGGTGATTGCTGTCTAGTCTTAGCCGAAGGGAGGGAAAACCACATCTAAGAACTATTCTGGGTCGATAGGAGTACACGAAAGTAATTTGTGAGTCGTCAGTCTCTCTAAGGAAGCCGAAGACCCCAGATGCTGGATTTATCTAAGACAGTAGCTAGATTCCTCCCGCTATTTACAATGCCAGTAACTTACGAGACTGACACAACATCCTCGGGCAGGTAGTGCACCCTTGCCCAAATGGGATCACTTGCCCTCCACTTGCCCGCCGTTGCTGAGAGGGTAAGTGCTTAAGAGGAATCAGCAAATAAATGAGGACCCGTATTCACGAACATCAACTGGCGGTTGGACACGCAGTCACACGCAGCAACCCATGTCAACCAGGTGAGACAGACTGGCGGTCACACTTTGAGGAAGTAGCAATTATTGTAAATGTCAACCGTGGCTGTTCATTCGTAAAGCTTTTTTTGTGAGACCACCTAATGACCAAAGTTCCCACCCAAGTTTCTTACAGAACTCAAAAGGTTTAACGATTGATTAAGGCATGGATCAGGCGTGTTAATGCGTGATGAGTGCGCAGAAGAAAACAAGTTAAAGCCGTTGTCACTTGCTTTACTGAACTAAAATAGATGGATATGTGGAAAGTTGGGTTGTAATATAAATTATAGGACAGCCTAATCTCAAGATATTTTAGTCACGTCAGGTTGCCGACTTCTCAACAAACGATCTTCAGACTGCCTGCAAAATATATAATTCTCTAAACAATGGCTGCTTATGCAGAACGCACTTTTCTCATTGTTTGTTACTACCTTTATAAATTTGAATGTATTTTTTAGAAAACATGCACAAAAATCTTTTTCTTTCTATTAGTTTGGTAAAAACTTACGCGTTCTTGTATTTTTATGCTTAAAGAAGGGGTATAATGCAGTGGCTAACAAGTTTATAAATTACATAATAATATTTAACCTTAACGGTTTTTAAACTTGAATTCAAGGCCTCAAAGCTACATGCTACAGACATTGTATCTGAGGAAAAGTAAATATTTCCCTACGGCTTGAGGAAGAAGCCACACAGGTTGCACTACATTTTCCTATAGATGAAGACCGATTTGCATACGTTATAAGCAGTATTGTTAAGCGGACATATACAGTAGTCGCCAAAATTCGCGCAACATGCCGACATATGCGAAAGGTTGATACACTTTCGCTTATCGGAATTGACTCAGGTTGTTATGCTGATTTGCGTGTAGCCTATTCTGAAGTTATTTCAGTAATGATAGGACGCGTGCTTTTTAAGAAGCCTCGTTCTGACCACTAGCAAAACGTATCTATTGTAAAAACGGGCTACTTCAGTAGTTTGCCTTTTATCGTGTATTTTGACTGGTTTTATAAATTCAAATATATTTTATGGAAAAATGGACGAAAAAATTATGTCTTGTACTTTTTTGATAGCAAATTACGCCTTCTTTAAATTTTTTACGTAAGAAAAGGGAATGTTTCAGTTTTAAAAAGTTGCCCCATTGCCGAATAATTTTCTAACTTCTGACTGCTAAACTCGAATTCAAGGTTTAAAAACTGCGCACTGTATACATCCTTTTTCAGGAAAAGTGCGTTTTCACTTTCAGTTTGAGGAAGAAGTCATATAGTTGTCATAAAATATCGCAATAGATGTAAAACATGTTTGATGCAGTATGGGCAGCAACAATAAATTGACGGATACGATTAATATTTTTTTCGTGCATGTTTTCCATAAAATATATTTGAATTTATAAAGTCAGTCAAAATCAATGATGAAAAGGCATGCTACTTAAGTAGCCAGCTTTTACAATACTTTTTACTAGTAGTCAGAGCGAAGCTCGTTAATCAGCCCGCATCCTGTCATTACTGAAATAACTTCAGAATAGGCTACACGAAAATCAGCATAACAACCTGAGTCAATTCCGATAAGCGAAAGAGTATCAACCTTTCGCATATGTCGGCATGTTGCGTGATTTTCGGCGAATACTGTACGTTGCTTGATAAATGAACATTTCATGGTCGTAAGCATATAGTAATTAAAACATTTTTGAAACTAAAATATACCTTTATTTCAGCATAACATGTAAAGGTTTCATTCGCGAGAATGTTTTTCTGCGTGGTTTCTGCAAAATATATTTGAATTTATAAGGACAGTATGGGTTAAATGAATACTAAAAGCAGCCATTTTTACAGAGCATCCTTTTTGCGGGCAGTCAAAAAGAGGCTTGTCCAGAAGCCAGCACCTTGCCGTGACTGGAATATACTCAGATTGGGCTGTACAATAATCCCAATTGCAATCATGGTTAATTAATAGGTTCGATTTAAAAAAAACACACTTTAAGAGATAGGGAATTTACCGCAAAACAAAATTACAACATAAAACATAAGAATAAGCAGAAAAAAGTTTGAAATAAGTGTATACTGAACCCGAAACCCGAATCAACGAAAATCAGGTTAGGACAACTTTATGAAATCACATTATTTTCTAGGAAGAAAAGAATGCTTTCTTTTCCATAAAGCGCAGTACTAAGCCTTGTTGGCATAATACAGTTTTATCACACTGAATCCCAGATGGTTAGGGCGCCGGATATACTCAAGCTCTCTTCTTCTGCCCCGAAGTTGCATCCCGCCGATATCACCGAGTTCTGTTTAATTGTGCAGTCAGCCAACGTTCATCCTCCGTGGAGAATGTTGGAGAAATTCACACGAAGAAGAAGTTTCTTTCAAGAAAACCAACACTTCTGTGGATGGTGTCGTTCTTTCCGGACAGTTACCAGGGGAGGGTGGGAAGGCTGTCCTACTATTTTCAGCTAGCTTCACTTGTTTGACTGTGAAAAGGACCAGGCGCGGAAAATTCTCTCATGATTTATTGCGGACAGAATAAAAGAGCACGGGAGAGCCACTTTTGGCCAATCTGTCGCTCCCCATGCAGTTACACGTAAATAACAATTACACGTAACCATGCGGTCGTCTGTGAAGTTGCCAGACGCTGAAATCAGGACAGGTTGCTAAATGTCACATGAGGACGAAATTAGTTGATGTAGTGCATGTAATAAACCCTATTCACAGCCTCTTGTCCTACGGAAACGGTGGATATAAGAGTTTTGGGGGGAGGGTGGGGCAAAAGGACATGCAGTGAAAGAAATTTGTAGAAGAAAGACGTAAAGTGGAAAAATGCAGTTGATTTTGTTTCCTGCGGCCGCTAGAAGTAAGTTTTTCCGCATCTAAGTTGAAGTTGTGTGCGGCGTAACGCACCGCGGACTATATTAATCGAACTCCAGAACGGTACGTTGGACCTCAAGTAAGTTGAAGTAGATGACCGCCTAACCACCGTTTCCATTTTTTCATAAATTTCAAGATAACTGCAATTTGATAATCGGGTTTTTCCGCAACCTGCTAAATGAGAACACAGATTACGAACATCTATAGATATAAATCAGCACTTAAATCTGATCTGGCCAATCACCACACTGAGGCTGACGCATCGGAGGCGCTGCGATGGCTCCCGCGCTCTCACACTTCGGACACCACCTTCGCGGATTGAGGGCGCGCTCGCGTCCAGCTGCCAACTTCCTCCAACGCGATTGCAGTTCTCGGCTTACATCTAGAAGAGCCGCACACGCTGCCCTAACGCTCACCTCATGCGGCCACTAGCACGCACGCACCTCTAGGCCAAACCTAATCAATCTGGCCAATCACCTTCAAAGCTGACGCCGTGCTCACAAACTTTGGACGTAGCCTCGTCCGACAGTCAACTACCTCATACCTATTCTTCACTACCTCTGAACAGAATACAATATCCCTCCCACCTGACGTGCCACGCCTTCGCTTTCCGCACAGAACCGGGCCTAAATGTGGCGGTGGCAAGAATCTTTCTTAATTAACTTAAGCCATTGCGGTAAACCCCTATACAATTCATATGCATTTTGCTCACTTAGCTGGTAGTCTTTTGGACAGCAGTTCCTGCAGAACAAGTAATTTTATCGTTCTAGTGTTCGGTTAGCGCTTGAACGTCATATATAAACGGTTAGATTCACTCTGAATAGAATGATTTAAAGCGTTATAAAAAAGCCAATCAGAGAAGGGAAGTTTGAGCCTCCGACCTCCTCACCAGAGGCGCTGCGATGCCTCCCACGCTCTCACTTCGGACACCGCCCTCGCGGGTGCGCTCTCATCCAGCTGCCAGTTTCTTCCAACCTAGCTTTCACTATAAAAGATACTATTCTTCCCTCCTGGCATCCCACTGCTTCTCTGCCCACAGGGCGTCCGGCCTGAAGGTTGCAGTTTCAAAGCTCTTCTCTGCTAACTAAACTCACTGCGATTGATAACTTCTAGGAGGCTTCAAACCAACACCCTACTCTGCCCTCTCTCACAGAGATGATAGCAATAGCAAAAAAAGTAACCTATAGTTATGCATTTTTGCATGTCCGTAGACGGCTGCGTAGGACTGTTTAGGCCGGCGCGAGGCCGCTGCACCGATTGATTGCCTTCTCGTGCACTCCTCTATCGCGCGGCTCGTTTTTTGCTTCCCCACGCAAGTAACTTTCGCTGCGGCAAGTCGCAAACTTTAAAGGTTGGTCCTTTTCGAGAGGATGTTTATGAGGCCTTTGTGGGACGACTGGATTCCTCGTTGCACAGCCTGGCGGTGGTGTTAATGTATTCGTGACCGCTCTCTTCCGCCAACCGCCACCCCACCCCTTCCTCCCTCTCTCTCCATCCCCAAAGATTTTTCCCGGTCTTGTATGCATAATCACAAAGCCCGAGGGACAAAGTACCACATCAGATAGCTCAGCAGGCGAGGAGCGGCGTTTAATAGTAAAGCGTTTCGTGTAGTTATATTACTGGGCCAGTATCAGGGACATGCGAGTTGCGGGCGTGGTTCTGCGCAGTGAAGACGTGAAAACCTAAAGACCGAACATTATCGACACGGTCAGTACAAAACGTGGGAGCGGTGGGGTCCGCTTCGTCGACTTTGGTGATCTACATGTCAGGCGGAGCGGGCATGCAAACTAGACGCCACACAAGGAGGGGTGCGTGGACGGTGGTGCAGTCCCTGGTTGCAATAACGAAACCAAACACTTCCCTCCCATGTGTTAATGTTCCCTCTTGTAATTGGCCCGCTGGGTCTCCTATTTGCTAGTAAGTCATTCTTTGCGGGAATTAAACTCGCGACCTGCTGGTCCAAAGCCCGGCCAGGTTAGATATCGGCCAGATGTGGAAACCTTGTTTACTCTCCAAAGATCGTCCGTTTTTTCGTCTGCCGGATTATTTGATGACCTGTTCATAGTGAAGACCGCGCCTTTGTCCGACTGACTGATTTATTCTGTTATGGGAGCGAGAAGTTCACGCCATCTGAGTCATGGCCGCATGCCGTCTGCGCGCGCCGTGATCTCACGTGACGCACGCCCCCGCGTGCACTGCAATGTTTCAGACGTCCCGCAGCGTGGAAAACCACGTCAGAACTACCCCTCTCGTCCGATAGGCCAGGAACAGTCTAGAAGGACCAGCGCCTTATAAAAGGCTGTACTGAACACGTTAATTCATTCCGTTGTCTCTGTACCGCCTGGAATAAAGCCTTCCTATCAGAACCGCTCTCTTGGCTTCCTTTGCCTATAAGTCGGGTGCAAATAAACTGGGCTATAACATATTCCAAACCCACCACTTATTTCCAAGAAAGTGTTTAAAAAATACTAATCTTATTTAACCACCAATTGTTTTCATTAGTTTAGTTGATCTGATTGTGGAAAAAAATCACGGCATCGGCGGGAGTCGAACCCGCACAGCAGGAAGGGTCTTTACGCGAAGCCAACGCTCTACTGATTTGAACTACGACGCCACTGGAGAAGGGACTGGGTGAAGCTTTCGAGATCTGCTGCAGCCAATCGCCACGCGGCTGCGTCAGCCACCTGCGCCTGTCCTGATTCCGGTCGTTTTTATGTTGTTATGATCTCGGGTGAAGTAGATGCATCGAAAGTCCAATACCACTAAAAATTAAGTCACGCGCAATGCACTATGCTTGCAATATCATGGAGTAAAAGAGGGATCGATGATCGAACGGATGGAAACTTGCATGCTGCATTGGTCGGGGAACCTGTGGCGGACAGCCATAATGCCTATCGCCCCTTCGTCGTCTAAGGCCCCAGAGTTATGCGTCGTCACAAACAACTGTTACAATGCTTTCTTTAACTGGGGCCTGCTTCCCCCGAGTCTTGACCTTGTAGCTGTTTCTGGCTAACCGATAACAGCTGTGTCAACGCTCCCTCTTCTTCGGCGTGCCGGCGGACGCGACAGTTGACCTCCGCTTTTTCAGCCATACACTCACGTGCGCACACACCCGCGTATACACGTGCGTCCAAATAAGCGCGCCTGCCTAAGGGCCACTTGACTAAGACACACCTCGACTGATGCAGCAAAGACCTTTGCAGGCAACATCCGCTCGGGCACCTTGCAACACACCAATAACAAACCATTTGAACCTGCTCCGCAATCCTACCAACCGTCATCACCCCAAAAAACACAGTCGACACTCTCAGGTCTTGATATGGCTCTTACGCAAACCCCGATAAGTCGCCCTTCACCTCAAATAAAGCCTGACTTAGATGAAGTAAGGGGCCGTCTGAGATTTTTCACCAGCCTCTGACCACCCAAACATTTTCTTTCCCTCGAAAAGCTGAGGGTGTGAGAAAGAGAGTGTAAGGCAGGTACACAAATGTGCAATGCTGTACGCCATTAAGCTAGTATTTACCGTTTTCGATTAAAATTACTCTTCTCAAATTTTCAGCACCTTTATAAAGCCACATCTTGAATGCGCAATCCAAGCCTGGAGACTGTGCACGCAGCAAGATAGCCATTTTCTTGAAGGGGTGCGGCGGCGAATCACAGAACTAGTAAGAAATTGAACTGCACTCCCATATGAGATCTCTATCCCCTGAGTTATATACTTTCCGTATCGTGTGTGGCTTGGACTGCGCCCACTTGTGTGACAATTATTTCCAACTCGCTTATGCAACATAACTACGAGGACGTCTATTCAAACTACGCGTGCAGATGGCTGAACTGCTATCTCCGTGGCAGACAAACGCGAGTCGAATTCTCAGGCACGCTATCTAAAGCCCGCAACTCTAGGACAGGAGTTCCTCAAGGTTCTGTCATTTCGCCATCGCTATTCAACATCTACATGGCTAACCTCCCGAATCCCCCCCCCCTGAAGTAGAAATGGTGTCTTACGCTGATGACATCACCCTGCTGTCCTCTCACCCAAACTATCGCATGGCTGCCGATGCCTTAAATAACTACATCCCCAGTTTAGTCCGGCACCTAGACGATAAGCAACTGAAGCTATCCGCGACCAAGTCCTAAGTAACTCTGTTTACTCCGGACACCAAAGAATACAAGTCCCATTCTCCAATTAAGGTGGAGGGCGATGACATTTCCTTATGTCAGTATCCTAAACTCCTGGGCCTCACTCTTGACCCGACGCTGGCTCTACACCGCCATGCTGACATCCAAGCCAGCAAAGCCAAAGCCAAGCTCAACATCCTAAAAGCCTTGACAGGTTCTTCATGGGGCCAGGACACTGAGACGTTAGTCACGACATACCGGGCAACAGGCAAGGCAACGACTGAGCATGCATCAGCCATCTTTGCTCCACTGTTAAGCGATACCAGCTGGGCGAAAGTCCAACGCGTTGAGAACGCTGCTCTCCGCATCGCCACGGGCTGTGTTAACATGACCAATGTAGATCACCTGTATCAGGAAACTCAAGTCCTGCCTCTGAAGGTTCACTCCATCATGCAGGCAAAAATCTACACTGCGCAGTCTCATAACCCAGAACATCCGGGCAATCGCCTGTTAACGCGCCCCCCACCTGCTAGACGCATGAAGCAGTCTACCATAGACGCGTACGGCCCACATGCTTCGGTGTACCCCACTAATCTACCGATAACGGACCTCGTTAAGCGTATGCACACCGAAACTGTCGAGCAAGCCATCAGCAGCTATAAACCCAACAGAGTCCTCAACGCTCCTCCGCCGGTCTCCAACGTCATGGCCAGAGAACGTAGGGCCAACCTGTCCAGAAACGCTAGAACCAGGCTATCCCAGCTGCGTTCCGGCTTCTCCACGCTGCTGAATTCATTCAAAAGCCTTCTCACCTCATGCTTTGACAACGTCACAGACAACTGTCCTGACTGCCTCTTGCCTTTCCACACAGCATGCCACCTCTTCGACTGCCCAGCCAACCCTACGGACCTCACGCCTGACGACCTATGGCTTCGCCAAGACAAAGTCGCCGAATTCCTTCATCTTTCTTAAACACTTTATACCTTTTTCTTTATTCTTTATTCCTTTATCTCTATCCCTTGATCTTTCTTAAAAAATTTATAACATGTATTGCTGGCAAACTAGGTTAAGGGAGTAAGCTAGTACAACAACAACAACGCGTGCGACAAGGAAGATTGGAAGTGAGGAGGTACTTTTTTCTCAAACCGTGTCGTGTAACCATGGAATAACCAACCCGGAATGACCGCTATTTCCCGAGCTGTGGACGTTTTCAAACATCGACTTGATATCCATATGCTGCAGCGAGAAGTGAAATGTGACTAATTAATTCTAAAACAGCAGCAAATATCGTGATCCTATCTACATTTCCCTAACTGTAATTTCTTTATATTGTTTCTGATGCTTGACATTTTTTCAATGAAAAATAAGCATTTCAAAGGCATGAGCCTATTTTCCTCAAAAACACTGACTGACTGGCACGCAGGTAAAGACGACACCTATCTGGTGGGGCAGCGGTCAACTCCATTGGTCATGAGGGTTAATCAATGGGGTATCAAGTGTTCGCTTACGTGCTACAACTAGGATTTCTATTTCAGTGGGCACTCCAGTCCCAAACTGGGGACTGTAGCGATTCACTGTGGGACCGCCAAATGATAGAAGCCCCCTGCTAAGTTTCTTATGGAAGTCGTGGGTAAAGGTTAAATGTTTGAATAAGGAGTAGATAATGCGTGGAAAGGAAACGGTACCAAATAAATTATAGCCACTAGTAATTTTTTTTGTGAACTAAGCATGTGTGTGAAAAGTAGCAAGGGAGTATGAAATCGACCATTAGTTCGCCAAGAATATTAGTTAACTCCTAATGTTTGGATATGCCGAAATTCGACCTATTGATAATTTGTAAGTAAGTGGTTATTATCAAGCGAACTCTAGAAGGACTTCTCTATGGATTTCTGCCCTGGGAACGACGCCACCAGCATTCACCTAATGCTAAAGGGATTTTGACTTTTGCACACATACATTCATACACATAGGAAAAGCATAGTCGAACAAGGTGGTAAAAGACAGATTCACTAACCGAAAAAGGCGGAGAAGTCAATTGTTCAGTGAAGAGAGAACTCTTGAGGGTCATCTGCCCCTTTCCCGACTGCAGCAGGAAGAATGGGACAAGGGTGTGCGGCGTCTCCTCAGATGCCTTGTCAGATAACAGGCACTCTGGAATGTGGAGCTGCGAATCATCGCTGCAGTCGAATTCGAATAACTAAAACGTATTGGAAAATACGGCAAAGATTCCTGATATGGAAAAGATCAGTAACAAGAAACCCTACGTTTCTGTCCTACGGGACTGCTGGTAATAAGAGTTTGATAGGTGGGGCATATCAGATGACAGAAAAGATAATTAAAGTAGTTGAGCGAAAAAAGAGTACAAAATAATACCAAGGATCATTTAAATAACTGAATGTTTGGCAACAAAAAGCGCGCGATAATCGAAATGATGAATACGACCAATTTTCCAGGTTAGACTAAAACTATGGAAGATAGGCTTTTTCTATTTTTTTGAGCCAAAAGGCAACTAAGACACCCTGAAGTAAACTAATCTAGCTAAACTAAAAAATGAAATAAAACTAAATAGGAAACTAAACAAAAACTGAAACACAAAGTAAGCGTTCTAAAGTATAGATAACTAAAGCAAACTAGGTGAATTGAATAATAAACCAAAACTAATAGCACGAAATGGTAAACTTAAGTAAAACTACACCGAAAGTAAATTAAAATAAGGTGATTTAAAGTAAAAATTAAACATAAAGTAGTAAAAGTAAAAGTTATCGCATGCTAGAAAAGCCGTATAAGCATAATGCATAAGAGCACTGCAGTCCTTGATGCTATGAAAAGTGAAACAGAGCATGCCTACTATATGAACTAAGTAGGTAGTTACGTATAGTAAACTACAGGGTGTCCCAGAAGTAACTGACCTTTTTGATTTGCTAACAAAACGAAAACTATTAATGCTAGGATATTGAAACTTGTTTTATTCGAAAGGCATAATTCTAGAATTTGTTGCGATGAAAATCCCAGAGAAATTCAAGAAGGGCCGCTGCATTCGCTTCATGTGACGGTGTGGTGCGTATTAACTGCTTCCAATGTGATTGGCCCATGCTTTTTTGAAAATAATGATGGCGCAACAGTAACAATTAATGGTGAAAGATACCGAACTATGATTAGCGAATTTCTAATTCCTCAAATTGAGAGACATGGCCTACGCAATACTTGGTTTCAACAGGATGGAGCCACGGCCCATACACCAAGAGAAACGATGACATTGTTGAATGAGTGCTTTCCAAATAATTTGATTTCACGATTTGGTAACATTCCTTGGCCCCCTCGATCTCCAGATTTGACCCCATGGAATATCTTCTCATGGGGCAACCTGAAGTCAAGGGTTTATGTAACAAATCCAACAAATCTGCAAGAACTTAAAAACAACATTTGTTCTGAAATAAAACAACTACCGCCTGATACACTAAGGAGCGTTATGGAAACGACAAAGAAACGAACCCTAAGTTGTCAAAACAACCATGGCCATCATTTAAAAGACATAAGATTCAAAACCGAGTTCTAATAAAAAAAATAAAGTTTCAATATCCTAGCGTTAATAGTTTTCGTTTTTTTGGCAAATCAAAAGGGTCAGTTACTTCTGGTACACCCTGTACAAACTATTCCATTTAAGGCATTTTTACCAAAAAACAACACTGATTGTATATAAGCAGGCAGATAGCATTGCTACCAAAGACAAGACCGACTGGAAGGGCCATTTCTGGATCATTTGCTGTCGTCAGCCAGTCATACCCGGACCCAAGTGATGCGCCATCCGAGACTCAAAAGTTCGGTCTCTTGCTCGGAAGTCTATGGCGGACGGCCACTAATGTCTATCCCCCCTCCGTTCTGCAATGCCCGCGTCCCCCAACGTCATGTGCCTTCGCAAGCGCCTGTTCCACTTGGTGCCCTGATGACCACTTGACCGACTTCCACTCGCAAAAATACGTGCGCACACACGCACGCATACGCATACCCAGGTCGTCGCGGCTCCCTAAGGACCACTTCCCACACCACCCCTTCGGTCAAAGCAGCAGAGGGCCTTGGCAGGCAACATCCGCTAAGGCTACTTGAACTCGCTTCACAGTCATGTGAAAGCAGCTGTCATCACCCCACACAACACACAATCAACTCTCTTAGGCCTGGCATCGTCAGTGGCCACTGCCACCTGAGATTGCAACTGGGAGTTCTGTATGCAATAAACCCATCATTCTGTTAACACTTGCCCTTTACCTTCAACCTGGGGACATCGACCTGATGATTGTAGTGATATAGACACAACTGTGGCCTAGACCGCTACCACTTTGACGCTCTAACCATTGAGCCAGAAGCTCGCTGTCATGCCGATTTAGTTTGGGAGGTATTGACACTCGTTGAGGAACTTTCACGGATCGCCGGCAATGCTATCTGCCTACTATAAGCCACAGTACGGCTGGCGGGGGGGGGAAGGAGGCTCGGGAATGAGCCCCAAGACAGCGCCGAACGAGTGAATTCCGTTTGCGGTCGGTGGACGTTAATCAACGAGTGGAATGAGGCAGTTATCATTAGTGGGTTCGGACTACTGCACAAATGGGCACTCGGTAGTTTTGTTGGTATAAGGAGAGAGCAAATGAGCGACGATGGCAACTGAGCTGATACGCGGAGAGCGCTCCACGGTGAAAAATGGTGTTCTCGTGGATTGTCTATCTAGGAAGATCGAGTAAAGCTGATCAAAGGAATTCTGCTGCATGCCCCTCTTGACGATAATAAATGCGGCATCAAAGTTACGAAACTAAAATATCGGGGGCTGTGGGGTAAAGTTAATCTTTCCAGCTCTTGTATGATCCCGGCTAGCCTCTTTCTTTATGTACACAAATATCTGAAGTGCAAACCTTGGCGTGCGCGCGCTTTGCCCCTGGCTAGGCATGACCTCACGGATGTCCTTTCATGATTGTGTGTTGGTATTTCGAGGTCGCTCTTTTTGTCCGCTCTGTATGTATCCGCGGCCTGGCCAATTCCTTTGTTCTAGTGCCCTCGGGACATCCCGAGTTATGACTCGCGTTAAGGCTCTCCTAACACAACCCCTTCCTAATGATCGCTTTAGGCGGGGACCGGACAATAGTATGCTCTAGCAGGAAAATGATCTACAATTTTCTGTTTTGTGGGCTTAAACCAAAAGGTGCGTAGCCTGGTGCTTCGGAAGTATAAGGGGGAGGTAGAATCTGTCTTTTATAACGTAATTTGAGGGGGACCACTATTCAGAACTGATTGCTAGTGATGCAATACGCGCCGTCAGTGCCACGCACTATCGACTACTTGAACTCCTATTAACATTATCTACAATGTATTACCGGCAAACGTAAGGACTGCGAGATACGCGTATTTCTGGGTCATTACCCGTCGTCAGTCGCAGTGACCCGACTCCAGTAGACACAGAAACTGCCGCTACACTCGAGTTTCGAACCCGGATCAGTGAGCTAGAGACGACCATCCTATCCACTGAGCCACCGGGTCGACGTCTTGCCAGTACTAATAATCTACAATGTTTACCTAGAAACCTTCCCGAGGAAGCCTAGTGCGAATGACACCAATTACTTCTAACTGCAAACTTAGCCTCTACATGAGCAACCGACCCCGCGGCTGACTTACGGCCAAAGCCCTCCCACTTCAACGTCCTCAAAACATAAAATTGAAACATTGAGCAGGTGAATCCCACTCAGTCCATTCATACCACCTGAAGATGGGCTCCTGATAAAATTTTTGAAATATTTCAAATACTGCATTAATAAATGACCAGCAGTTTTCTTAACGCCAGTTCGCAAATGTAATATTATGAGGCATTAAAATTTGTAGAGAGACGGTAATTGAAAGAGTTTACATTACAAGTTAACAAAGGAAATAAATAGCACTTACCGGACCGACAATCTCCCGCACAGACTTAGCGTGTTCTAAGATTGTCGCAGCAAGCCTAAAATAGTGAAATATATTATCTACGAAAAATAAATAAGTAGGCATGGTATATTGTTCTAAAAACAATGAACTGGTTTACCCATCATCGCCTGCTTGTGGGAGGGCATGTAAATCGGAGACGTCGCAGACGCACCCAGGGCCCAAATTACTCAACGGGGAGGAGGTTCTTCTCACGCCAGAACTTTCTGCTGCGAAAACCGATGTTGGTACCATGAATGCAGCGAGGAAACCCCCAGTGAAGTTGAAGATGAAAACGAACCTGACAATGAAGTTGAAATGGGGTTGAGCAAAGGCAACAGGCGACTGATGAGAAAAGGAACGACTGCTACCGAAAGATTATCAGCCAAAATATTACCTGAGCGCTACCGAATAAAAATTAGTAACACATTTATTCTTTTGTGGAATCCGGAAGCAGTTGGAATTCGAAATCGTTAACGGTCCAAAATGCATCCGAATGAAAACCCATCTCTTCCGTTAGAGATCTACAGCCATAACGTCAACAAGCTGGACATCACCCATAGAAATCAACCGCAAAACTTCGACAGAGATTTGGCAGAAGAGGTCTTAAGAGGACTGCTTTTCGACCTGGCGTTTTGAAGCCCCTCTGAGAATTTTAATGAGCACGCGATGGTTATCACCAAATGTTCTCACGTTTTCTCTACGCTCATAGTTTTAGTATCATATTTTTAAGTAAAGTGCAGATTGCTACAGGGGTTGTTTTGCCTATAATGCAATAGGGTGTGTGAAATCAGACAAAAGTGTGCTATTACTGAACGTCTCTAGTTTCCCGAAGCGGTCATGTGCACTTGAATGTACAGAAGTAAACACATGAAGCTCCAACAAAGAAACTCCAACTCCAGACCGGAGTTGTTTGTAAAATAAATGCTACTTACATTTTGTAAATAAGAATTTCATATAATTCATAACATGGTTGGAGTGCGTGTACTAATGTATATGACCCAGCGGTTTGTAAACAATCGCATTTTGGAAGACTGCTTATTACTCTACCAAATAAACTTAAATAAATATAAAACAGTGGATTGATAGTCGATTTTTCCTTGTGCCTTATTCGACCTCTGGAAGATTAAATATTAAAGCATGAGAGTCAAAGACTCAAATAATGAGAAAAATAATAAACTGTGAAAATATTACCGTAGTTTGTGCTGGAACCAGCACAGTGATTTGTGAAGTACCAAAAATGACGAAGTCGCCGGTTCCGATGGGGCAGTCCAGAGCAGAGAGTCATGGTTTGGTCTCTGGAAGTGTGCTCGAAACAAGCATATATATGAAGTGGTTGGAAAAAAAACAGATATATAATCTAACACGACTTTGACACTGAAAGTGTGCATTAAATAAAGTTTTGGAAACACGAGTGGACATGGATTGTGATTGGGACGGGACAACGAAGGATGTGCACACACAGAGGACACTTTTGCATATTTAAAAAAAACGAAGATATCAATCACTGCCTTGAGTGGAGGCACCACCAACAACTTTTGGATGGATAGGATTGTAGGGGAAGAAACTTGCATTGTATCAACCTTAGTCGCGCTTCTTATAGCTATTGTCAAAATGTAGAGGGTGGGATAGAGGTGTGCGTGCAGAAGCTAACAAACTAAAAAGGTCCATCCCAGTGCGCAGAACATAATCTAGTCTCTTACTTCCACTATACCAAGATAGACAATATTTCGGCTCATCAGCAACATAGACAAAACTGTGGCCATGCAACAATTTGCAACAGCGGACGAACACGCTGCGCCCAGGGTCAGTGTGAATGGAAGTCAATTCGCATCGATGAAAGTATTGCCTATTTATGCAGTATACTTTCAAATAACACCAGATTGGACGACGAAGAGTGAGGCCGACGGCTCAGTACATTTTACTCACCATAAACAGTCCGATGCGCTTAATTAAATTCTGATCATGCACCTCTAAAACATCTTCTTTGTCTGGGTGGCTATTGAATCAGGGAGAGGCAGGTTGCAAGGGCTCCTTGTTAACTTGACTGGTGACACTCTCAGATAGATGCGAACGACCTAATCTCTTTCGTGTGAAACCCTGTTGCTTGTGTGTGAGAGCCAGGTCGTGTACACAGTACTATTGTGCTATCGATCACTGTTACTAGGAACACAGACACATAAATTACCTCTGATTGACTACATTTAACAGTTTCAATTGTTATACCTATGATTCTCAGACAGAAAACGCGAAGTCTGAGGGTTGAGGAGTTCGCACTCCTTCTTCAGATAGCATAAATAAATTTTTCTAAAAGGTTGACATACACGAGTCCCGCTGTTTAAGGTATAAGATCTTAAGAAATATGTCAAATTTTGGCGGTACAACGATTTTGGTAGGCTCTTGACCACATTTCTTTAAGTTGGGTTTAAAAATGTTAAAAATAAATGACCTCTAAAGAGCACGCCTGGTTCACGGAAAAATAGAAAAAGCATCACGTTGAAAACAAACCTGCGGTCCATATCGTCGGGGACACGCCTCGGTAGAACCTATAATTAAATTACCGAGGTCGTGAGATCAATTTTTACTGTAAATACGTCCACATGGGGAGGAAAAACTATAAGCATCACCTGAACTAACCTTTTTTAAGGCAGTCGCATTCAACTGATAGATGAATGAGTTCATCAGATAATAGCGATTCAGACGAAGGCCTGAATGTTGCCATGAACGGCGCGAAAATGCTTCGCCTAGACGTGCCTGTAGG
>JAYGXS010000003.1:80260525-80285969 GCA_036362985.1 Ligula intestinalis
ACTTAGCCACTACGAATTTGAGGGCCAGAAATTTGGTTCTAGCTAGTGTAAGTAAGAACGCAGGTGGGTTCAAACAACTGCTTTTGACTAGATGAAACGGAGTTTTAGGACCAAACCTCGCATATACGAGTATACTTTATTTTTGATAAAATTTCCCCGTAAAAACGAGAGGGCATTATATGTTCTGGGCGCGAAAGCGTCCTACGGGCCTCTGGCGGCTAGAATAGCGGACAGCCCGGACAGTGTAAGTTACTAGAATGCTTTTGGTGACGAATTCATCAGTTAACTGTGGAAATGCTCCTCAAGGGAGACTGTCTGGCTGTGAGCGCGATTCTACGAGGAACTGCACATGAATCGATAATGCTCACTAACTAGAATGCAGACTGCTAATTTGGTCAATTAGAGGACTGAATATTACCCAATTCGACATTGTTGCTACATTGGCGTGCATACGCCCCGGGTAGACTATCGATTTTGTCGCTGAGCTTTAACTCATTAACGACTGAAAACCACACATGGATTTCAGTTTATTATATAATTAATGAATTAACATATGTTGTCGTATTTTGATTATGCGTACGCGGTCTACGTAGATCGCATTTGGGTTTGCCAAAGTGAGATTTGGGCAGTTTAACAAATACAGACGCATTTTTACCTTTTTTTCTTGACTGCAGGTTTATCACCTATCAAGCTGAGCCATTTTGGTCGGCTACCCGAGGACATGTTTCTTTAGGGAGCCGAAGTCTAAGGTGATGACAATACACGCTGCGCTAAGGCACCCCAAATAACCACGCTGAGACAGATTCGAAATCCACTGAATTATGCACATACTTAATTCTGATACATAAAAACAAAACGTTGATATATCATAGATTTTCTACGATAATGTATACGCATACTTTTAATTGCGAGATTTACGCATAGGACAGTTAATGAACCCAAATCTACAAATATTATTTTCTGCATGACTGTGCAAGAAAAGGCAGACAAAAGAGATAAATTGTGTGAGGTCTTTTGAACGACTACATACTTTGTAAGTTGAAACGGACTTTAACCAGGCATGCTTGGCCGTCAAAATTGCTAAGCAATGTTATTTTTTATAATTTTAAAGCCGAAAAGCTGACTACTTGTTAAAGGTTCTGGGTAGCCCTACGGTTCTTTAGCAATGTGGAGACTCCGTTGATGTGAGGTCGCGTTTATCCGCCCTCAAGCAGGAACACAAGTAAAACCTTTTGTGTCAGCGGTGATTTAAATTTGTATTTTTTCCAGTTCGACTTATTGAGTGACATTTACGTGAGACATTGGTTATACTATTTGTGACATCAACTTGAATGCGGAGGGGAACGAAATTGTTTGGATTTAAATAATTCAAATTCCACCATGAAATACGTCAATTCGAACGTCAGTCACACGAGCTTAGCTAACGCATTCACGGTTTCGCTTCAGTTATCGCAACGATGGGGATATACAAGCACCTCCTTTGTATGTATTCCATGTTTTCGTCATTCTGATTGAAAAGGCAACTTTAACGCATGCTTAGCATAGCGTGCTGAACTTGTAGTTTATAGAGGGGACTTGGATTTGGAAGAAAATTATCAAAAAATTCTCAGGCGCAAGGCCAAAATCCACTCAGAATGCAGAATTTCTTAAGAATATAATGCGTCGTGGCTAAGGTTAATAAGGATAACCCTAACAGCTTCGATATTCCAGACCCGGTTTCTTAGGTAGTGAGATGAGTCATAGGAAAGCCAGAGTTATAATAAATAAATAAGTTGCATTATTAAGGCCCAAGGGGTCCTTTCATTACAAACTAAGTGTTTTTGTGAGAATAAGTAAATAAACATAGTTTAGATTAACAACGAACTCTTATAAAATAATTATCTGGGCAGTAAAAAAACTCCTACATCGGTGGATAAGTTCAGCGAGCCACCGATTTCCAAAAAATGTAGGAGAAAAAACTGCCTTATTGGGTTGCAAGTTAGAACGTGATGCGGATTTGATGGGATCCTGCTATTGAGGGTTCGGGACGCTTATTGTCATGCAAAAAATAGTATAGTGGAGAGATAGGAAGGGGTCATCCGGGACAACAGGATAAGACAGTGGAAGTCAAGGCAGCATAACAGAGATGGGACCCACTAGACTCCAGAATCCACGAGCATCCGAGCGGTAACCATCAGTTGTGACTTTGAAGATCACTGTATTCTGGGAACAGCTTCAAATGCCAGGAGGACCCTTTTCGAAATCATACTCCAGACTCCAAGAGTATCCGAGCGGTAACCATCAAAAGCGACCACCGTATACTGGGAATAGCTTCAAACGCCAGGCGGACCCTTTTCAAAATCTACAACATGCGTGTTTGGAAAGGAAACAGACAGTAACGATTTTATTTCCTCTAAATATAAATGCTTATGTAATTTGCCTTTAAAAATCGATAGTGTAGAAGACAGCCTTATATCGAGGGGAATTTTGTTCCAAATAAAAGCATATTTGGAGGTTAACAAGCGAGAACTGTTAGATGTGGAGTTATGGAGTGGTAAAATTATCATTGAAGAGTGGCGTAAGGTCGGTTGACCGGAATAAGAGTGTTAATTTGTGGGAGATTAGGACTATTGTAAACGTGAAACAGAAATCATATACCAGCTTCGAGTCTTCTCGCCCAAAGAAATGTAAGGTTCGCTAACTGACATTAATTTGTAGAAGTAATACGAGAACCAGAAATAGAATATATTTTACGAGTGAAACCTCGCTGAACCTTTTCAATCTTACTACGTTCATTCTGGTTCACAAGGCCAAAAAGTGGACAGCAGAATTCTAGTATAGGGAGAACAAGCATGCGATATAGTTTTAAATTCATTTCTGGAAGCAAAAAAATTATGCGATGCAAACCCACATATCTGTGCGGCCTTGGCAGAAATTTGAGCTGCGTGAGGTGATAATGCAAGCGTATTCTTGCAAGTGAGACCCAAATCCTTTATCCTAGATCGTTCTAACAGTGGACTATTTTGGAAGATAATGGGTCCAGGAAGTTTTGCATGAACCAAACACATGAAACTACATTTGGATGGAGAAAATCCCATCTGCCATGTGGCACCCCAACTTGAGAGGGTACGCAAGTCTGCGTTAACTTGATCAATACAACTACTGGCCGTGTCGTGAGAAAATTAGTAACTGTACTTAAGGTCGTCAGCATGAATTAAAAAATTTTGAGTTATTTAGCATTGTTGAAATTTCATCAATGTAAAGACTGAAAAGGAGGGGACCTAAAACCGTGCCTTGAGAAACACCACAGTGTATTCTGTAGGAATGGATTTAGGAATAAGGAGTTGGAGTTTTGACTCCAATTAGCAGGTGTCTTACCTTGAGAGCGCGGGATTGTCAACGGCGCCATCATTAACTGCCTTTATATTATTCTGCTTTTAATGTGATTATTGGGACCGAGCGAACTTAGGCACCGGCGCGGGTGCAACAGAGACATGGTGTGTGAGTAAGTTGCTTCCGACATTGACCGAGAGGTGAACAGTGTTCTGCGACCGTTAACACAAGAGCGCTCTTTAAGGGCAGTCGTCACGACTGCAGCCTTGGCATGGTGAGTCAGCGATCAGGGCTTCTGACAGTGGCCGCTCCCTGGCGGGTCGGATTCCGGAGTGATGTCTAGCGGCAGCAATTTTAGTGGCCACCGTTAACTGTCTTTGTATTATTCTGCTTTGAAGATGATTATTTGGACCGTGCGAGCTTAAGCACCGGCGTGCGTGCAACAGAGACTGGGTGTGTGAGTAGGTTGCTTCCGACATTGACCGAGAGGTGGAAAGTGTTCTGTGACCGTTAACACAAGAGCGCTCCTTAAGGGCAGTCGTCGCGAGTGCAGCCTTGGCATGGTGAATCAGCAATAACGGCTTCTGACAATGGCCACTAACGGCCACAACAGGCATACTATGACATGATCACTGAAATGGGCCTTTATTGAGTCGTTGCGTGTGTTGTGAAGAAATCAGCGTACGATTTATGATAATAGAGAAAACTTAAATTGGCTAATTAATTATAATTGTGGTCAAAACTGTACCACAGCAAAATCAAACTACCTAAGGAGGAAGCAATTATCCTACAGACAACCAACCATTATTCCGTTATAGGTAATACGCAGGTCAGATACCCCTGGCCGGTCACCTAACCTGAGTAAGATCTAGGCAGTTGTCTTGCATTCCGGATAAAGAATTTGTGCGAAAATGCAAAATTTGAGCAAATAACCGTTAGAAACCGCAAACCTGCAACTTACCAATACAAAGTACGTTGACATTAGCCAAACTAATGGACCTACTAAACTATCCGTGAAAAACCATCGAAAGAGTCGCCCCTCACTCTATAAGTTGACTTTGCATATCAAATTTTTAGAACAGTCAGTTCGAATAGGGTGCCCGATCAAATGCTTGGTAAGAGATATTTTAGAGCTACGTTTAAAGCATTAAAAGATCAACACAATACAAGGTTATATCGATAATTGTTCGCCATAAGGATCCGCTTTTAAGCACGCAAGTGGCCGCATTAAAAGAACTACCCTCTCCACCAGGTATGTTTGACACTGTTTCGTTGAACTTGCCTGCTGATAACCTACACTGTCATATTTTTATAATAATAATAATAGGTCTATTATACCAGTTTACAGGCAATTGTAAAGAGTTGGTAATGCACCTCTCGGGCGCCTTCCAGCACCTCGAAGACCGGAAAAAACCTTAAAAAAACTCCCTATGTTGCAGCCAGTATTGGTTTTGTTTCAGGTTTTTTGTTTTGTCAATACTGGGCGAGATAGGGAGTTTTTTTCAAGTGAAAAAAACCTGCCTTCAAAGGTATGATACAAACGGAATAAATGTACAGTTGTAAGCTGAGTTGACTTATCAGCAGTAGAACTGTTTCATATCGTTTAAAAGCATTAGTTCCAGACGGAGAGGGTTGGCACAAGAACACAGTGCTCTCAGTCTTCCTTCAATGGTTGTCGGCAAAAGTTGCGCGCTATCGGCTGAAGGTTTAGCAGACTGCGGGCTGCTGCTTCAGCCGCATTACCTTCAACAGTGAAGCCTGGCGGGGTTCAAAGTCCACGAACGCCATCAGAGTGACAGAGAGATTCCACCGAGTCAGCACACAAAATTCGTGAAAGTTGTCCTGAATGTAGAAAACTAGTTATAGCTCTCTTAAACATAGGGCAGTTTTGCTGGATTTTAATACTTTTGGGCAGCTTATTCCAGATTGATATGGCATTTACTGAAAAGAATTGCCGGTACATAACTGTGCGTGCCATTGGAAGAAATAAAAATACGTCTCGATGACTGGCGCGTCGAGAGTGCTCAAGTTGCCTTATTGTACTAAGAGGATTAAAGGTTTGACCATTCAAAAGTTTAAACAGTAAAAATAGACCCTTCTTCAATCGACGAAGCCATAGGGGATCCTTATCTCGTTGGATATATTTCTTGATGCAAAGGCAATGAGCATCTTCGCATCAGAAGGTATTTCTCGCACAAGAATCGATCCCACAGTGTATGGGATACATCGTTTCTTACTATGATCGGTCTTTCAAGGTCCTAATGAATCAAAAGAGGGAAAAATAAGAGCCACCCTTGCCTGTTTAAAAGCACCTTGCTCGACCTTCGACTAGTCCCAGCAACGATTCCTTTCACGTATTCGGTAAAGGAACTTCTAAATTATAGGAGTTTGATGCATATAGCGACTAAAGTTGATAACAAACAATTAAAATGCACGTGGTTGACTGATACTGTTGGAGAGCGTTGCCCTCTCCAAGAATTTCTGATTATGTGAGAGTGGATGAAGACCCGGTTTATATGCCATAAGGCTGAGGTATTCCGCCGAATCGACAAGAAAAGTGCAATTATTTTCTTGAAGTTGAAACAGACGTTTTCTATACATGTTAACACTATGTTAAGGGTGTCTATGTGACTATATTTAGCTAGGTTTGTGACTAATGCATTATCAGGACATCAGTATACGTGAGCTAGGTCCTTCACAGAGCTATCCATTGAGTATTAAAATAAACCGGGCAGAATTTATTCGAAAGGGAAGGAATTTCGTGCCGACATCTAACCCGGTTTGTATTTTTTTTTTTGAGTTGAATTGAACCCGCGCGGTTTGAATTTTCGAGCAAAACCAAGGCGATTATATTTCAAGTTTTATACAGAAAGATACCGTCTTTGGACAAAAATTGAATCAAAAAACCTATTAATCTAAACAATCTTCCGTCAAATTTCCTTCGATACCCCCACTGCTCGACGAGGAACTCTTCTCCCAATCGGGCATCTCACTGGAAATATTGGCTCGGCCTACATAGTCTAATTGTCCCAATCAGTCTCGTCAGGGTTCTGAGGAGTATCCACGGACAGGCTAAGTCGTTATATTTATATACTGCTGTGTATAATTACTAGAAGACTATAATTTTCTAAGTAAAAGCCACCTTATCAGTTTATATCTTGCTTTTTTTAGCCCAAATTAGTACCAGTTGGCAACTATTAGACTTCACTATCTCGGTGTATAATCGCTAGAAAACTTTATTCATATAATTAAGGACACCCTATCGTTTGTAATTTCCTTACGTCAATATACTCCCTGGTAGTAACTATTAGACTACACTTTCTCGGTTGCTGATACGTCTAGTCTGACCGACGCCGCAATAGCTTATAAGTATAACGTTTGAGCTAAAGTTTTAGCATGCAGAACTTAGAAGTCCACGACCAAACTGTGGATGGAAAAAAAGCCCTTTCGGAAGCCGGCGTCGATCCCTCGACCTTCGACTTAGGAGGCGAACGTCTTAGCCGCTCGGCCACTGCGACCCAGCTTTGCGACTCACAGAAAGCTAAGTGCATTGACAGAGTTGACACGATACAATTTGCCAATGAATTCCACGACCAAACTATCCCAGCCACTGCAACCCAGCTATGCGGCTCACAGAAAGTTATGTGCATTGACAGGGTTAACACGATAAATTCTGCCAACGAACTCCACGAACAAACTGTCCCGTGTGACAAGCAGTGCGACATAAGAGACAAGGGTATAAACCCTACGGCCACTATGACCACCTCGCACAATTCACATAAGGGTAAGAACAGTGACACGGATGACACGCATTGCCCGACGGCATGCGAACATTGCAAACATTGCCCGAAAATATCAAAATTGGAGTCACGTATAGATTTACTAGGGGATGTTATCACATGGTTTCTCAAAAATGGCACATTAAAGCCGCTAGATGAAACCAGTGGAAATCAGCAGCTAGAATCCATCTTGACGGAAGTCGCTACCAGGCACCAGCCAATCGGTCCAAGCGCGATTTAAACTGAAGAGAAGCAAACACAAACAAGCCCTAATCTACCGTCCCAAGAAAGTTCAGGTTCTGGGATCATCAAAACGGCCAGGAGAAAAGGGAAGCGTCTACCTGACCAACCAGTCTCACCCTCTTTACAGGTCAAAACTAGTAAAATTGCACGAAAGGGGATCGGAGAAGAGCTGGGAGAAGAAAAAGAGACAGTATTTGCACCGAGACAACTGCGGTCCGATGCACACAAAGCGATGAAAGCGAAGGAAGCCGCCGAAAAGCAAACGAGGGAGCCCATACTTACAGTGCACGCCCCCACAGTTGATCAATCAGCCACCGCTGAGATGCGTTTAAAAAATCTCGCCGTAGATAACAAAAACACGATTGGTTCGCCTCGTAAAGTGCAGGCTGCTGCGGAGACAGATACCAGGGAGCCCATACTTACGGTTAAGGCCCCCACAGTAGACCAATCAGCCACCGCTGAGGCGAGTTTAAACAATCTCGCCGTAAACAACAAAAACACGATTGGTTCGCCACGTAAAGTACAGGCTGCCGTCAGCAAAGACACGAAGGAAAACACGAAAGCGTTGCACCAAGAAGTGACCGACGGCGTAGAGGGGACGCAGAAAGTCACCGATAGGGGCAAAAGTTTCGTAATACCAGGTCTACCGGAATCCACTGCCAGTACTGCTATTAACCAGAAAGTGGGTGACAGTGTCGCAGGCCCGAGCCTGAAGCCCACAGTAGAAAACGAGGGCAGCACATCAACCATAGAGTTCGGTCGCACACAAGATGGTCACAATAGCAGCACAAGAGCTGTTAACGAGCAAGCAAGCGACAGTGTCGTAGGCAAGAAAAATGGTACTAAGAGAGAAGCCAGCATCATCATACAGGGATTAACGGAATCAACCGCAGCCACTCCCATGGACCGGCATTCCGCAGATGTCCAGCTCTTCCATGGCCTTATGAACAAAATGCTGGGACCCAATGTACCATTAGAGTGCGAAAAGGCCTTCCGCCTTGGCAAACGGCCTGAGAGCCCAACTGGAACGGCACGTCCCAGACCTCTAAAAGTGGTCATGACAAGAAGCCAAGACGCCAAGCTCATTCTATCTAGGCGTTTTAAAATAAAAGACTCTGACCCGGGAGTTTTTTTTCAACAGGAGTTCTCAGCTGCAGAACGGAACAAACGTCGTCAACTTGTTTCCGAAAAGAGGGAGCGGGCCAGCAAGGGCGAACAAAACTTGGTTATTTACAACAACCAAGTGATTCAACGTCCATTGTTCTCACCTTGGATAGGTCCGTTCCGGATAACCACACAGTCGGCTCAGTAGAAGGAGGATTGAGCCCAATCGAAAAACATACAGAGGCAGAACGAAGGGGAAAAACATTTGGTTATTTAGAACAACCAAGTGATCCATCGTCCACTGTTCTCCCTCAGGAAAGGTCCTCCCCGGATGACCGCACAGTTGACCCGGAAAGGGGCCGGGAGAACCTGACTGTAACAAATTCTCGAGCAATTAGAAAGTTAACTTTCATGTACACAAATGCACAGAGTATGCTTTCAAAGCTTGACGAGCTGAAGATTCATGCCTTTGAGTTATCACCAGATATAGTTTCAATAACGGAAACTTGGCTGTCTGAACAGGTAGCCGACGGCGAGGTATCCATGCCTGGCTATCAACTGTTCAGAAAAGACAGAGAAGGTCGTCAAGGCGGTGGCGTAGCAACATACGTGAAAAATGGACTCACAGTTTTAGACAAAACGGATAAACTGGCGTGTACTTCCGAGGCCATCTGGCTGTCCATTAAAGTACCAGGTGCACCCAACCTCGATGTACTGACACTCTACCGACCACCGAGAAGAGAGCCAGTAGTGGATGCCTCCTTGCTAGAGAAGCTGGAAAAGATTACTGCCCGATCGGACATCCTGATTGTGGGGGACTTTAACGCGCCTCACATCGACTGGGGTGCGGCCTGCGCACATAGCTCCGATCTAACCTTCGACAGCTGCCTTCTGAGCATGACTCTGAAGTTATTTCTCACGCAACACGTCACTTTTCCGACAAGGATGCGCGATGGCCAACAGTCCAACTGTCTGGACCTCGTTCTCACGAAATCGCAGGACAGCATCGACGAAGTGTCATGTCTTCCACCACTAGGTAAAAGCGACCATGTTGTACTGCTATGGGAGTACTCGTTATTCTCAATACCGGAGAGACCCTCAACAGCCAGACGAAATATTTGGCGAGGTGATTTCGATCGAATGAAGACCGAACTCACGCGCGCCGATTGGGAAACTCTATTTTCTGGAAACATAGCTGCGGACTGGGAAGCTTTCCGGACCACACTGCACAGACTCATCGACAACCACTGTCCAATTTCGCGACAAAAGGTGAACACTAGACCGCGATGGCTTACACAGGCCTTTAAAATAGAAGTGAACAAAAAGCGGAAGCTGTGGAAAAAAATGCTAGCAGACAGGACTCCTGCATCTGTCAGTGCCTACAAAACTCAGAGAAACCGGGTCAAGGGTCTTATTCTCAAAACAAGACGGGCTTTCGAAGCAGACTTGCTAAACCGGGCCACAGTGAACCCCAAACTGTTTTACAGTTATCTCAGGCAGATTACCAAAAATAAGGATCCGATACCCCTGCTAAGGACCGCCGAGGGAAGAGACTTGATAGATGATGAAGCGAAGGCTGATCATCTGTCGAAATTTTTCCGATCAGTCTTCACAAAGGAAACGGCATACGATCACCCCACCGACGACACCGAAGCGGATACAGTATTTGAGACTGTCCAATTCCCCGAGGCTGCTGTTCTTAAGGAACTCTTAAGCTTAAAAGAATCTAAGTCACCAGGTCCTGACAACGTACCAGCCAAGATTTTGAAGAGCTTGCCAATGAGTTGGCCAAACCACTCTCTATGCTCTTCCAAACCTCCTTCGAAACCGGATGCCTACCAGTAGATTGGAAATCCGCGAGGATTACACCGCTATACAAGGGGGGAAGCCGGGTCTCGGCAAATAACTACCGACCAGTCAGCCATACTGCAATCTGTTGCAAAATCATGGAAAAAATTATCAAGCAACAACTTATGCAGTTCCTGGAACAAAACCATCTGCTATCGGATGCTCAGCATGGTTTTCGTAGAGGTAGGTCCTGCGTTACAAACTTGCTCTACTGTTTAGAACGGTGGACTGAGGCAGTCGATAGTGGAAACTCAGTGCATGCTGTCTATATTGACTTCAAAAAGGCTTTCGATAGCGTGCCGCACCACCGCCTCCTTTATAAAGTCAGCCGCATAGGAGTAAGAGGTAGGCTCCTTACGTGGATAAAAAGCTTCCTAATCGGTCGCTCGCAAACTGTCCACATCAGCGACAAACAGTCAGCCAAGGTTGAGGTTGAGAGTGGTGTTCCCCAAGGCTCCGTTCTCGGCCCTATTTTGTTCGTTATCTACATCAACGACTGTGTCCGCGAACTGGATTGCGGCATCGCCATGTTTGCCGATGATATAAAACTTTGGAGCGAAATTCGAACTGCGGCTGACGAAGTGCACTTACAGGAAAATTTAAATAGACTTCAAAAATGGTCGGCGGACTGGCTCTTACCGTTCAATGAGAGCAAGTGCACCACCATTCGAGTTGGCAAATGCGGTTCTTCAAACGGCACGGCTTACCGACTGAATGACATACCATTGAAGGAAGTGAACGCCCAGAAAGACTTGGGAGTCTGGATCACACCCTCGCTTAAACCCTCCCTGCATTTCACAAAGGTAGCCAAGTCCGCGATGTCGATCCTATACCTCGTCAAACGAGCTTTTTCTACCTTTAATGAAGATTGCTTCACAAAAGTCTTCGGAACCTTCGTACGACCGCACCTAGAATCCGCTATTCAAGCTTGGAGACCCTGGGCCAGGAAAGACATCAACATCCTGGAAAAGGTACAACGGCGCGCAACCAAACTTGTTATGGGGCAGGGCTCGCAGCCTTATGAAACACGGCTGTCGAATCTCAACCTCTTCCCTTTGCGCTACAGGCAGCTTCGGGGGGACCTGATACTAGCATTCCGCGTATTACGTCTGCAAGACTGCTGTCTTATATCAGGGGATTTTTTCGAATTAGCAACGACCACGAATCTGAGGGGTCATTCCCTCAAATTAAAGGTGACAGGGGCCCGGCTGGACGCTCGGAAACACTTCTTTTCAAAAAGGGTGGTCGGAGCGTGGAATGCGCTTCCTCAGGACTTTGTTATGTCGGAATCGCTAGAGGGTTTTAAGCGAAAACTGGATCGATATAGCAGTGCACGATGGATCGGAACTGACAATTTGCAATAACAATAATACTACTTCCAATTTTTCAGTAGTATTGGTTTTTATATCCATTCACGTTTGCTATTTATTACGCCCTCCCACGCATAGCCTCATGCGAAGGTCTCCGCGGTCTACCCTACTTGGCTATCTGCGTACCGTGATTACCCGCTGGCGATCTTATCAGCCAGACCTGCCGGTCTAAACGGTCACCCTTGGTTCGACCCAAAGCGGACTGCCGACGATCTGGACGGATGCCTCTGTTTTTCCAGTTCCGTGGCCGACTCTGCAATCAGCAAGGAAGAATCAGGACGTGGCTTCTACACGGTGATGATCCTGGGAACCTTTGCAATGCCCCCCCCCAGTGGGAACTCTCTTTTTTCTCCTAAATCCCACGCATTCCCCCCACAAGGGCGACAGTTTTTCTCCTAAAAATCCCTGAGGAGTTTTTTCACTGTCTGCTCCTATTTTCGTCCTATGACTCAGGACATTTGGCCTCGCCAACAGTCTAAGCAGCAAATTTTTTGCTACCACTGCACATATGTACAAATAGGGCACTCAAAGGAATTTTTCCTATATACCCTCAATATACTGATACTGATACTGCTGTTGGTGGCCTCTCGCGATTCTGTATGTAATACGACCTGGTTGTAAGCATGCTTCGAGTGTGAAGTGGGGTATCTTTAATCACCTGCAAGGGATGTCTACAGATGCGCAGCAAAGAATAAGGACTTAAGAAGAAGACTCGATCGCTAGGTCAATATGTTTATTCGCCTGACGTTTCGATATCCGTCGCGAATTCGTCATCGTAGACATGAGTAGTAGCTAATAAGGACTTAGTTTAGTTGCTGAGTTTATCGTCAGCCTGTAGTCACCACAAATATGCACAAAATCATCGAAATTCAAAGCAAGAATTGTTGGGGCTGCCCATTCCAAATATCAAACGGGCTCAACCATAGCTGCTTTCTGAAGAAAGGGGGCTCGAATGCTGCCTTGAAATCTAATTAGCGGGTTAACCGTGGCTGTAAGAAGTATAATCCTTCCAAAAAGAGTTGTTCATGAGTCACTAAGAGGGAATCTCATGAACGGTTAACTCCAATTACATATACGCAGGAATGTTCTGAGGAAACACAATTTACCCGGTTCTCTGCGTAGGATTGGGTTATCGGCTTCCTCCAGCATCATGAAACAGCATGTATGGAAGTTATTTACCATGCCCAACTTCGGCCGTAAAGAGCACTCGAACATTCATATTCTGTTAGACATGCGGAAAAGGGTACAGGCACAATCCCGGATACATCAGAAGTGGTAACAGTCAGGGAAAGTAACGTTGCTAATGTAGGTATCGCAAGGCTGCTTTTGTACTAATATGCTGGGACAATTAAAATGGACATATACCCCGACAGTAAACTTGTAAAGATCAAAAGCGAAAAGGAAGCATACGTTAAGAATGGCGTTATAGACACCAGCAATATCGAATTTCAAGTAGAAAAAACGTTTTGGATTACTGTTTCCGGAGAGGGAGCAAGAACCAAGGACGACGACCAGAGCGATGTTTATGACTTGAAAAAGGAGGTGTCCGTTTGGATGCCGACGGTATGCGAAATTCGAGTGATTGCATTAAAGTCTACACCAGGCTTGAAAAAGAACCATTAAGCGTAACATTTTCAATACACGTAATAGGTACGATTGCTTGAATCGACTCTCAGAAATGAGGAACTGTTGAGGGCTTTATCTACGAGTTTTGTTACAAAAAAAGCTGTGATACCAGACAGTGAATTTTTGTGTTGAGCTGGAATTCTTAAGAGGTTTAATTTGCAAAATACTGAAAAGAGTATACACTTTGCTGATGAAAAGCATTATTAATGAGTAAATGTCACTTTTGCGATATCAAGCGCGGGAAAGACGAAAAGGGGAGTTTGGGAAAAAATTGAAAAACTGTCGGAGTTGTTTACTGTGGTTGGTTGATAAAAATTCAATGTTTATTACGCCAGTTTACAGGCAATTGTAAAGAGTTGGTAATGCACCTCTTGGGCCCCTTCCAAAACTTCGAAGACCGAAAAAAAACCTAAAACAAACTCCCTTTGTTGCAGCCAGTATTGGTTTTGTTTCAGGTTTTTTGTTTTGTCAATAATGGGCAACATACGGTGTTTGTTTCAAGTGAAAAAACCTGCCTTCAAAGGTATGATACAGCTGTAAGCTGAATTGACTCATCAACAGGAGAAAAATTGCATATCATTTAAGGACATTAGTTCAAGATGGAGAGGGTTGGCACAAGAACACAGTGTTCTTAGTCTCCTTTAAATGGTTGTCGGCAAAAGTTGTGCGCTATCAGCTGAAGGGTTAGCAGACTGCAGGCTGCTGCTTCAGCAGCATTATATTCAGCATGAAGCCTGGCGGGGTTCAAAGTTCACGAACACCATCAGAGTGAAAGAGAGATTTCACCGAGTTAGCACCCAAAATTCGTGAAAGTTGTCCTGAATTTAGAAAACTAGTTATAGCTCTCTTTAACATTGGGTGGCTTTGCTGGGTTTGAATACTTTTGAGCAGCTTATTCCAGATTGATATGACGTTTACTGAAAAGAAATGCCGGTGCTTAACGGTGCGTGCCATAGGAAGAAATAAAAATACGTCTCGATGACTGGCGCGTCGAGAGTGCTTAAGCTGCCTTTTTGTACTAAGGTGATTCAAGGTTTGACCATTCAAATATTTAAACAGTAAAAATAGACCCTTCTGCAATCTACGAAGCCACAGGGGATCCAGCTTTATAAGTTCGCACCTTTGTTGGTAGGTTAAGTTACGGTGTTCTGTAGTGAAAACTCTTCTAGTGAAGAAGTTCTGCACCGATTCTATTTTCTTCCGTTCACTAGTGCGCAGAAAATTGAATAGGCGTGAGCAGTATTCAAGACAAGGTCTCACGTACATATAATAAAGGCTAGTTCTAAAATTTATGGTCTTAAATTTCTTAGGATAAATCCGGTGGTTTGGCGTGCTTTCGAGACTATCAGGTCACATTGCTCTGACAAATTGAGAATATTAGAGTCGGATATGCCAAAATCCTTGATAACTCCTGGGACATTTATTTCGTGGCCGTCAATGCTTAATTCCGGTTGATGATCGTCGCCAACAACCATACCGGTACATTTGTGCCATGAAAGGGTGAGACGCCATGTGCAAAACCACTGGGCGAAGGCCTGAAGATCCTTTTTTATCAACTCGAGCACGATATTGCGATCTGCCGGTTTACATCGTTAAGCAACATTTAAATCATCAGCGTAGATGAAGAGTCTACCATAATGAAAACAATCTGAAACGTCGTTGACAAACAGGCGAAATAGGAGCGGACCCAGTACACTACCCTGTATAACTCCACTCCTCATATGCGTGCGGTTGGAGATAACATTGGAAATTTTTACTCGTTGTGTGTGAGCATCCAAATAGGAAGATATTAAGTTCAGAGGCTTGAAACTTATGCCAAAGGAGGCCAGTTTCAGAAGGAGGAGGTTATGATCGACTCGATCAAAGGCCTTAGTACAATCAAAATAGATGTTATAAATGGCAAAACCGCTGTCTGTAGATTGCAGCACATAATCAAAGAAAGAGAGCTGGCATGTATCACAAGATCGTTTCTCGAGAAGGCCACGTTGAGCTGTATCGAGCAGGTTGTTCTCTGTCATGAGATGGGGGACGAATACTTGCTAATTTGCAATTCTGTTGGTTTATTCTCCACCGTCATCGTCTGGCTACGTAAATTTTGGTGGATAACGAAAGTAAGCGGTCAAAAATTGTCGATGACCTGTCTAAGAAAAATGACCAAATACTTGAAATTTACCAAAAGAGAATTCAGGACAAAAAGTGACAGGAGCGGAATATGTACACAAAACGCACTCAGCACCTGCCAACACATGCCCAGTATAATGTGTGCGCCCAAAGGTTATATTGCCTTGGTCAGTCAGTCAGACATTATATTTGAGGAAAAAATAGGCTTGCGCCTTTGAACTCCCAATTTGCCACATCAAAATCTCAAGAATTATAAACAATTTTAACAAGTTTGCACTCACTTGGTGCAATGATGTTTCAAGGTTCGTCAGCGCAGAGAGAAATATCGACTGCACTCAGGGTATCAAAAGCTGGAGGTTCAGCTATACGCGCTTGTACTGATGGAGCAAAGGCGAAATGGGAAAACGGCAGCGCAGACCATCGTGGGAGCAGACAGCTGTAAATATGATGATAAAAGGGTGCCAATTTTATGATGATTCATTTGATACCTCCAGTTAACTGCATTCAACAAAATAAAGCTTTAACAAAGCAATTCAACAAAGCAATTCGCAACCGAAAGGGCACATTTCCACGCAGCCTCGTTTTTTATCAATTGAAATTTCTACCTGTATGTTTTTCATAATTTTTAATTTTACTGCCATATTGTGGGCAAATTTCGCTGGTTATATTGTGTGCAGGCTTTTTTGTGTGCTGTATTTCCCTCCATCGTTTTCTATGCTAGTCAGTCATACAACGCTTGGCTGACTCGAATTTTTCCATGCTCGGAGCATACGGAGGCTGTTTTCAGTTCCATTTAGCACGCCAAAGTCAACATATCCACTGTTTATTTTGGCGTTTACCTATGGAATTAGGCTGGCAATCTCTAACTAAATGTAATTTTTATTACAAGTTTTCGCCAGTCTGATCGCAAAACTCTGTTTCTGGAAGCTTCCGCCTCTAACCCGACTACATTATTTGGCAAATGTAATGGTGAAAATGGGTTGCATTAAAGCCTTCGTTAGTCTTGTGGCGTTTTTTCTTTTTGTACAGTGAAGTAGTTTTTTCGTACATTTTTGTTAGACACGAGGCTATTTCTTCGATTTATTGTCTTCATTGTATTTCCCTTTCAGGCCTTATTCAAAAATCGTCTTTTCTGACACTTCCACTTTCCATATACGTATTTAATTGACTAAATCCACTTCGCCTATGGGCGATCGCCTAGTTAACTGGGCAGTATTAGAGGCCCTGAGTGCAAAACGTCCAGATATATCTGGAGAAGTAAATCAAACCACGTGTTTTGCAAAGCCCATGGAGCTTTGCGTGTCCATCATCTGAACGCGGGATTAATAGTCTAAAATGGTAAACATAATATTGATTTAATTAAAAAATTTTAAAGATCACAAGCTTAGTTATTTTTGACAATTCTTTGAAAACTCTGACTTAAGTCAATTCAGGCGGTGCCACGCACTCGCCCAAGTAATTTTGATGAAAATTTGTCCTCGGAGCACGGAACAGGTTGCCGTAGGTTTTTCTTGTAGGTTTGTCAGAACTAAATGAAGTACAAACGTCACTGAAGTAAATGAGCTATAAAAGGGTCGTAGCTCAAGGGACCGAGACTTGAAGTGCCGTGTCAAGTATCGAATGTTTGCATATTTCCAATAGTTAGTCAGTGGTCATAAACATTGAAATACACTACAATGAAATCTTGAAAACAGCGTGAACTTGAACTGACTTCAGGCACAATAATCCCAAATTCGGAGCAGACAATCCTTCCGACATATTCTATGTTATTTTAGGGGGTTAACCCCGACCTTCTTGATCATTTGCTCAGATTAGTCGATCGTTCTGTTCTCTCAAACTGGACTAAAATGACGCAGAGCGGGAAAACAGTTACCAGTTCGTCCTTCCCTATTCTGGTATCGAAAACACCGGATTTAGGAACAAACTGTCATCTCCATGCGCTGTCTTCTGCATCCCAAATTGACGGATTATCTCACAACATTAGTGTATTGTTCTTATTTACATAATTTGGCGTGCATCTTAGGCTTTTTCGTATTTGCTCAGAATCGGGCCGTTTAGATTATTTGATGGACATCCATAGGCGAATTTTTTTAAGCTACAGGCTCCGGAAGAAGCGGATTAATTTTAAAACGATAGTTTGCTTAGTCGATCAAACCGCTATGTGCTCAGCGTGGCAGGTTGACGCAACATGAACATTCAATACTTTTTGTAGTCTTTCAGCCGCTGAGCCGTTCTTACTGTTGTGTTTTGTGTATTTGTGTGCTTTGGTTCATATTCCACTGTTAAATTAAACGCATTTACAGACCGCGTGATCACACGATACAAACGATCGAATTTCTGGAAATCCCAAACATGGGAAACCTTGTCTCTATCAGTCACGTGAATTTTTGCGCTAAGGATTGCATTTTTTTAAAGACCCTTGTCATGGTGAAACACTTCCTGTGGTGTACAATAGGAATATGAAGTCCTTTTAGATAGTTATTCGGTCACTTGTGGTGCTTCGGAAACTGACATTTATGTCAGCTATACTGTCCAGTGCAAAAAACTGACAGGTCTCTCACAATTCAAGCAAAAGTGGAAATAAAGCTCATCCCAACTAAAAGGAGTCACGCACAGAGGTCGACCTATTTATTTTAGTTAGCTGTGAAGTGTATCATATTCGCACAACTTTGGGCAGTGCATCATAGTGCTTATGTAGTTTTGACAGAGATGAAAGCATCTGCAAGCTCCTTGCGCCCTGAGACTGCGTGAACCAGTCTTGTATGCATGCCGTGGAAGGAGACAACAATCACATTGGGAAGATGTTGATGCGACCGCTGGTCCAAGGATTTTATTCTTGTGGCATATCAGGTTCTCATATCAATTCTTCGCCAGAGCCAGCTATGGATATGGATGCTTAACCCTATTCCTTATTTTTAGCTGATAAGGAAAAAATCATGCAACAGACAGTTATGCGATACTAATTAAAGAAGAGTGTTGGTCGCGCCATCCGTCTGCGCCCTCCGTCTGCGCCCTCCCTTATCTTCGGCTCATGCAGTTACTTTTAAGATGGAATGTTGGAGACTATGGGAAGACAGGACAGGTAGGCCGCCGGTGCCTTACCAAGCTGTGGATGGTGGACTGACCTTCAGCGAAGACTAACTAACTTCAAGCGTCTACGGCGTGGTTGTACTTAGTGTAATGCAGTCATCAGACCAAATCCCGGTTTTTAGATAAAAGACAAATCACCAGAATGAGGACTTCATTATGCACAGGACTCTGAATTTCCGCCACAAACAACCGTGGGCGCTGGCGAATCCAGCACTAGTGTTGACTGCGTCCAGCCAGGCCTCTGAGAGTGTGCGTCGGTTGCACTCACTTCTTTTATCTTATTGTAGAGCAAGTTCAGGAGGTGGGTGTGTTGCATTGTCCGAGCGGGTGTCTTGTATAGTGGCCCCTGCTGCATTGGCCCATGGGTGGTATGTTCAAGTGGCCCTTGGACACCCGCGACTATCTGAACGCGCGTGAGTGTGGAAGTCGGTCGAAGGTCTTCGGGTCAGCGAGTTATAAACAGTAAGCTGCGAAGATGCATGGCGTCGAGGCAACGGGCAGTGAACAGAAGAATTGGACGGCATTGTTGGCTGTCTGTCACCGCATCCTGTTTGTGACAGTGGCAGTGCTACCAGGCCTAGGATATGACACACCGACATTTTGATCGTTCCCGCTGAAACAGCCGATGGTGTAGAGCGCGACAATCGCCTGCCTAAGATCAGTTTTGGAAGTTAACTGACTTTAATATAAACTGACCTAACCTTCGAGGAGTCTTTGCTGAGAGTTTAGCTTGCTTTCCTTTTGCTTAGCTCCTAATTGACCCATTTACATTATAGGTGTTGTCATTGCCAGTGGTCTGCCGAAGTGTCTAGGTGACACGTGAGCCCTTCGAACGTGTAACAGCAAACACACACACACACAAAAACACAGCATGGGTGAAGGTGAAGATGCACCCGAATTGGAGGCGGGGGCAACGGCGGTAGCGCCGCCGCCACCGTCTGCCGCCGGGGAGGACAAGGAAGATGAGGAGGAGTCCTCCGACATGTTCGAACTCGATGAAATCGAACTGTCTGACCGCGAAGCCGAAGACATCGATGTTAACCACCAACGTCTGAAGAGGATTTCAAAACTGGAGACCATTCCGAACGTGAGTTTGAGCTGTCGCGGGGTTTGATAAAGTCCTATTTTCTCTCTGTGTAGGCCAAAACCCTCTGTCTGCGAAATAACTTGATCAAGGTGATTGAAAATCTGGAGCCTCTGGCGGACAAGCTGTGCGAACTCGACCTCTACGACAACCAATTGACAAAGGTAGGCCTTGCATCTAAACTTTCATATGGCATAATGAACTGCAGACAGCCATTTACGCCTGAACTCTCCGTGTCCTTACGCGCTTCCTATCTGCTATGTATGTTCTGTGTCTAGCGGCAAAAAAAGTCTACTATCGCCAGCATCCCATATGGCATGAGATCGAGCCAGCTTCAAATCACGACCAGTGGGGGCCACGCGCCCAATTGAAAATGTTAAGTACAAAAGTTTGAAAGGTAGAAGACAGGCCTATGACCTACTTACAAACTACTGTAAGCGAAACAGCTGGTTCTGACTGACCTTCTGACTATGGGAGCAGGAGAGTTTCCGTCGGTGAACTCATCCTTTCTTTTTCTATGGGGGATGATTGATAAAATAAGATATTTGCACCTCGATTCATCTAGCTAAAAGGTCACGCGTTTGAACCCCGGATGGTGCACCACCTGGCGTCGGGGATAGCTGCCGGATGACAACTAATAAACCAGAAATGGCTATTTCAGTCTCTCTGGTCTTTGTCGGTAATGCCTTTCTGCCTATGATGTACAGTGCGGCCCAAAATACGTGCAACACGTACCGGCGTGAATGCATTTACGAAAACTTAGAAATAATAATGAACAAAAATAAAGCAAATTTAGTAATTAAAAGGAGTATACGACGTACTGAGCGTTTATTAAGAAAAATAAAACCATACCCATAACCCCTAAATTCGAATAATAAATTTAAGTATTTTATTAAGTTGAATAAGTTTTTGGATATTAGTTCTTATGGAGATAGCCATGTCGATCATATTTAGAAGTGCCTCAAAACAGCAAACCACATTGTCGAACATAAAGAAAGTCTGTAACATAATTCTGATATTTTGATTCCTAAGCATATTAAATTTTCTATAATAGGTTACCTCTTTAAAAGTGTTTTAATTAGATATTCAGCTGACAAATTTCTGTGTGTTACCTTTCTCAAAGGTAATGTCAAAATAAAATTGAAGACTTTTGACATATGTTTTACTTTACCTGAAGATAAACGATTCAATTTGACTGGAAAAGAAAGAACTTACTTTTCTCTTTATAATGGATTATTTTTCGCCATAGTGGATTAATTCCAGGATCTGTTGTAAGCTTCCGAATGCAAAAAAGAATGGCCATTTATGGCCACGTTTTAAATAATAATTATTCTGCCTGTTCCGTTTCTAAATAACGCATAAGCGGAACGTATGGTTTGCAAAGTGTATATTTATACACGACTTACGTTTAAAAAGGCCTGTTTTACATTACCTTTACGGTATCATCTATGTACATTTTGCTTATTCGCCATGTGTGTGTGTGTGTGTTAGTTCAACCATTTCAAGCGAATATGTCCACCATTTGCCCGAGAGCTCATACTACTGCTAATAAATTCACTTTTAGTATTACTAAAAATAGTAGAACTCCTACTATTCCTGTTTCTTATACTAAAGGTCCATGGTTATAACTAATAATCATAATAATATTTATAGTTTTACTACTACTTCAAATAATGTCACCACCACTACCATTCCTTCTAATGTTACCACAACAAGAACTTAAACCACCGCTACGACTACTATTATTGCTAATCATTACCATGACTATTATTAGTACTACTACTACTAGTCCTTATACTATTCCTACTTTTATTGCTGTTACTTCCTCTACCAATACTAAAATGACAAGCACTGTTTCTGAGATTACCACCATGACCATTAACACTTATATTTTTACGAATTTTTCTAATGCTGGAACTTGCGTGTGTTAGTTCGACCATTGCAAGCGAAGATGTCCAAAATTTGCTCAAGAGCAGGGAAGTTGACTGTGGTCAGGTATAGTGATAGTAGGCGCGCCGCTACCTACCCCACTCTAGCCCTCTCAATTGCAATTTAAACGGTGACAAGACAAAGTCGAGATGGCCGCGCAGGGAGATTGCGTAGGCCGCAGCCATAAACACCGCCTAAATTTAGTTTATAGCGACAGTAGACTTTGCGTGGGTACCACTGCACTGTCTACCCTCACTCACCTGTAGTAAGTGTCTAGCCAGACTGAAGTCAGCCAAGACTGGTACTGCTAATACCACTTCTGCTTTTTCTAGTACTATTATCTAGGGTGTAGGTGGGTGATAGTATGTACTGGTACATTTACTGACTGTTTTATATGTCAGAAGTGACGCTGATTAAAGTCAGCACTGGGCTGGTATCCCTCAAATTCCTACAAGAAATGTTGTAGTACCTATGCTAGGACTGACTAAGCCAACAATAGGCCTCCTATCCCCTTGGTCTTAACAAGGAATGTGAATCTGGGTTTAGCTATTTCGGGTAAGTACATGCTTGGGGTCCAGAGAAAAGCTGCGTCTGTCTTGGTTTCCATATTCTCAACTCGATCCATGGAGCTGTACGCACTAGGATGATGCTGATATAGCTACATGCCTATGCTATAAGTGTTAATTCTAGTAATCGTGCTTACTAAGGCAAGGACTTAGTATGCTATTAGTACTGCCTGTGTATGCTTTTTAAGGAGTCGCACCCAGTATGCACTCCCAATCTGTGTGGTATTATAGTGATTAGCGTTAAGATAATAATAGAGCGTTTGTACAGTAGCGTACAAGTCCTACCATGCCCTTTTCTCGACTATTTTGTCGTCTATAGACTGCATTTAGGGCTAAAACAGTGTACATCTGTAGTAAAATGACAGTACAGTATAAAGTAGGTATAATGGAACAATCTAAGTCAGTGCAACAGGAATAGGACAATTAGTAATAATGGTGATATTAGGACATCAGCATTTTCCTCGTTTTCAGCCCTCTCAACTCTATCCATCAGGCTGTACCATCTTATTGGTGAACAAGAGATTATTGAGTAGTATCGCAGGTTCTTTCATGTCCAATGGTCTTACAGTATCCTTTTGCGCTTGTACTATATCACTATTTACCCTCACTCACCCATAGTAGGTTTCCAGCCAGACTTCAGTAAGAAAAGACTGGTAATGCTGCCACCAAAAATGCTACTTCTAGTACTACTTACTAGGATGTAGCCGAGTGGTAGTATTTGCTGGCATTGTTACTGACTGTTTAACAAATCAGAAGAGACGCGAATTACAGCCCGCACTGGGCTAATATCCTCTCAAGCTCGGCAATAAATATTAGTAGTACTGGTGTCAGCACTGACGCCCATATTCGTCAGAGGTGACGCTGGTTAAGCCAACGCTAGGGCTCGTAGTCCCTTGGTCTCAATAAGGAGTTTGAGTCTGGTCTTCAAGTATTTAGAGTAAGTAAATGCTTGAGTCATGTGTATAGCAGCGATCGCCTTGACTTCCGCACTCTCAACTCTATCCATCTAATAAAGCAATCAAACTGTCACCTTCTACGGATTTTGGGCCAGCATACTTCTGTAAGAAGTGCTGTGCCTATGGTAAAAGTGCTAGTTATGGTAATCATAATTGCTAAAGTCAGTAAGAGGCAAGCTGCAGCGCGGCCTAAACCTGCATGTAGAAATGTTTTGCCTAGTTAGCAGTCATAGCCTAGATGGGAATATTAGTAAGCTGAACATTTAAATAAACGTGTATTTGATAATAGATGAAGATCTACCGTGCATTTTGGTCATCACAAAGTGGCATTTGCTAAGTGAATCTAGCTAAGAGACTGGACTGCGTAAAGCATGTAGGTGATGTGGTAAAACAAAATGCGACCAAACCATTTTTTGTTCCTGCACTTTGTGCAAAAAAATTCACACTTTAGCTAAACATAATTTTTAACAAACAAATCGTTCTTTCTTTCTAAACTTGGCCTCACTTGCATCTGAAAATTTTCGGACCATATTTTCCGGTTATGGAAGGGATATGTTGTGCACTTTTGAAAACTGTTTGAAATTCTTTAATAGAATAATGCATATTAATAAAAAGTTTGCTTCTGTCATACCAAATATCATTGGAAATTCCTTTTTATAGTAGACGACTCCTAATTGTGCCAAAATTAATGCCCTTTATCCCTAATAATATTAACTACAATGGTGATTTTCCTAACTAAAAGGCGTTCGCAGGATTAAGTCTACTCACTGAATCAAAATAACGTGACAAAATATATGCTTAACTACCAAGCCAAATTTTGCCATGAAAGTAGCACTATTTTTGGGCTATACTGTATGTTTAGCTCATCTTTGTCTCAGCCAGATTGTGCATTGTATTTGGAAAAGTTAATGGCGATAAAACTTTTTGCTCTTTTATTTTAGATCGAAAATCTAGAAAAAATGCATCTCCTTACCGTCTTGGACCTCAGTTACAATCGCATTAAGGTCATCGAGAACCTAACACCTCTGACGAACCTAACCAAACTCTTCCTGGTGAATAACAAAATTTCGAAAATTGAAGGCCTCGAGACCTTAACAAATCTCACTATGCTTGAGCTGGGTGCCAACAAAATCCGCAAAATGGAAAATTTGAGCACCTTCCCCAAATTGGAACAACTGTACCTAGGCAAGAACAAAATTGCGAAATTGGAGGGTCTAGAAAATATGCCAAACCTGCGTATTTTGAGTGTCCAGGTATGTTGTTCTAGCTTCGTTGCCGTACGGTTAAAGAGTGATGGATATTAATTTCTCTGGTAAAAACTGATTAGAATTTTGTTTCACCTCGTATTTGACTGTGCTATATTTGCTGCTACTCAATTCGTAAGTCAATAGGAAGCGGATAAGGCTAAATGTAGTTTTTTTATCCAACATTTTTCCCTATAATTTCGATCCTGGGACCATTGGTCGGTCCTTCTCGACTATTTTTGTTTGCTGTCCAATGTGCGGCACTCTGATCTTCCCGTTTTCAGTTTGATATTGTATACATTCCCCGTAATGATGTGGCTTTCGAAGAGTGCAACAGAATCTGAATTTGTTGCGCTTATGAAACAAAACTGTTTGATAAATAGAATAATTAAGTGGATATTACTTATTTCGGCCTTAATCAGGTCCAACCGAAGTTCATGTTGTTAGGAATGCCTCCATTCGCATGATAAGTCATCGCACAGAAACGCGCCTGACATGAGAGTATGCGCCTGGGCCGTGGCTATTGACTTTTCGTCAGATCTGATTGGTCTAACACTTTCTCGTCAAGCGGATCAACTAATCTACGCAGTCTTTTTCGTGAGCAGGGCTTGCCATTTTATAACACGGCTTTTTTCGTAGTCGATTGCTTTCTCCCTCGTCTCCAATAGGAATAACAGTCGGGCAAGCTCACAGTTCGTGTCACAAGTACCAGGCATGGGCCATGCTACATTGGTATCAGGTAGTCCAAAATACGTCGTAGGTTTGGGGACTGGGAGTTAGGTTGCAATCTAAATCCCCGTCACTGAAACCTCGTACGCGTGGAATTCGGAATCGGGTCGCGTGTCACAAACATGCATGGAGGTATTCAGCTTTGCTAGCTGTTACCGTCGTTTCGACTCTGCCTTGTCGTCAGGAGGAGGCGGGCTTAGGGAGACTAACGCTAAGTAGATGCTGCAAAAGCCCCGCTCCGCTGTAGATGGGTTTATCAGGCTCAGTTTCGTGTAAAAAAAGGTATGAAGTCAGGTGGAGGGAATAGTTTATTCTGTAAAGAAGGAATGGAGAATAGGTAGGATGAAGTTGAATGTCAGACAAGCTTGCGTCCTCTCGCGGGAGGGCCGTTATCCGAAGTGTGTGTGTGTGTGTGTGTGTGTGTGTGTGTGTGTGTGTGTGTG
>JAYGXS010000003.1:80285979-80419173 GCA_036362985.1 Ligula intestinalis
GTGTGTGTGTGTGTGTGTGTGTGTGTGTGTGTGTGTGTGTGTGTGAGTGAGTGAGTGAGTGAGGGAATCTTCACAAGCATCTAGAGTGGTTTTTGCGCGAGTCAGCCTTGAAGATGATTGTCCAGAGGGATTGGGGTTGGCTTACAGATGCGCGCCCGTTAGTGGCGACGTGGGGTAAGCGTTCGCGCGGAGTTTGCGACTGTCCTAGAGGTATGCCGAGAACTGCGATCTCGTGACCTCATGTGTGTTGTAACGGTGGCCAACGCTGCAATATTCGCCGTCTAACTACGCCTCGTGTGAGCCCCCAAGGAAGAACACAACAGGAAGAATGCAGAAAGCGGAATTCTCCGAGATAACCTAGTACAGCATACTGTAGAGCAAGCAAACGCGTATGTACAAGGTTGGACCAATTAGATGGTGATTACAAGTAAAGGGGGACTTCTTTGGCTATATTACTCACGCAGCTGGCGCGTTAGCAACGGGCGCCCTGCCGCACCCGCGTAGCGTCATCGAGTGCATTGTGACTGAGCCGTGATTGGATCGGCAGTCTCGCGTGGGAACGCTCGTTAGGGCAGCGTGCACTTTGAGTTACGCTGCACTCTTACAGCATATAGCGTGACGTGGCGGGTGGAAGAAGCTACAGGCTCATTACCGAGTCACCATTCAACCCGCTCCAGGGAGGGGCAGGCAATAAAATCCCCTATGACTGTTGGGTAGCCGTTTCGCTTGTTTCTTCAGCTCTCCTCGCCAGTTGGTAGACCAGCCCGGGAAATGGAAGCGAGAGATTGGGGCCGACTCCTGGCTCACAATTATCACTATAAATAATCTGACAGGTTAACATTTACCACGCTGCGCCAAAGGCCGTGGCTTGGAAACTGGCTATTAACCTCATACTTCGCGGTCAATTCAGTGTATGTTTATGTGGAGCGACCGACTGAGAATCAGGCTGCAATGGCTCTTGCATATTTTAGCCTCGATGACATTCTCAGAGGAGTCAGCGTCGGAGCCGCTCACCCCGCTTTTTGTGCGAAAGCTGAATGTGTTTTGCTGGGAGGAGGGAAGACCGTGTGTGGCACGCGTAGATGTGTTTTGCTGGGAGGAGGGCAGACCGTGTGTGGAACGCGTAGATGTGTTTTGCTGGGAGGAGGGCAGACCGTGTGTAACACACGTAAATGTGTTTTGCTGGGAGGATGGCAGACCGTGCGTGGCACGCGTAGATGTTTTTTGTTGAGAAGAGAGCAGATTGTGTGTGGTGCGCGTAGTTGTGTTTTGATGGGAGGAGGACTGACCGCGTGTGGCACGCGTAGATGTGTGTTGCAGGGAGGAGGACAGACCTCGTGTGGCACGCTTAGATGTGTTTTGTTGGCAAGAGGGCATTTTGTGTGTGGCACGCGTAGGCAGGTTGTTTGACTCTATTGGTCAATTCCTCACATCAGTTGATTGACCAACTCAGACAGTAAACTGCGCGTATTTTCCAATATAAATAATCTGACGCGCTCGAACTTATCACGCTGTGGGCTAAAAGTCGTGGTTTGGAGGGCTGCCAACTAACGGGATAGCTCGGTCCTCCGCTCAGGATGGACAACCAGGCTGCAATGTTTTCTTCTTAATCTGGCTCTCCCACTCATTTGCGACCTGAGCCACACCCTCGTTGTTTTTTGTGTGTGCAAACCAGATATGTGCAGCACAAGTTGTTTAGCTTTTTGTCAGCCACTGCACCCAATCCGGCCTGCAGTGACACCCGATCCAGGAGTAAGAGTGAAGAGAGAGAGATAGAGAGAGAGTGTGTGGTAGATGCTGCACATAATTCCCGCGCTAGTCGCTAAGTCCATACTGCTGTGGGGCACACGTTGATCATGGCTGGAAACGGAGATCGAACTGCCTTGTAGCTTTGTGCGCAGTATGCCTGTGCCTTCTGCTTTGGCGAGCAGACGAAACTATGCAATTTATAGTCTCGGCAAAAGTGGTTCATGTTGTGCACCTCATGTACCCCAGCATTTTGTCCAAAAAAACGGGGGTTGTAGGGTTTTTGGGGATGAAGAAATAGATGAAGTTGTGACTTTTCACCCTGTCTTGGCAAGATTAGAACACTGAACAGGGGATAGGAAAGTTCCTTTGACCCAATTGTAAAAAATCAGTGACCCCGGTGGGATTTGAACCCATGACCGTCAAAACCTCCATTGATATTAATAATAATATTACAATGCTGGCTGTCTGTTGACAGACAGTTTGTGACCAGATTGCATTACCGGCAGATACAAAGGAGACTGAAATTGTTAGGATGGTAGTCTGAGCAAAGGCCAGCAACCTTGTCGGCTCTCCTAAGGCGTCGAGCCTGCCGCTGATCACCACAATGATTTCTTTGTTCAATAGCGTTTGCTGGGCTGGCTCCCAAACAATGACCTTAGACCGGATGTGGACACACGCACCCCAATACAGTGTTAGGATTATTCCTAACAAGCGGCGCGGATGAACTCTCAGGTCACGCTATCGGTCCGCCCTCGCATAGAGGTGTGCACAGCCGGGCGCGGGCAGCCAATGCGGCCAATCAGGCCACAAGAGCACGCGTGACTTACAATCCCTTATAAGCCAACAGTCCCTAGCAGACAGGGGAAAGTTGCATAACACACGCGGACACGCTAGTCCGCTCCCAATGCCGGGGCTTGCCCCCGAGGCGGGACAAAGGGCGCGCTGGAGATCAAACAGCGGCAATAGCCACCCGAGACAGCTCCTGCGGGTTTTGCACACCATATACCCTCCTCCGGGTGGGTTCCAGAATTATGCCCTTCTTATTGTGTTCTTCCTTGGGGATTTCAACAGGGTGTAATCAGACGGTGATACGCGTCAAATGTCATCGTTACAACAGCAATGACAGTTTTTGACTCATTAACCGTCGTCAGCCAGTCGTACCGCGACCCAAGACTGCTCGCTGCTGTGCGGCTGTTGTCTGCGAATGAGTTCCGTTAGCGATCGGTTCAACACAATTACACAGTTATTTCGTAGTAGCTTGAACTCTTTAAAGTTTCATCCCGACTGAGGAGATTAAAAGAGTAAAGAATCCCTAACCACAGCGCTATTGCGGTATGGCAAATGTTGTCCGTCAGTGACGTCAAGGAAGGTAACTTTTCCCTCTATTTATTTTGATTGAAAAGATTCTTCGGGAAACAGGAACAAACTTTATTGTAAATTTTCAACACTGGCACACCAGGTCGTCTTCGGATACGAGGGAATTGTGTGAAGAGCAGTTCAAATTTTTAACCGCGTCAAAAACGATAATGCTGTGTCATCCGTGGTCAATAGCATGTTTTGGCGGTTGGCCCTTTTTCCAGGGCTTTTTTAAGATTATTGTACATTTCATCCAACTCAACGTGCCTGTTGATGCACGAGTCGTCGGAGTTGATGGCTTCTAAAAACTCGCAGCCTTTCTTGTATGGGCGAGAACCAACAATGCAAGTTTCGTCCCATGCAAATGGGTGTTTAGTTTCTAATGTGTGCATGGTGACCTCGGACAAGTGATATCGCCCCTTTACCGCTCGTTGATGTTCGCGTAAGCGTGTGAAGGTCGATCGTCCTGTCTATCCACAATAAACTGCATTGCAGCCGCTACAAGGGATTTTGTAAATGACCTCTTTTCTGTCCAAATAGCCAAACCTATCCTTAGGGTGTACCAACTGATTTCGCAGAGTATTCGTTGGTTTGTACGCCACTTGGATTTGCTACTTCCTCAGGTGTCTTCCAACTAGTTCAGACACGTTTTTAATATATGGAATTCATTGGAATAGGCGCTTGATCGGAACATTCTAGTTTCTTTTTTGTTTAAACTCTTGTTGCTTCATGCATCGACGCACGAAATCTTTGGGGTAATCGTTATTTGAAAACAGTGTGAACAGGTAATAGACTTCGGCTTGGTAAATGTCGGGGCTAGAACAATGCGTTTTTGCTCGATTTATTAGATTGATAACAGCATTCCGTTTGTGAGCAATAGGGTGGTTGCTCTTGTGATGAAGGATATTTATAATTCCCCATACATTACCTTCCGTCAGAGCGAGGGAGCACGGATTCGCTGAAGAATACCTGAAGGTTCCTTCACAAATTTGGGTTGTTTTACTGAGGAATTAGTCACTCTTTGTGTGAATTTTGCTTACCGGACGCAAATCAGCACGTGAACTACACCACAAATTGTTTAAGGGCGCAACAACTTACCGAGTCCCCACGACTGACATGCGTGTGAGTGTGTGATCCTTTGAAAGCCCTCTCAGGAGGGTGTTGGCCCAGGCTTCATGCAGGGCTGCTCTCACCCTTCTGAGATCCAATGGTTTGTATGCACATGCAATGCCAGTCTTCAGCCAACCACGGTCCCTGCAGCCTGGTAGGCGCTGGCACTTTCTCTCACTTCTGATTCTCTGTTGGTGACTGCGCTCGCGCTCCCACTGGGTTTCAGGCCCCACTGCGGGTGCCCGAAAAGCTAGGCGGTCACCAGGCGGTAGGAGAGAGAGTGAGGTCGAATCTCGGCGCCTTTTCTCCTCAATATAATAAATCTGAATGCGCTTGAATCTATCACGGTGCGCTTATTGCCGTGGCTTGGAGGGTCTGCCAACTGACGGGAAAACTCGGGCCCCCACGTAGCTGCTCCTCCTGTACGCGTGTGCCTATGTGTGCGTACGGGAGGAGAGGGAAGACTGAGAGTCAGGCTGCAATGGCTCCCTCTTACTGTGGCCTTTATGGCGTTCCCGCGCAGTCGGGAGCATACCTAGCGAGATGGCTGTGTCAAGTGTGCGCGTGCTGAGTGTTTATCGCGCCAGCCATCTACACCCTCCCTCATCCCCGGTCTTATTGACTTTGTCATTACACCAGATACGGAGGTGGAAGTGGCGAGCGAGTGGGTAGATTCTGTGCGAGTCTGCCTACACTCCTGTTTTCTCTCGTGCCAGTTCTCTGCGTTGCTCCCGCTTGCTGTCGCTTTCGTGTTACTTGCCCAGCTCGCCTTAGTGTCTTTTGCGGCTTGCTTCAGCGTTTGCTGCGGCTTGTTGGAGCGCGTAGTTCCCCTCATCGAAACCGACGGGGGAACTGTCATGTGTGTGTGTGTTTGTGTGTGTGTGTGTTTGGACTATCTGCACCGTACTCGAGCGTATGTTTGTTTTGCCAGTGTGAGCTGATAGTCGGAGTTCTGATCGACTGAATGTAGGCAGAATTAGCCTTAACCAGACTGCATCAACATACCTGCATTTTCTGTTGTTACTTCTCTCTGCAGCGGCGCAGGGGTTAGCGTGTTGGCCTTGAGCAAACAGATTGCTAGTTCGAGGCCCAGTTTCCGCAACGTATAGGATGGACGAAAAATTATGTCAACAGATTAGTCGAATTGGCGCCGGCTCATGGAGCCTTGTGCTATTACGTACGATCACAGCCAGACGTCCATCATCATTAATTCGCCCCACATCCTCCATAATCGTCCCATTTTCGGTGCTGACGTGGCCATTAGGCGCCCCACACCAAAGTAGTTATCGATTTCTTACACGTTCAAATTTTAACTGTTGACTCACAGGCCATAACCAGCCACTTTTTTGTTGCTGCTTCCCATCTCTGACGATAGCGTCCGGTTAGAGTCTGAAAGCTTAGAATAAAATACAAAGCGTAAAAAAGAGGAAGACGCGATCTCTGGAACGAAAGTTCAATTCTGAACTTTCGGCTCCACACGAGAAGCCATCGTCAGATTAAATGAGAGCAGCAAACGTCAGCTACGCATAATTGGGGTTGGTAGGGAGGGGGTGGCAATTATTCTTGGTCCCTGTCCACGCCACGTCCATTCTCACGCTATCTTATCGTGTCTTCGACGTGCCTCCCTGGATTAACGGCGTGTGACCTTGACATGGTAGACTGCATGGCAACTGGCCAGGAATGGATACCCGAACAGCTTCATCAGCCGCTGCCTCCGAACGCACCCACGGGGAACAAACGAAAGGGGAACACCAACGCTCTGGCACCCTTTACCATACATTAGAAACGTGTCAGAAGCAACCGAGCGTATCGCTGCAGAGCTCGGCGTGGGTATTGCTCATCGCCCGATAGCTACCATGCGTGCACGAGCCATGCAAATCAAAGATCCACTGGATGTAGGTGTGCAGTCTGGCGTCATCAATCAGGTGCCATGTCGCGACCGTTCTTGCCATTATACAGGGCAGACCAGGCGACGACTTAGCTCGCGAATAACGGGGCACAAACGGACAGTGCGGAAAGGCGACCCACAGTCCAAGATCGCTACCCACACTCTGGAAGAGGGCCACGAATTCGACTTCTCGAACACACGGATAATGGCACGAGCCAGTAGTAAGACGGGACGTGAACTGCTGGAGGCCTGGGTGTCAGATCCTAACTCCATAAACAGGCATGTGGATATTCCACCCTGTTATTTTGCCATCCGTGTCCGTGACCAGAAACCAGGGCCCAGTTCCTCTACAAGCATGCAGCCTACCACGTCAAGGTCACACGCCGTTACTCTAGGGATTCGCGTCGGAGACACGATAAGATAGCGTGAGAATGGACGTGGCGTGGACAGGGACCAAGCAATAATTGCCACCCCCTTCCTACCAACCCCATTTATGCGTAGCTGACGTCTGCTGTCCTCAATTACTCTGACGATGGCTTCTCGTGTGGAGCCGAAAGCTCAGAATCAAACTCTTGTTACAGAGATCGCGTATTCCTCTTCTTTAAAACAAGAATCTGGGCACGCATTTTCGCTTCTATTCGTGAAAATAAAAATCGTTCCGGTGTTTGATAATCTGTCTTCTTTACCGAGGATGGACCATGGCTGTCTGATTACGGCTAATAAAGCGGAAATGGGCATTCCAGTCTCCTGCGTCTTTGTCAGCGTAATACGTAACACCTGTTATGGGTGCACATTATCAGTAATGCCTGTCACGCCCTGATTTGTCCGCAGTGTTTTGGTCCAATGCATCCGTCTCGCGATCCTTTTTAGTGGTCAGGCGAAAATGAACAATGGATGACCGACGGCGCTTCTAGGAGTAATTTAAAGCCCGCGCCTAATCCACTGATTGCAGTCCCATCATCACTAATGTTTGTTGTTTGCATACTAATGCGCCTGACGCGCCGCCCCAACGATTCCATCGAGAAAGAAACTAAACCATCAAAATAATGGCCGACGACAGAAAAATGCGCAACCAACTCTGTGTTTGAATCAATACCCGATCCGCAGTAACAAGGCATGGCAGGCGTGTAAGAGCGAGAGAGAGAGGAATGCTTTATTTAAAATGGAATATCCTAAACTTTCAGCAAAAAATGGCTCCATTCACGGAGAGCAAGTGATAAGGTAAGTAAGGGGTCACGGTAAAAGGTCAAAGGTAGAAGGTCCTAGAACACTTATAATTTAAGTTTTACACTATCCACTCCGTTATGGAGACAGGTCAGCGTTCACCTTCTCAGTTTCCGCTTCTTCACACGTGAGGTAGCGTGCTGGGAATGAGAGTACAGAGTGCTGATACGCCGATGTGCAACAAGACATGATGAAAGCTTCGGCGCATAGTACAGGAAGACTTCGCGGCCATTAGTTTAGAATGGAGAGGGTGAGCGAACCCAGTAAGAATACGATTAGCAAATTGCTTGGCCGTTTTAAAGTGTCGCTTTATTCTAATATCAGCTAAAAAGGCATAGGAAACACTAGCAACTGAAGAGAGAATTCAGAGGCTACGTTTAAAAATGAATAAGCGTTTTTTAAGAAAGCCTGGAAAAATTACAAGTGAGCAGTAAAGAATGAGGGGGAGAATGCAGGCATCTATAATTCGCCAGATTAGGACTTGCGGTGTGTGAACTCAATCGGCGAATATAATATAAAAAATTACGGATTTTAATACAAAGACCTTCTATATGAAAAGCAAATGTAAGATTGGATGCCAGAGTAACACCAAGGTGTCGGAAAGAGGATACCTCTTTGGGCAGCATGTCAATAGTTTCAGGACTGGGAGAAGTTCGCAGTCGAAAAATACACTGGACTGCCTTCCGGTCGTTAAGTAGAAGGCCATATGCTGACGCCCATGTTTAGACGTGGTCCAGGCCATCCTTCAGTACTTGGAAATGTGTCTGACTTTTGAGACGATGGTCATCAACCATATCATCAGCATATTTAATTTTTAAAAATATTCGGCGAGGGACTGATGAACTTTGGTTTGGTGAAATACTTATGACCCATTCGCTAGATCCAGTGTGTGTGTGTCCTTCTTAATGCGGCCTTTATGGCGCTTCCACGCACGCGGAAGCATACCTAGCGAGATGGCTGTGTCAAGTGTGCGCGTGCTGAGTGTTTATTGCGCCAGCCACCTACACCCTCCCTCATCCCCGGTCTTATTGACTTTGTCTTTACACCGGAAACGGAGGTGGGAGTGGCGAGCGAGTGGGCAGATTCTCCGCAAGTCTGCTTAAACTCCTGTTTTCTTTTGCGATTGTTCGCTGCGTTGCTTCTGCCTGCTGAAGCCTTCGTGTTGCTTGTCCAGCTTGCCTCAGTGTCTGTTGCGGCTTGCTTCAGCGTTTGCTGCAGCCGTTGGAGCACGCGGTGCCCATAATCGAAATCGACGGAAGAACTGTCGTGTGTGGAGTATCTGCACAGTACTCGAGCGCATGTTTGTGTTTCTAGTCCCAGCTGTTAGTCTGGATTAGGATTACCTGAAAGAAGGCAGAATAAACCTAAAACAGACTGTATCAGTGTACCTGAATTTCCTATCGACCCTTTCTCTGCAAATATAGCTGGGCTATCTTCGGCCTTTTGGTCGGCTGCCTGTTCGTGACCTTTATGACCCATACGGTGCCTATTTGCTTCGGGGGCCAACTAGATCAGTGTGCGCCTATTTCTGTTTGAATTAATACCCCATCTACTGTGACCGAGAATGACAGGTGGCGAGGCACCGATGACCTTTGGCTCGATAATGTGTATATGACTCATCTGTCAGTCCAAGCATATCTGGACTATCTGCACCGAGCGCATGTTTGTGTCTTCAGTCTTTACTGGTAGTCAGGCTTATAATTGGCTGAATGAAGGAAGAATAGACCTTATTATCTGCATATATATGCTTGTTTAGCAGATACACGTACACCGATCTGATAGAGGACACACTCGTCCGTCAATGTTGCCATTGGAGCTCTCACTCGAGCCTCCACCCCGAGGCTGCTAGGATATAGACAAAAGGAAATTACCGACAAAGACATGAGACACTAAAATTGCCACTTTTGCCTCATTAGGCGTCATCAGCCAGTGATATCCAACTCCAATGTTGCCACTGAAATTGCCGCCACACCCGAGTTTTGAACTAGCGATCTCTCCGGTTAAGGCGAACGTCCTAACCATTGAGCTACGAGTTCACAGTCTTGACGGTATTAGATCGCGTAGCAGGTACGCGTACACCGATGTGTTTGAAGACACACTCATCCGTCCATGTTGCCATTAGAGCTCGCACTCGAGCTTCTACCGCGAGGCGGCGTGTGTGTGTGTTCTCAATGAGGGCAGAATAAGCCCGAACCAGACTGAATCAATCAACCCGAATTTTCTGTCGTCCCTCCCTCCTTCTTGCGGTCGTGCGGGAGGTAGTGCCTCGGGCCTCTTGCCAACTGTTCGCGGGCTCGAGGCCCAGGTGTTGCACCATCTGGGATTGGATAAGACTACCTGATAACGTTTTATAGGCCAGAAATATCCATTCCAGTCTCCCTTTTTTGTCGGTAATGCCTACCTAGTTCGCTAGCTGTTGAGCGGGCGCTGGCAGGGTTAGACAGCGATCCCCAAAAGGCACAACAGCTCCTTAACCGATCGATGAGTGCCCATCTACCATTGTTTATCTTTCCGATCGAAATCGGCAAGGCAAAGAGCCCGCGGCGCAGTGGTTAGTGCGTTGGGCTTCTTACTAACACGGTCACAGGTTCGAACCTCGGTCGCCACAGCATCTGGGGTTAGATATGGCTGGCTGCTGACGGCTTATAAATCAGTCTCGGCCCATAAAGTCTTTTTACCCATATAATTAACGGTTCTGTTACTACTAATTTCCATTGTATGTATCATTAAGGAAGGCATTGGCGGACGTTTTTACCAAAAAGCGTGACATTTGTTCGAAGTACCTCTGATCTGCATTTATATTCCTCAAGTAGACATTTCTGTGTTTCTATCCTCTTCTTTTATAAATTATATTGTAGAGTAATCGAATTACTAAGATAGAGGGACTGGAGAATCTGGTAAATCTCGAAGAACTCTACATCAGCTCCAACGGGATTGCAAAGATTGAGAATCTAGAGAAGTTGACCAAGCTGCAGACCCTGGATCTCGCCTTCAATCGCGTCACCCACCTGGAAAACTTGGAGGCTTTGGTCAACATAGAGGAGTTTTGGTTCAATGACAACCGTGTTGCCGAATGGGATCAACTGAAGGCTCTGGTGTCCCTTAAGAAACTACAAACCCTCTACATGGAGAGAAATCCGCTCTACTACACTGCCGATGGCAAGAAGGACAGTGGCTATCGCCGGAAGATCCTGCTGCTTCTGCCCGAACTACGACAACTGGACGCCACCCTGACTGGTGTGGGTCTAAGGACGGGCTGATTTACCTGTGATTTCCTAACGCCCCGCGTATAGTGTTCGCCAGCCAGCCATTCACACACACATACACGCATATGACCGCCTGTTTAAGTGTTCGCAGTGGACTTCCCTATGTATGCACTTATTGCCTTCTGTCGTCTTGCCTAGCTCCCTTTGCGGGGGGGAGGGTGGGAGTTTGTGTGCTCAATTTTCACTTAGTGTTTTCTTTTTGAAAGATTGCAATCACAGCAAGATCTATTGGATCCATGGCATTTCGAGAGAGCTCTTCAGTTGCTGCCTCTCATTGCGTAACGTGAATCACGCAAGAGAAAATACTAATTGAATCCATACAGAAAAATCGATACAAACGCAAGGTCATAAGAAATGACCAAGAGGCTAATCAATAACATAAGAAGTTAAAACGCTATGGTCAGCAAAAACAGGGAAAGACGTCTGAAGTAAAAATTTGGGAAGCCTTTACCAATTCCTCATGTAAAGGATGGCTTGCCGTTGCACGCCAAGTACATAGGGCGAACGCAACGGCAATTGGCCACCAGATATAAGGAACATTTACCTGGCTGGTTAATGAAACAGGAAAACAGAATTTCCCGGTCATCGATTACTGAACATCTGCTAGACATGGGCCATTCTTTTGCCCAAAAACTTCTTTCCGAGTACTTGATCAAGCACGAACAACTCGTACCTTACGCTGCCTGGAGGCAGCCTACATACAGCGGTCCAAACTCGACCTATGTAAACAGCTGGAGCATGTAGTGAACCTAATTCTGTCATGGTAGCATTGGCTCCCTGTTTACACATTTCCCCTCCCAAATTTGTACCTCAGACGTCTTTCCCCGTTCTTGCTGATCATAGGGTTTTATCTTCTTATGTTATTGATTAACCTATTAGCCATCATCATCATCATCGTCATCAACTGACGCAACCTGCTCTACGGTGCTGGTCCACCCTCCGTAGCTTTGTTTTGCGGTAGATAACCGAGCGATGTCTAGTCTCAGTGAACGTGTTAGTGCTCCCCGCAAGAACTTTTATCTCCGCTGACATTTGAGAGAGCTGGACCGACTCAGATTTGTCAAAGCGTAAACTGCCATTATCGACCAGGAATTTGAAGTTGTGGTTGTACTTGTGTGCCGCGGGCCGATCGACTTTTTATCGTTTGCTGCCTTGCCCCTCGTGTGGATTTTGGCAGCATTTGACGGTAGTTTGTGTCATGCTTCGTCTCAACGGTGGACGCTGCTGGTAATCCTAGCTTCTCTTCCGGTGGTTGTCTTCTATTGCATTTTGTAAGTTCGGTTTGTCCCGTCCTTTACTCGCGTAATGACTTAGGAGTTTGTAGGCTGCGGTGAGTTGTAGTTACCTGTTGGCGGAGTCGAAATCTGAATACTACGCTTCAAACGTCATTCTTCCTGCTGTTGAGGTGCCTCGACCTACGTTAGTCAGTATTGGTACGCCGACCCAGGGAGGAAGGCATATTTCTCTCGGGTGTTTTCTGAACACTCGAGCTGCCTAATTAGCCCTTAAGTTTGATGGATATGACTTGAGTCGTACCCGTGACCATTAACGGGCAGCAGTGCAGTTGCCGCTCAGAGTTGGTCCGCACCGAGCCACACACCCTTTTACAGCCGACGTAGGCACGCTCGTCTCCCCGCAGCTGAGTCTACACATGTTTAAATCAGTGCTAGATGCGCGTAGTCAATGGTTTCGCAGTGTTTAAAATAGATCTCACAGCTCTGTTCTCTACTAGCGCAGTGACTGCCCACACCTTTCAAATGCTCCCATAGTTGCTCTTTAAATAAACCCCAGGAAGCCGCATGAACTCCTGTTTTTGTGAAAGGTCATTAATTGCCTTATGGGGCACAAATACTGTCGGTGATTCTGTTTCAATTTTAAGAGGCCTCGCCTTTAATGTATGCTGTGAAATAATATTGTTTAAATATCATAGTGACAAGTGAGAAGAAGTTACGTGCTAATTGGGCGCCCTGCGTTGCAGATGATTATCAAGAATAGGCAGGGACTGAACACACGGCCGCTGATTGGTCAGTGCAATGCGATACAGGAGGAGGGTCGAGGGTGTATCCGATGCGTCGCGATCATCCGTTGTCTGGTAGTTTGTTCGGTAAATTAATCCTTCTATAGGACATTACAGGAATCAGGTAGCTTTTAGGAGAGCAAATAGAAAATCAGTTTTTTTGTATTGTTGCCGCTTCGCCGTGAGCACAATCAAATTGTCTCTATTCGGCGCAGTTTTATTTTCATCCGCGGGAGTATCTGATTGGCTCTTAGGCGGCATTTAGCTGGATAACGCTGTCGTCCTACTCTCTGGTTGGTTAGCGCAGATTGGCGGAGTGATCTAAAAAATGGCAAAAATAAGCTGGAAGGCAGGCACCCCAAGAAATGTAATTTCAAGGGAGGGCGTCCTTTGGAAAAATTAGGAAAATTTAATCAGTAAATTTTCGACACTGGATCCCTAGGTCATCGTGAAACTTGATAAAATAAGCCCTTTATCTACTATGCCATTTCGACTGCTAAAAATTTGCACCACAGTGGGATAAAAATTGCAGCTACCCATTAGTGCCTTCACTAAACGGCTATACGAACTCTTTGAAATGTTAATTTTTCTTTGCTAATTTTCTCAAATCTGACAATGACCTGGGGACCCAGTGTAGAAAATTTACTGAATAAATTTTCCTGATTTTCCCGAAGGACACCTTTCCTTGAAGATGTCAAAATTTTTTTTTCTGGGGAACAGCTGGACATTAAGGCGATGGGGATGGAATTACAGTTTATCTGCTTTGCTTTGGCTACATACTTTGGTCAGCTTATGGAAATTTTAAGAAAGCATATACTAGATTAGTTACCTCAGAATGTTAACCCCTATCTGCGCATGGCTCAGACTGTCCTACAATTACATATGAGTAAGGATTCTCGACAGCATCCGAAACGTTATGGCAATAAAAAATCTTGTTGCAGTATCACATTTTCCTCTTCTGAATTCAAAAATAAGTCTTACATTAGGAAATATTATTTAAGGGGGATTCTAATATAAATCATCGAGCAGAAGGTATTTCGGTCAGACCAAGATGCTGACTGTTGAATAAGCTTCTTGTCAGCCGCATTCAAACACGAAACTGTAAAAATGACTACGGTGAAACTGTAGTGGTCGCTTCTGCCCGACGCTCACCTATAGCCTGACGCCACAGGCAGGGTCACCCAGAGCATAGGACTTAACACGAATGTACTTTTCGGCCTGCCTCCGACCAGACACAGACTGCCCCGCGGGACATAGGTCAACCACGTCGGTATCTGCCTCTGCGCCGTTCAGCCAATCCCCAAAGAGACAGCTAGAGCTTTTGGTGGCCGCTCGGGATTACTGACGCTAGACTCACTTGGCATTCTGCCCCCGCGTGAGGTAAACGCGACGCCGCTGCTCTCTCACACGGCTTTCACGGTCGAAGACACGCCAGACCGAGTCAACCTTCCTCTGAACTATTCTCCAACTCGTTCTGTAAACAATATATTGTTCCTGCTACTCTGGCTTTCCAAGACGTTTTTCATCTCCCAAGAAACCGTGTCTGCAAGATCGCAGCCGTTAGGGTTAAACCTTAGTAGCCTTAACACATTGCGATAAAACCTCGGCTGACGAGCAGCCCGAGCTTCGAGCATTTCAGGTAACGGTAGATCCACCCGCAGAAAAAAGTCCCCGATTGATGAGGTTGTAGCGACCTTTTATTTCCTGGCCATGCTTTGTTTACACGCCCCAGATTGACAAAACCTCCATTCAAGGTCACCCGCCGTCTGGCTTCACTGGCCAACCAATTCTCAAGGGCAGGAGCTTACTGCGAGGGAGTTGTTTACGCTCAGTCACTCCCGGAAGCTACGATTTACTTTTCGGTTGCAGTTTTCCGGACCCGGTGATCTACAGGCCGGACTGCGCCCCTGAACTCCGGCCCATTCATGGCTGGACTGCATTTGTCTGGGAGTCACTTGCTCATTTCTTATATTTTACTCATTCAACACTACATTAAATCATCTTTAACAATCTGGCCTTCCAAGCCTTATCATATCCACTAGCTTATAAATCTTGGGATACGCTCAATTAACTCCACATTCTACACTACCAATGTGGGAAAGGATATAGTCCGGCCAGATAATAGGCAAGACGAACGTTTCCCATGAGGAGCTCGGTTCCGGAACTGATTTAAGTCTTAAGACGTTTCTTTTTATATACTTAGGCATTCAGATATATTTCACAGACAACATACACCACATGTTTATTTTATCCCTCTGTTGATAGAAATTTGCGTTCTCTTCATATTGTAGACCTGCGGAACCGGGGGCTTTCATTTGTAAACGTTGCTACTAAAAATATTTTGGAGATTATGAAATTATTATAGCTTTTCATGTGTGAATGTTACTTGTAAAGTATCGAATATGGCACACATTCACTGCCTGAAGTTCGGAACCCAATTAAACCTCTTGATAGGATATTGAAATTTTTGATTTTCCGTACCCGGAAATCTGACTGCAAGGGTAACATCAAGTAGGGTTTAGAAATGTTGGGGAATCTATAATTTTAAAACACCGAAAGACTGTATTTCTTTAAGTCTTAAATTTGAAGTAGAAATAATCTTCCGAGTAAGTAAAAAAGGCATACTCTTATGTCTTTTTTCAGCGACGTATATTCGAATGTATAAGGGCCTAACAGCGAATGAGAAGGCAATACATTTCATTTTAGTAGTCACTTTACCCTGTTGTATATCCTGCGGCCGACAAGAAATTCGTTGAAAAGCCCAAATCCTGAGGTGACTGGAATATCTTGGGATTATGCTCCACGGTACTTGATATTGCAGTTCCGTCCTGGTGATATTATTGATCGGAAAGACTTAAAAATTCCGGTAATATTTTTCATGAGATTGCTCATTAAAAACAAATAAATACGACTTAGATATTGTTTCGAGGTCCATCCATTGTTCCAGTCTATCTCTGATGTTCTTATTTACTTTGTACCATTACGACCTCATTGATGATCATTTGTTCATGTTTCCGTTCAGGCATGAGGGAAAGTAGTAAATTTTGTGAATACATCCACGTCATGATTGCTAGTAACTAATGGAAAGTAAGTGGTCTCCCGCCTGCGGTCTTCTTGACTGTGTCTTGACACGTGGCTCAAGTGGCAAGGGGAATTTTTGGGAATGCCGCGATGCCCACGATGAGTCAACGCACTCAACAGTGTCGCAAGAGCCGCTTGCCGTGAGCCAGTGTTGACTGCCCAGTCCTGATTGGCCCATTGTCGGTTAATGTCTCTCGCGTTCTCTCTTGAAGTACATGCATCCTGTGTCTGACTTCACTTGCAATCATGTGTTCTGTCTGAATACGCGTTTTTCTCTCTGGTCGACTGGTCTTCACTCTGCCTCGCTCTTTCGGGTGCTTGGGAAATGGTTTGTGTTTATTAAAAGTACCGGATGAGGGTCTTGACAGGAAGAAAGAGTGTGGTCGATGCGGCGCAGGTCTCTTATCACTTTAGACTAATTTGCCTGCAAGTCACCGTCCGTTAACCACCCCAGTATGGAGCATATGGTGGTCATAGTCGAAATCGATGATCAAACTATCGGTCGAAAGTAAAAACTTCCAAATACTACAAACGGCAGCAACTGTCCCGCGGGTCCTCAGTCCGTAAGGCTTGAAACGTCGGCTGCTGCACACATTCATCATGTCCATGCCTTCTGTTCCCATGTGCTAGGATATGTTATTAGTTCTAAGATATGTCTTTATTCCTTATTGCAAGATTGATAGTCATGATTATACATATTTGTTTGCCGGGGTTCAAGGAAGGTCTGATTCAAGACCTGTTCCGATTCCTAGGTCCCTTAGACCTAGGCATGTTCGCGTACATTGTTGATACTAAAAAACTACCTCCTAGACGGTATCATTTAACAAACAATTTGCACAAGTAGTAATATGTTTAAGATTTGTGGGTAATTCGCAAGTATACCTTTTAGTAGAAGAAGCGCTAAGCTGCGCCGGAAGTAAGGCACACTTGGTTTCTAAGCCAACCAAACCTTCATTACCTCCTTGGTGATTTCCCGGTATCCTTCTCAGGCATATTCTCCCTGTCTGGAGTTAAATGCCAGAAAGCATGTCAGAAAAGCCCTTCTAAATTTGTGTTTGCATGCATTTTGAAGGCTTTATGGCGTTGCTATCACAAATATTAGGAGAGCTAGCCTGAAAAGGATGACCACACACGTAGCAGCGGTGGGAAGCACGGTGCTAACTTTTCATCGGCTCATCCGATTGTGTCTGGACACAACTTCGAGGCCCACGAAGCCAACTGTTATTTCCAATTGAACAAATTGGAAATTCTCCACGTCCATTACCAGTGACTTCCTGTTAGACCGACTCCAATTGTTTCCCTCTTATGAAAGGCTGTTCCCTCGTCCTCTGTACTGCCTGCCCGAGCCCCCTTTCTCCAAAAATTCTGTTCATGTTGACCCTTTTGTTTACAGTCGAATGCACACTGGTGTTAAAACTAGTCCCCCGGCCATGTACCACTTAAGTGGTGCTTGAATATTGTTCCCACCCCCCTCTTCGGATCTCTTGCCTTTTAATCGTCTTTTCCCGCAATTTTTTGCCCGCCCCAACTGCATCAAGAGACAACTGTGTGAAGAGCTACTTGGTATTGCCTCCCCCTCCCCCTCTGGTTCGATTACAGCTGTCAGCACCGCTGACCTTGAGCACTTGAAATTCCTCCCCCCTTGCCGGCATAGTATTGTGTCCACCGCTTCCCTTCGCAAGGTTTTTTTCAAACCAATCTGCAGGCTATAGCAATGGCCTCCTGAAATCATATAAAAGCATAGCCATACCCCATCCCCACTAACACGCAAAAGCTTACCCAAGACTAGTTTCGCCCTGCGTGGCGTTATTGTTGAACGTGTGTTGTTCCCCTGTATGGAGTCAGGCGATTTGACCGACTGCCTTCGCTCTTGACTTGGTGTATCCATTGTGGAGATTTGTACTTTGATTATCCTTTTCTATTTGTTTAATAGTACCGTCCTGCCTTGGTAGTTCTCATCACTGGGTTTGAAGTACGCGTGGCTGCTGGATACAGAGATAGAGAAGTCAAGATTAAATTCCAATATTCTAGCTATATGTGGCACTAGCGTGAGGTGTGTCTTAATTTTGCCATGGTTCTGCTAGGCGAGCACTCTGGGTATTGATTTGTCCCACAGGAATCACGCCGCCTATCTTCATATTAGCTACCTCAAGATTATTTTTTTTTGTCGCGGTGAAATGCATTCTGTGGTGACCAGCATGTTAGGTGTTTTGTTTAAGCATGCATGATGGAGTAGTTTCCGCCATACGTGACTCCACCCAAAGCCAGCGGGTCGGAATGCGCAGAAATTAAGTGTGCGACTTCAACAACAGATAAACGTCATAGAAACAAAAAGCCGGTAAGGCTACAATTAAAGCACCCTCCTCCTGAAGCCCATACCTGAAGGTAGTGCGATATCCCATGAAATGTTACCGAAATGCACAAACGTGCCTTCTGTTAAGGAGGATTACTTGAGGGATGTTTTACTATTGATTACCATGCATCATGCTTTTAAAAGATTTAGTTTACGTCAAAATGCAGAATTTTGCATAAGCTTCTCTCCGATCGTGCCATCATATAAACCACGCTTAAGTCGTATGTAGTTTGTAATTTCTTTCTAGTATCCTTATAAAGTGAAATATACGTCAAAAGTAGTTTATGTAGTGCATCTCATACACCCCTCTCAGCATGCTGTCTCGTACTTAAATGGTGATAATAGGGTTTTGGGGAGTGGGGAAATAGGATAGCGAGTAAAGAAAATTTTTAGAAGTACGTGTAAAGTGAAAAAATGTAGGCGAATTTGTTTCCCGCGGTCGCTGGGAGAAAGCTGTTCCACATGTAAATAAAAGGTGTGCGTGGTGCGTTGCGTCACGGACTATACAAATCTAACTCCGGAGCAGTAAGATGGATCTCTTTTAAGTCAAAGTAGACAACCTCCTAGCCACTGTTTCTATTTTCCAGGAATTTCGACTTCCGCCATGCGTTAACGATAATACAGATTGGGAATATCTGCAGATATAAATAAGAACATCGCTCAATACAATAAAATAAAAATGCATTTAGCAGTTATAAAGTATATTCCACTTCCTATTTTAATTCCCCACCCATAAAAAGCCTATAACCACCGTTTTCCTGGGACTAGGGGTTACTTGCTGTTGCCAAATATACTTTATAGAACATGTGCGTTTAGGTATATTTTTCACGCACATGGTAGAAATTTATGCCTGTTTCGAAGTTGATATTCGCAGGAATTGTATCTTACGGTTTATGAAAATGTTTTTTTCATTTGCGAATAAATTTGAACGGCATCTGCAGAAGTCGCGCTCAACACACAGTGCGGGCTGGGGACACTTAAACTTCCGCCTAGCTGAAAACAACTTGTATTTAAAGCAACGTTTCCCTGGTGCAAATTTAAATATGGCAATAGCAGCAAAATGATTTATCGGATCCATTTAAGGGTGACAACATACTAAACACCATCAAAAGACGCCTTCTCAAGGCCATTGAAAGGACGTACTATGCTGCTGATCTGATAATTTGCAATCCGACAAAGCCTTTACCAGTTCCTCATGCGAAGGATGCCATGCCGATGCACGCCACTTCAAACTGCATTTATGAATTTACATGTACTTGCGGATGCAAGTACATAGGGCGAACGCAGAGGCAATTGGCCACCAGAGCTAAGGAACATTTACCTAGCTGGCTAATGAAACAAGAAAACAGAATTCCCCGATCCTCAATTACTGAACATCTGTTAGACTCGGGCCATTCTGTTGACCCCCAAACGTCCTTCCGAGTACATGTTCGAGCACGAACAACTCGCACTTTACGCTACCTGGAGGCAGCCTACATACGGTGGGTTAAACCCGACCTATGTAAACAGTTGGAGCATGTAGTGAACCTAACTTTGCCTTGGTAACATTGGCTCCCTGTTTATACATTTTTTTCCTCCTAAGTTGTTACTTCAGGTGTTTTTCCCTGTTATTTTTGCTGACCATAGCTTTTGAACTTCTCATGTTATTGATTAGCCACTTGGCCACTCCTTATGACCTTGTGTTGATATCGACTTTTCTGCACGAATTCATTGTGTATCTTCTCTTTTGTGATTCACGTTAAATAATGAGAGGCGGCAACTGACGAGCTCTCTCGAAATGATATGGATCCAATAAATCGTTTTGCTGCTATTGCCATATTTAAACTTGTATTTAGTTATATTACCTAAGCCAAGGTTGTGGTAATAAGGCTTGTTGGTAAGGCACATCTTGGGCACCGTAAGACTCCTTAGAAAACAGAAAAAACCTAAAACAAACCCCTTCTTTTTCAGTCAATATAGACTTTGTTTTAGTGTTGTACTTGGCCAATGGCGTGCAAAATTCGGAGGTTGTTCTAAGTAAAAGAAAAACTGTCTACAAAGGTACAATAACATCAAATAAGAAAAATAATATGTGTGCAGTGTAGCTGTTTAGGTTTCTTATACAGTATATTTCGGGTCAAGAAAAAGTCTATAATTTATCGATTTTTGATTGATCCTTGAACAGAGATATGTTCTACCGCGAACAGTTCGAAGCGTAAGCACATCCAATGAGAATGCAGAACGCATCGGTGAGGTGTGTACTTCGGTCCGCTCTCTGTCCAGCGGAATTGTATACTGAAAAAAAGCTGCAGCTGTTTTTGAGAGCAGTCAGGGCAGCTGAGATCTGTTAGCGAAGCACCTTCATCATTCGACAGCAAATACTGAAGATATTAAGTTTTCAAGCTTGATGCTCATCTGAATTAGGTAGGAAAGTGGTTGTTAGTAATGCCTCCGGGACTTTTCGATAAAAAATAATGAAGTGCTCGATACTGAACCTGAACTAAATGTCACGTTATTTCGAGATGTGTTTGCTTAAAAACAATACTTCCAACAATGCAACCGCAAAGGCGAGTCCCAGGAAGTAAATAAGAGGAAATAGACACCTGATGTGTCGGTTTCCCTCTCTAACACTTTATCGCAAACCGCGTCATATACGGGTTATTCATATTCAAGGAACTGCAGTATTTATAGGATGCAGTTGCTATACTCCTGCATACCTATGCTTATTAAGGGCCCCCTTCATTGAGAATGGTTACCTGCGGGTGCACAAATTGCTTGATTGCAAGCGTGCAGATTATTTTATGCTGAGCTTTAATCAAACCTGCGGGATTTTGACATAATGACTGTTCGGTTAACTGGCTCGCTGGCATTAACATGTTCGCCTGAGCGCTTCAAGAGTGGCCGATTGATTTGGTCAACCTAACTGTCAGCACGGAATGTGGGTTGGACTAGAAGCCCGTGAAACATGACTCAAGCAAATCGCGGTTCATGCGAGTTCCACTAATCGCGAGAATGTCAGCCAGGTCTCGTCAAATGAACTACGACTTATGAAGTCTAGTCATTTCGCCTCACTACCGCCTGCGTAGCAGTCTTCCAGTGTTTCCAGCTTAGGTGATCTGTTCGCAACTGCGCCGGATCCAGACTCAAGATATTTCCTGCTGTTGCTGTTGGTCAATCCGTCTCATTAACTGGCACCAAATGGTAACAAACTATCTGTATGCTATTCAAACTTCAACTCAAAGAATTGCCACGCAGGTTATTTGGTGTGGCATATGCAAAGAAATCATCGAACTGCAGGACACAGTCCCGATTCCTCGTGTTCCGGTAACTCTGCATGAGATCACCTCGGAGCTGTTTTTTATTCAAGTGGAAACAAGTTAAGTGTCCTAAGTCTGCGTTCGCAAGATAAGGACTTCAAACTCTTCAAATTATTGCAGCCCTCATTTGGACCTTTCCAATATCTTGTAGTCGTTTTGCAAACATAGGTGCCATGTCTGAACTCCATATCCTAGATGTGAATGACTAAAGCTTCCGTAAAATTTTCCGAATAAATTGATACCGAACAAATTTGTTTAGTGGCAAGAAAAACGCAGGTAGCCCTCTGGAAATCCCAGAAATATTGAGAAGAGGGCTTCAGCGATAACACAATTGTGAGTCCTACGTCATTTTGTTCCTTAACGTTTAACGGGCAACTTCTGTCAAGTACGGTAGATTACATATCTGATGATAAGATGACTTAACGCACCCTTGAGGTTGTTTATTTAGTTCATTGGGTTGACTTGAGGTGCAAAATGTTGTTTACTAGAATTTTATTCCGTTCAGCTCAGAATAGTGGGAGAAAATAGAGGCAAAAATGGACGAAATCCAGCGTTTGTTGATATCCGAGCGATTTCCTACGCTATTAAACGCTGCGAAAAAGTACGTCTTGTGTGTGCATCTTGCACTATAAAAGAACATTCATAAAGAGCAGAAACTGTTTTAATTATATCTGTTCAGAAGACGGAAAATTTTTTTTGCGACCATGAAATTGAGATTAGTATAATAAGGAGATAGCGTATTAATTTTGGGAAAAAAATAGCGAAATAAGTTAAAAAAATTATATTTTACAAATCTGCCAAGCTTTTGCAATAAAATTGAGCAATAAACTTTTAAGGTTGTTCTTTGCTATACTCGAAATTAAATTTATATTTTATATTTGAGGGGTTACAGGCGAGGAATGCATTTGAGAACTTTATTAGTACATGGTAACCAAATTAATTGTGCAATCGATATGAAAATGGAAACAGTTAACATAACAACCATTTGACAGGGTTGTCAAGGGACATTGCGAAACCGTTTTTTTCAAAAATTGCCGCTGATGTTATTGCCACTCTGATTGGCATTTTTTATTGTAAAACTGAGTCTAGAAGTAACCGAATATCCTGAAAACTGTTCCGTCTTAGATAAAACATTTAGCTCATTCATTTATAACGGAAGAGATATTCTAATTGTTAGGGAAATCAATCCACTAACCAAATTTTTTCGATTTGATCTAAACTTAATTATCAAAAAAGTAAATTAAGCAGACATCAGACGCCAAAATATATGAGTAAAGGTTTTTTCAATCGTTAACATTTTGTAGAATTTTTCTAAATTAATCTTAAGCATATTCGTTCGCGATTTTTGTAGTGGACGTTAATTTTTCTTGGCAATGAGTTCGCATGATTGGGTGATTCTGAAACTATGACACACAAAGACAGCTGCATAAGAAAAATTAGTTAAAAGCTGGTTACTTATGTAAAAGCCTTTAGGATACGTCTTATTTTGCAGGTTTCGGTAAGCACGTGGAATATAATCATTACTTATGGTCAATTGACTGAAGCCAGTGAAAATTGTAAAGTCATTATTAGAATTTAAAGGAAGATCTGAACGTCTTCGTAATCGAAATCCCAAAATAATTATAATCACAGATTACAATTAAATTTAAATTTATTATTCACTGACTGGCATTTCCGCACGTGAGCTTACAAAATATCGTACTCCTGTGATCTCTTAATCGGCCAAATCAAGTGTAATTGTGGTTGCTTTAGTCGAACGCAACTCAGGCAATGCATAAACGAAAGAAAAAACTAGAAATTCTCGTGAAAACGTATTGGAATATTTACTCGAAATTTGGGTTGTTTGGCAACATCCGTAGATTAACTTCCACGTAATATGAAAGCACATATATATATATACATGAAAACTTAATAAAATGATTATTTTCTAACGTAATTTTACTTTTCCTGCTATATTCACTCGGTGGTTTTGTATAAACAGGCATCCTCTACAAGTGGAACTTAAGTTAACCTGGTAGGCCCGATTTCCACTTCGGAATTTTCCACTTTGCTAAAAGAGCTTGTATTTCTATTAAACGTTATATTTCTTCATAAATCACAACATGCCCTATTGTGAAGAACGACAATTAGTTTTAGATTTTTGGGGCCGCAGCTTCGGTTGCGTTTGAGTAACAGGGAAATACGTGTAAAAATCCTTGGATTTCATGAGTTAGTGAACCTGCTGTAAGTAATTGTGGGAGTCACCCTTCGCGCTAGCCGGAGCGTGACATACTTCTGAAAGTTAAAACGGATTAAGCGATTTTGGACCATTCACCTAGACGGTCAAGTTCTTCTTGTAGAATGTGTTCGTCATTACTCTTTTTGATCGGTAACTATATTCTATATCGTGTGCAAACAGGACTCCATTGATGCTTAGTCCATTTCAACAATCGTTTACGTAAATATGAACAATGATGGCCCAAGTACGGAACCCTGAGTTACATAGCTGACGACTGGCAAAATAACTGCGATCAGCCTATGAAAAACTATCGAATCCAACTTAGTATATTCCTCCTATCACTGATTTGGTGACCTTGTAGGGTATTCCTTAGTGTGTGACGCTATCGAAGGCTTTTTTATATCAGTGTAGACAAAATTACGGTTGGTATTCTCGTCTTATAACCTGGAATACTGCCCCATTGAACAAAGCATATTGGTCAGATTTGAGTGCTTTCCTAGAAACCCATGTTGGCGCTGTCACAGAAGTCTACTCGTTTGATAAATCACATGATTGCCTTTTTGATAATCCTTTCCATCACTTCGCAACATATACAAGTCGGGTATACTGGTCGATGGGTTTTCGCAATGGTTCTGGATCCATCCTTGTGAATAGGATATGTATATAGGCACGACACCCAAAATATGCGAGAGGGGTCTTGAGAGCTTTTGCAGTATTTTTGCCGGTATTTCATCTGGACCCGGAGGCTTAGCTTCGTGTAGTGCAAGACGTTCTTTGCACACATCCTCTTCTGTGAATTCGTGGTCTTCCACAATTGTGTCGCTCCCCCCTGCATTGAGGTATGGCTGGGTCTTAAAACAGGACTACAAACAACTGCGTGATATCTGTTATTTTAAAGCAAGTAGACTTAGAACTGACAATGAAGTTAACATAATGCAGATCTTCTCCGAGCATCCCAAGTTCGTTTACGGTTGCATACGTTACAAAAAAACAAACTGTGATCACATTCTGGTTCCCAGATTCCAGATGGCGATAATTTATCAAAGGAAACCGGTAGTTCTGTCCAGCTTCTTTCGATTGAACTTCATTCGCGAGGTAAATTATCCCCCTTTTCCCGTCTACCTGCACTGTTTACATTAAGTAATGTGAACTGCCGGAGATCCTGAAGTCTGCATTTATCGCCCTAAGGTACAACGAAGGATGCAGGCTGAAGTCGGAAAATTTCTTCCAAATAATTTCACCTGCATTAGGCGTAGGATCAAGAGACACCTAAAAAGAGGCACATAATGACGTTTTTGGAGCAAGAGAGCTTATAATATTCTGCCTAGCACGCCTTTTGTTGCGGTCACTGATGTCATACTCGTGGTCAATACTCACATGAAAAATGAGTAACCCCAGAGACCAAAGATGTCAGGAGGCTTCGACGTCAGCGAATTTTACATAAGGAATGACATTGTTGAAGCTGCGGTACGATTTATACCAAGATTTAATTTTTTCTGTAACGCAGGCTGCAAAAGGTAATTGCTGGTACCGGTAAAGATCGATGTCCCACAAGGTTTGCTCTTTGGTCCACATTTCTTTCTCATGTCTACGAATGACTTTGCTCAAGATCCTGATTATGATACCATCATGTTTGAAGATGTAACGAAAGTTGGGAAAACAACAAGCTGTGCCCAAGGTGCGTGGAAACTCTAAAATATGCTAATGAACTGGGTATCTGATGTATCAAGTGCATTCTGATGTTTAATGTACCCAAATGTGTATTATTACGCTTGCAAGTTTGTAGGAGGCGCTTCCAACAATAGCAGTACCACACAAGTGCCGTCTTGCTAAAAGAAGTAAGTACACATGAGTATAAAGTTATCTAACCACCTTTAAAAAGCTACCTTGCAGCATCGGTAAAAGAGCTTTTGAAAAGTAAACGAACTACATACACTAAATTAAATATGCTTTCATAATCTTTTCTTTCCTACTCTTCGTAAGAAACTTCGGCTTATTTATTTTACTGCTTTTTGAACGCAGAATACCAAACGAGCGCCCTAGTTGGAGAAATACAGTGATCCTATCGAGCATGTGCAAAGGCGAACTAAAAGAATGATGAACTATTCTACCAACTCACAAATATACATAAAGAAATACCTGTCAACTAAATTCGTTCCCTCTGCTCAGTAGATAAATGAGATAGAGCCTCTCCTAAACATTCTGCTCCACTCACGGAACTCATGTTTAATTGTAAGCGAACGATATATTCGAGCTTACTAAGTAATTAACTGGAGTTGCCTTCCATAATAGGTGAATCGCGAACTAACGAGCCTAGGATTAAGAATTTTTTCATTAATATAATAAATAGTTTGATCGTCGAACTCACTCCCAAGGAAAATAGTGACATAACAGCAGCTTTGTGCTCCGAGAGTCAATGGATTGTTTAATTTCTGAATACCGAAAATTCAGAGCAGGTCTGTTCACGGCGTTCATTGAAATTCACTTGCCCATTTCATCCTATGTGCATCGCATCGATACACGTTCTGATATTACACAATTCTCCAAAACCTACAAATAAAAATATTTTATGCCAGCTGTATACAGTAGTCGCCGGCGATTAAGCCCACCTCGGGCTCAGACCAAATTGGGCTTAATAAGCGGCGGGCGCACTAACCGGAGAGTCCTAGTTCTTGATTGCCAAATGCAGGATAGGCACTATACATTACATACGTACTGTATTATGTGTAGAGCTTGTTTATGTACAAGAAAAGAATGCTGTTTGTCTGCATTTGACGTAATAAAAAAAACAAGCAAAAATGATTTGCTCCACGTTTAAAAAAGCGATCTAGTGTCAGTTGTTTTGGCGGAAACTTCACTGGAAAATGCGCTTTGATGTCCTTCTCCAGGCACCAGAAATCGTCAAACTTTTTGAAATCTGATGCCTGTAGACCGCTAAGAGTTGAGAATCTCACTCTATCCTATCGGCAAACTGGGCTCCATAGCCGACGACTGGGCTTATTAGCCGGCGGATTTGGCTATTTAAAATTCCATCCTTAGCTGATTTTGGCTTAAGACGTGGCTTGGCCTATGAACCGTGGGCTTAATAACCGGCGATCATCATATTCATTCATTGCTAGTTTAAATACAAGGTCAACATTGGCGTTATTGGTAAAGCACCTCTTGTGCGCCTTCCAAAACCTCGGAGACAGGAAAAAACCAAAAACAATCTCCCTCTCTTTGTTTGTTTTAGTTTCGTGCTTGGGCAATAGTGGGCGAAATAGAGAATTTGTTTCAAGGGAAAATATCCGACTTCAAATGTACGATACTAGCAAAAGATATATACAATTATGCGTCTTGTTCACAGTTTAGCAGAAAAAATGCAGCTCTTTGAGTGAGTGTAGATCAGGACGACGGGGTGGGGGCAGGTTGATAGAGGAACATCGTGCTCTCAGTCTTCCTTGAGCGTAATGGTTGCGAGATTCTGCACCAGAAGAATGTGTGTCGGCGAACAGTTGCTAACTGTCAGCTAAAAAATTAGCCAATTGCGTGTCGCGCTGTCCTCAGCATGAGGCCTGGCGGGGTTCAAATTCCACGAACAATATCAGCGTAAAAGTGCGATTCCACCGAGTCAGCACTCAATATTCCTGAAAATTGTCTTGAATATAGAAAACTAATGACAGCTTTCTTAAACATAGGATAGCTTTGCTGAGTTTTAATACTTCTGGGTAGCTTATACCAGATTGCTATGACGTTAATTAAAAAGGGAGTTATCTAAATGTGTGTGCCAGAGGAAGAAATAAAAAGACATCTCGATGACTGGCGCGCCAAGAGCTGTCGAGCTGTCTCATGGTACGGAGGGGATTAAAGGTACGGGCGTTTAAAAGTTTAAACAGTAAAAATTATTCCTTCTGTAATCTGCAAAGCCACAAGAGATCGACGTTAATAAGTTCACAGGGTTGTTCGTAGGATAAGTTTAGGTGTTCTGAAAGGGAAACTATTTTGGTTTAAAGGTACTGGACCGATTTTATTTTCTTCCGTTTACGAGCGCGTACATGGCTAAATAGGGACGAGAAGTGTTCGAGACTAGCTCTCATGTACATATTATAGAGGTTAGTTTTAAACTTGATGGTCCTAAAATATCTGAGAATAAATCTGGTAGTTCAGCGTGCTTTCGAGACTGTCAGGGCACGGTGCTCTGACAGACTGAGACTATTAGATACTATAATCACAGCTGGAAATCAATTAATCATCGAGGGTTTCGCCAATTATCCCGAAAAAAATGTACATGGTGTTCCAAAAAATGTATACACATTTTAAGTAATTGTAAGCTTGGTGTTTATACTTATATTATTACTTCAAAGTTTTAAATATATTTAAAAGTATCATTTTATTGTTTTTTCACTGCATTTTGACTATTGCAACAGTAGCTGAAAGGAGAAAAGCCATTGTACATGAATGCACACGAATACAAAGGGAATTGTGCCATGGTGGTGCGATTATATTGCTTCGCTTTGTCAGCAGTGTAAAGTAACGTCAGTTTGAGGACATTCAGTAAAGAAAGCAAAAAAATGATACTTATGGATATTTGTGCATTTTTTTAATGATAAAAGTATGATTAACACCAATTTTAGAATTATGTAAAAGGTGGATACATTTTTTGCGACACCCTGTATAAATTGGCTGATTAGTTTTGTCGTTGAACATTGTGGGACTCCCAATAAGTAATACTACACGGCGATTCACATGCGATCCTAGCCTCTGTGTAAGTTTCTTGCAAAGCGATATTTTTAATATTGTGCTGTAGTATATTCGCCCAAGCCTAACATCTACTACACTCGTTTCTCTTTAACAAAGTCAGATACCATTGGATTTGATCCGATGACTGGTTTGATAAATTATAATTCTTCAGACAGCCTTGAAACCTTATGATGGTAAATTTACTTATAAACCTGTTGTTAGTCATTTTATCACCCTCAAATAGTTCAAGCAAACCTTGGGGTTCTGCACTCTTAAATCAAAGGACGCAGATTATATCACTACGTGGCTGGAGTACAAATTGTTTGGCATATCTGCCCTAAAATTAAGCATTGCGCCAGTATAATAATACAAAGTGATATTTGCATGAGGTTCGTCTTCTTCTTCTATAAACCTTACTTATTTGGAAGTCTGCGAGTGGCAGAATGGGGTTTTCACTACCACATTCACATAATAAATGGAGGGATTTTAACGACCTGCAGTACTTTAGTGATCAAAAAACTAAAGCCAAAATGTTGGCCGGTATTCTTTGCGTGTACATCACATTGAAATAAAATGGACACTTTGAAAATTCAACACAAACATTTATTTTCACAGTCTTCGATTTTCTTTAAATTCTTCATCCACTTACGTGGCACATCGTTTAAGGCGGCTGGCACTAACCTCGGGTTTAGAAAGTTGTACTTGAGTATCAGTATCAGTTTATAAATAACTAAATTTTATAATTCAGGCCCGGAGGGCTTCGTCATTGCAAACTTAGTGCCATGGAAAAATAAATACAAATTTGATAAATGCTGCTCTCCGTGAAACAACCACATAGGCAGCGGGAGCGTTTAGTAGTAATGGCAGATTAATTCATTTTCACCAAAATATCTTCGTTTTCAAATATTAGTCAACACTCTCTGAAACGCTTGGTGAACTAAGGAAAAAGCAGTGAAAAAACTCCTAACATTAAAGCTGTGGCGGAGTTCAGCGAACCCCCGCTTAAAAAACGAAAAGGAGGAGAAAAAAATGCTTCTGCAAAATTAAGGAGGTTGGTTGATAGGATTGATTGTAGTGCAATGAGACAGGACTGTTGATGAGAACGTATGAGGGTTGAAAATGTTTCTTGTCAATTGGAGAAATAATGTGGCAGAAGAGGCTGTCATTCACCACTGTAACACCGCCCGACTGGCTTCATGATCAACCATTAAGGAGGTGAGACCAGAGGAGGCCATCGCGGACAAGATGAGGGAATGGCACAGGTCACGTGCTCAACACCGAAACGCCGTAGGTACGACCTTGCGGAGTCCAGCGATGAGCTGGCGAAAATAACAGAAGCGCCGTGAGCATGATTAGAGACCATGAAGCTCATCGTCAGGGTTGTAAAACGCGGAACGGAGAACGGCAATGATGACTGGACAGAAAAGTGGACGAAACATCGTTGCAAATATCACTCTATAGAGGAATAAATAGACATATATGGAAAACAATATAATATAAATATAACCACCTCAAATACCAGGAGGACCTTTTTCAAAGTCCAAAAGTTGTGTGTTTGGGAATAAGGCGGATAACAAGGACTTTATATCTTCCGAAGTTAAGTGTTTACGTAATTTGACTTTAAAAACTCTTAAGTTAGACTGCAGCCTAATTTCGAGGGGAATATTATTTGCAGAGATTCGATCCACATGAGGTGACAATACTAGTTTATTTGTGTAGCTTAGACCTAAGTCTTTTATGGTGGATCGTTCATAAAAGTGGAGTATTTTGAAAGACTAGTGGACGAGGAAGCTTGGTGGGACCGAAACACATGAAACTAGCCTTGAATGGAGAGAACTCCATCTGCCAGGTAGCACTCCAACGTGAGAGCGTAAGTTGTTCCGCATTTATTTTATCAACGCATATACTTGTCGTGTCCTTAGAAAATGAGCAAATGCATTTGAGGTCGTCTGCATAAATGAGATTGTATGAATTGTTTAGAACAGTCGAAATTTCGTTTATGTATAGAATAAAGAGTAAAGGACCCAAGACAGTGCCTTGAAAAACGCCACTCGTGATCAGCTGAGAAGTGGAGTAACTATTACCCACTAGGACCTTCTGGCTGCGGTTAGACAAGTAGGAACCGATGAAGTCGAGGAGAGGGGGACGGATGCCAATGGCTTCCAGTTTTACCAGAAGCCGTCTGTGTGGTACCTTGTCGAAGGCTTTGCTCAGGTCAAAGTAGATAACAACCACGGATTGCTGCTCGTGACGGAGGAAAGTGAGGTAGTTAGGAAAAGCTAAGTGACAAGTCTCGCATGATCACCCGGGTAGAAAACCATGCTGCGCGTTGTTAAAAGCTTGGTTATTAGGCAAAAATCGGGAATTGGCTTCAAAATTATCTTTTCCAGAAATTTGGCTAGTGCCGAGATTTCATGAACACCGCGGTTGTTATTTATGTCTGAACGAAATCCTGACTTAAAGACCAGAAGAATAATGGATGTCTTCCAAGTGTCAGAAAAGCAACCATTTGAGAGATAGACTGAAAATATATGGCTAAGTAATTTGGGAAAGGTTGACACTCTTTTGATAACTGAGTTGGGAATACCGTCAATTCCAGAAGAGTGCGAGTTTTTTAGCCGAAGTATTTGCTTTTGAATTAATTCTATGGAGAAATCAATGCTCCCGAGAATATTGTCTGAGTATGGTTGAAACGACGGGACCAGTTTGGATTCTGTCGTAAGGTGCTTTGCAAAGAAAGCATTGAACAATTCAGCCTTATCAGCCTCATCAAGTGCAAATGTTTCATTTTCATTAAGCAATGGGGGTATTTCAATTCCTCGTTTTGCGCAGGACCTACGACGAAGCAGTTGTGCAACCGATTTTTCAGAGTTTGACTTGCTCAGGGCGCAAGATTCCCTGTGCTGTTCACGTGCAAGACGAATCTTGGACGCTAATTCGAAGATCACTGCGATCCTTAGATGCTCAGACAGTGAACTACTTGATCGATCTTTCAGCTGGTTCCTCAATTTCTTTAGTCGTGGCAAAAGAAAATGAGGGACGGTCGATTCTGGTGCGTAGGGTTTTGCAATTATTAGTGGGCGAAAATTCCATCATTTTATTAGGAACGACCGACATGGCTTCAGCAAGATAGGCAGCGTCGTTTATGGAGGAGAGGCTCTGCCAGTCTAATGAGTTAAGAAAATTGTTGATTAACAAATGTCTGCGAGGTCATAAGCATGATAGGTATGACCAGCACTAGCCTTTTTCGATGAGGAAGCGGAAGAGAACAGTAAATTAATGTGTGATCACTTTGGAAGATGTTCTGCTTAAAATCAACGAAGAGAGGGGCAATACCGTTTGTGAAAATCAGATCTAGGATATTATTCTGTCTTGTTGGGGAACTAACCAGTTGAGACCAGTTGGAAAATTTAATGGTATCTAGGAAAGGCTGAAATCTAGGTCGAGAACAGTTTAAAACCCAGTCGATTTCCGGAAAATTAAAATCTTCAGCTATAATTTTAACTTCAAAAGTGGATTCTAAAGTAAATTTTAAAATCTCACACAGATTTGCATCTTTTTCAAATGAAGAGTTAGGAGGATTATATACACATTCGATTATCGCTTTTTGCCGGGGCGACAGGATAATAGAAGCGAAACAGTAATTTCCAGAGAAGGACGTGCTATTTAGATAAAACGGAAAGTGCTTAAATGACGTTCTAATAAAGAGAAGACAACCACCACCACGCTTATTAATGCGATCGTGACGATAGAGATCATACTCGTCTATGATAAGGGAGGAGTCAGGAATGGTTGAATGGATCCAAGATTCTGTTATGCATATAACATCGGGCGTCATCTCAAAAACAATAGCTCGCATTTGAGCCATTTGATTTATAACAGACCTGGCATTAAGCAATATGACATTTAGTGTGTTTTGAGTGGAAGGACTTTGGCTATCGTTATTCATAAAAAAAGAATTTGAAGGTGGGTATGCAAACTGTAGGCCGTTATTATTTGTGGAAAAAGTACTGACGGGTATGGAGCTGTTGGCATACGGGTAGCCAATAATGGATGGCTGATAAGGTCTGAGATATCTAGGGGCCTCGCTTTCTGGCAGGGAAAAATGACGAGAGGATAAACCAAAATAAGCTTATGGGGCGTTTAGGAGGAATGGGGGGAGGCGAGAAGGCATGTAGAGTTTTGCAGGTTTGGGTGGTAGACGATGGGTAAAGGAACTGATAGGGGGAACGGTGACATAAAATTAGTTTTGAGGCCGCTTGCGTAAGGACTTGTGGTCTAAATCAGTGAATGTCCTGTACGGCAACTCCGATTAGATTTAAAACTATACCAGTTTGGGTTACTGCCGTGCAAATTAATTTTTTTGTGGTTTGGGCCCAGCATGTTTAATAACGCATTATACGGGGGAATAATATGACTCCCACGGTCAAGGGAGGAGCGAGGTTGTGGTGGGGAAGCGCTCGGCCTAAACGCTTTCGACGGTGTTGGCGAAATTATTGATGAGTTTGTTGCCCAGTTAGAGGCAGCGGAATTTATCGATCGTTGGACAGAGAATGTATTTAGACTAAATTTAATCGTAGTAGATGATAGAGCGGCGGGCCTTGATGGTCCCGACATCAAGAGGGATGGGCTAACTGGTGCACTGATGTTTATAAGCCTATGACTAGACATTCGGGAGGTAGGGATAGCAGGTTTACTGAAGGTTACGGGACTATGAATAGACATCTGGGAGGCAGGGATAACGGGTGTACTAACGTTAGTGGGTGTATGACCAGGTATCCGGGGTGGAGAATTAGCGAGTGCATTAAACCTATCGGGACTACGAGCAGATTTAGGAATAGTAGGCTGAGAAGTCATTGGTCTATTGTACTGGAGAGCCGCATTTCTTCGCTCCATTGGTGTAGGATCTCGACAGAGGAAACTTTTAGTCATTTCTAAATATCGGGAAATGTGACCCCGTTGAGCGAATATTGAGTCCACCTCGATCGGTGAAAACAATTTAACTAGGATGGGCGGGTTTTTGCTACGCGATTGGAGGCGCTTTGCTGCTGCAATTTTGTAGTTCAAACCACCTAAACATAGAAAATCATTTGCAATATCCAAAGGGCGACTTAAAATGGAGGCATTTTAGTATAAAGTTAAAGTTTCGCTTTTGTCTATCAAAAGCTTCCGTGTTGCGAGGGCACATCCGATAACTTACCGTCAAACAGATTGCCTAGTATTCAAAAAGCAGAACAGAACTTCATTATGAAGTCATAAAAGTTCTGTAATACAGATAAATCAATTTGCTTAGCCTTCACAATGGGCTGCATTTTGATATCAAGGCGTTGACTAGTAGGCGTGGTCAGGCACCGCTTGGGTCTGGGAGCAGATATCTTACGATGAGCTGGAATTTTCGTTCACATTATTTTGATGGCAACCTGCTTTTAAAGTGAGACGATTTAGAAAAATTTGGCCGATATGATTTTACCACGGCTGGTTGTTAAAATCCCTTAAAATTGTTTAACACACTGTATTAGGGTATTGAGGGATATGTAGGAAAAATTACTTTAAGTGCCCTATTTGTACATTTTTGCAGTGGTAGCAGAAAATTTGTTTCTCTGACTGTTGGCGAAGCCAGTTGTCCTGTGTCATAGGATGAAAATAGGAGCAGACAGTGAAGAAACTCCTCAGGGAGTTTTAGGAAAAAACTGTCGCCCTTGTGGGGGTAATGCGTGGGATTTAGGAGAAAAACGAGGGTTTCAACGGGAGGGCATTGCAAAGGTTCCTAGAAAGAAAGTTGTGACGCCGTAAAGAATCGTCTATAACTCTTTTATCACCAATAGTACGCACTAAACAATTACGCAGTTTTTTGTTTGTTTAAGTCAAAGGACCTATTTTGGTTTAACAACTGACGCCGGTGCGCAGACAAATGGACACCGCCGAGTTTTCCGGAATTCGGATTGAACCATCACCAATTTTGTTTGATAATTGTATTACACAAGTAAAATATGTAAAGAAGATAAGTTTTAAAAATGTTAGCGCGGCACCGAAAACTATTACAATATTTCCACCTAAGAGCAAAGTAAAACGTTCTAATTTCTTATACTTGACAATATATTGTGCTAGATTATTAAAATAAAGAAGCAAGAACCAAGGAAAGTTTTACCAGGACTAGAGTTTTGCTGCTTTGTTGAGGTGCTTTTAACCGAAGAGTTCGAACTTAATGATGAACTCATACTTATTATTGATAATGACGAATTCGCGATACCGATTAATGCGTAAGAATAGTATTGGATTCCTTTATATTTTGCACTGTATAGTCAGCCAACAAGATCAAGGATAGTTTTGCCAAATGAAATCGATTTCGGCATTTTACCTGTCGCAAACAAAGTCATACCACACGTATTTCATATTCAAAACTGCGGAACGAAAAAGGAACGTTACTGTGTTCACCTAAATGATAAATCATTATTGAACATACCCAAGTTAAACGGAGCTGTTGATGCTGCCGAAATCGTCAAACTCACTGTAAGTTGAAATTTTTATTTTAATTAATGAGGTGTGCATCGCGACCACCCGCCCATTTTCACTGAATGAGACATTCAAGTACACATCTTTGCAGGGGAAAATATTTTTAGGCTTACTTTTGACTCTCACAAAGAAGCTGAAGTTGTTGTTCGTGGAACTGTTGTTGAACCAAGGCTGATATTAACTGAGCTTCGTGGTACGTCCTTGTGATTTTGCCTTATCTTTAAGAATTTGCTGATAAGCCATTACAGAAAATTTCATTCCCGTCGACATATTATGGTTCCGAATCAACATATAATTGCTTTTTACATAACGCGTCTATATTACCGATCGAATTTGAGTCCATTGTAGAGGAAACTGCGACCTCGATGCACAAGGTTTGTACTACTTATGATTTTTCCTAGAATTTAAGTTTTTCGTAAATGGTAATTTTGCACAGTCTAGATGTAGTTTAGAAATTCTGAATGTGAACTTGGAAGTATGATCAAGTTATAAACTTATTGAACATTATCTAAATGCCACTTTTTTCCATACCAACCATAACCCTATGAAAACCAACATTCACATATTTACTTATATGCGTTAAAAACATTCACTAAAATTCAAATCTGACTGCATGTAAAACAATGAGAATTTTACGTACAAGAGGTTAAAAAATGTACTAGAGCCACATTTGTGGTCCTTGTGGCAGAAGACGTAAATATACTAATATCAGTTATATTTGCTGATCATTTGAGGATGTTGACACAGTTTTATGGATAAATGTTTAGTTATTTGAATATGCATATGTACAGTGATCTGTTCGAATATGCTCGTGCCCATTCTATGGTGTATCAAGAATATGAGATTTCAACTGTCATTTACAAAGTATTCATGCGGTATGGAACGTTTGTGGAACCGGCGAGCATTAAGAAGAGCTTACCCTAGAAGTTAGAATGTTTCCTACAGTTCGTACCTTTATCGGAGGAAGTTTATACCAGCAGAAGTTACTCAATACAAGTATATAAGTTGTAAAGTCGTCCAATAATCAACACTTTGTGTCATAGCCATGAAGAATGCGTTTTGGTCAGAACTCTTATTCCCAAGTTTTATTTTTCGTTAAAGAATTTACAATTTGCGTTGAATTAATCCTAACAGAAGTTATCGCTATTGTATATAGAACATGCTAATTGTTTGTTTGTTTACACTAAGCAAACAGCTCAAACCCGCAGGTTTCTTAGATAATGTTTTCCTATGTTAGGCTCAGTTTTCGGGTACTCATAGCTTACTCACGCAAATTACACTTCATGCGATCTCGAGGAGAATAAGCTAGTTAAATATTTTTTACAGTTCTTTTACGAAAGGCGATAAACTAGAGGGCCATATTTTTGCTGCCGGTTTGTGAGTTTACTTATGGAACATCACAAATATACTTTTAAATTTTAGCGAAATGATGTAGACTCTAGTTCGCCACCTTCGTGGATAACCGTCTCCCCAGCCTTTGGAAAAATTGAACCTCTTCAGAAAATTCTCTTGCGATTTAAATGTTCTCCATCGCAACCAAAAAATCGAAAGGGTTTTTGGTGCCTGGCCTCGTTGGCCAACAAACTGAAAAGGAAATTCCACATTTGTTTGCAGCCCATTGGATTTGGTTGGTCTTTTTCTGAGCACTTTCTAATTGCGTTACACGTTTTTCGGTTAAACTTGTTGAACCTGAAGATTAAATTTATGTCTACCTAGATGTTTGTCATGTTTAAAAATGTCGTTCATGGGCTATAAAATTGTTATAAAATATTGTAGTAAGTTCGTGATGGTGATTGTGAAGTACGATTAGTTGGGTTCCTTTCTTCCAAATATCCGTTTTATTTTACCGTACCTTTCAGACAAGACAAATGCAACCCTACAATGTCAGTCCATTACCTCAACCGCCCAGGTTGTAGTAATTACTGAAGCTGTTCCCGTGGAGCTCCATATTCACAGGGATTCTGGAACTGACACAAATGAGGACGAACAGGTTGATCCTAACACGAAAGGAATTCGCGACAAGGGTCGAGTTAGGGAATCCATTCGTCTGCAGTATGGTGTGTGCGTCGTTGGAGAAAGTCGGTCGCAGAACCTCAGCTTTATCAATGGGAGCAATGAGCTGCCAATCAAATTTACCCTGCCAAAGGTTGCCCACTTTGTACCTGAACCGGCCACAGGTATAATTGAACCAGGAAAGACCGCTCGAATCACCATTAACTTTGTTCCAAAGCAGCAAGGTAAGTTGTTTACTGAGCACTTCCAATTTGGATTCATCAAGAACCACATTTTGATATTTTTTCCTTTATACTGCAGGTGTGTTCAGCATAAAACAACGCGTGCTTGTCATGGGAAAGGTAGCCGGCAGGCGAAAAATGAAGGACGTCGTTATTTTTGAGGACTTTGTGACCCTACTCGGCGAGGGCGTGGTACAAACACGCAAACCGGTAGCCAAATTCAACTATGGTTAGTGTTCTTCGTTTTTTTGTAATGGCTGAATCACTGAACGGACGGATATTTTATAATTTTTCGCCCACTACTGTTCGGCATGATGAAAAAGTAGCTTTCTGCATTATAAGGCCATTCTAAGTGAAGATATAAGAAAACTTATGTTTTTATTTGGAATTGTAATGCGTTGATTTGATGCCACTCTTAGATGTATTTGGTAACCTCAGAGATTGAATCCCCATTAGGTAATGCATGATTTATGCACATGGAGCGACTTATCTATGTCGCTTATAAAGCATGCGCATGAGTTTTCACCCTTTCTCATTGTTTCAGTCTTTGATGCTTTTCCATATTTAGGTTGATGCACGGGGTTTCTGGAGAGGACAAAAAATACACTAATGATGATGATTACCAATAACTTCACATTAATGCCAACTTTTCAAGATGCGTTTTTTCGAAACAATAAAAAGGCGTTATTATTTCTTTAAACGTTGCCATAAACCGGCTGAGAAACTTGACTATAAGGGTCATACGTGGAAAGTGAACTTGGAACTGGCAGAAATTCCAACTTCCATGAATATGTGAATTAGCACAGCTGACTCAAAATAACAGAGTTTCTGATCCAGACTAGTTCAAAGCACCAGTTATCAAAGTTACACATTTGGACTTAGTGAATATCATTGCGCTACATTCTGACGATGACCAAAATAAGGGAAATATGAGAAGTATGTAAGGTATGTTTTCTGGAAAGAGGATTGGTCAGCCTTAACGCTTAACACATTCCGGAAGGTAGGACGTCATTAGAATTCGGGCAATAAACAGAACCCTAGCAATATGTACGGTTATGCACGCAGTACTGATGATGATTACATTTTCTAGCAGGTAGAGACAACCTTTTGTATTTCTCGACTTTAAAAGTAATCGTAGAGTGTGATCCGCATATCACCAACCCCATCCTTGCTTTCTTTTGCTCTAATTGAAAAAGGTATAACCCCGCACGTTGCAAACGAGACAGGACAATGTACTGACTCCGTAAAATTCGACTGCATCAAAATCTGCCCAAGAATGGCCGTTATCAACGCATTTACTCTGCGAAATCGATTGGCTGCATTTTGCTCACACCTCAGCAGAGCAGAATTGGCAGCATTCAGGGAGTCATATATCGCCTTTCCAAACGACCGGACAGCCAGCCTACGACCAGTCGACAAAAAGGTTACGTATAGGTAAAATTATTGGTCAAGATTCGGTTTTAGTTCTGTTATTTACGTGGAAAAAGTGTTCTGTAGGTAGTTTTCATATTGAAGCAACTGTAGAGTCTAGACGGTTTGGCTTAATTTTAGTAAGGATGGGATAGGCAAAGCATATGACATCCGTTCTGGTTGCAAGTTGACCAATAAAAAGCATATGCGCATTAGAAAGATTTAAAAAGACTTTGTACAGACATATGCGTGGGAAAAATGAACAGTCGAGGACCAAACTAAAAAGAGTAAATATAAATGCTTACTTATTTATTGCGAGTAGAATACATATATAGTGTTAGAACTATGCGCAATTGCGAGTGACCGGTATGTGAGAGGCCTGATACGAGCCGATTTTGTGGTTAAACGAATGCACACATGTGCGGGGAACAACGTCTGCTTCAAATCATTTAAATCTTCAAACACACTGATACTGAAGAAAAACTACGCAAAATGGGTGTGTGAAAATCACTATCGACATTTTCTGGCACCGGACTATGCTTTACACGCAACTTTGTCTACTTTTGGTCATCCTACTGTGAGGCACACTACGAATGTCATCGTTCGCGATGGTCAAACTGATATCTATTTTCACTTCGATTTTATTTGGCGTATTTTTCATGCATCTGAGAACTGTGAGTCGATAACAACTTGCGTCAGAAATCTTTCGCGCGCTCAAATGGCCTACAAGGCTTACCTTATTGCCTGTCTACCGCAATCACAAGCAGCAGTTATAAGACTATAGACTCTCAAACGATGTTGAAAATCGGAGGCTTTTCAGAGGGCAGCTCGCCATGAGAAATTGTTTAAACCCTCTGTGCATTTTGTGGTTTTATGATGAATCCATCACAGCAGCTTAAGTTAGGAGAGAAGGCTGTAGCCGCTATGGTTTTCAGGCGCGGATCGCTATGAGAAGAAGTGAGAAAGATAGTCCATTCTGCACAGAACTAGTGGATAGTAGTTTGAGAGAATTTGAAAGTCAGAAAAGAGCCCATCCGGGCTGCAAAAAAGATAACTTCCGAAATGTGTGAACATGGGAAGTCGTCACAGTGCCTCCATTGGTGTCATGTTTGAGTCAGCCTTGAAGATGATTGGCTGGACACGACAGAAATCATTAGCCACCGCTAACGGTTCACATGTGCAAGTAGTCTTGAGTAGTTAAGCGGGCTCGTTGCAAGATGCTCTTAGGGTTGAGCCACTGCACATCCTTTCAGATGCAGAGGAAGATATGAGGCGACTATAAGATCTCATAACTGTCTGACGCCTTTCAACTGTTAAATAAGGAACCATAGTATGATTTCTGTTGAAGCAACTGTTAAAAATCCCTTGTCCTTGTATCCAAAGTGGTGGCAGGTAGGTTCCGGTATATTTGCGCTGGTCCAAAATGTTGAGCCTTTGGGACTTTGGGACTCAGGCGCCGACTGACTTGCTATCTGCCATTGCTTGAAAGCTCACTAACAGTATAAATCAGTCGTAATGGGAGTATTTTTTAGTGACCGGAGGTCTGCAAGTTGCTATTAATGAGGCCATTATAGCGCTCATGGGTATGTGAGGTCCGCGTCACTTTGATTGTAACCTGGTACGCATAAAGTTAGGCCCAAACCGTGTGCGACACGCAACGAGGAGGCATTTTGCAGCGACCTTGATCCTTTGTTGCTCAAAAGCCTCGGACAACCGACGCATACATGAAGAGAGACGAAGGTTTACATTTTGGCATACATTCTCTTGGTCATTCAGAAAAGTTCTCATTGCAATACATCTCAGGCGCTACCTTCCAAAATGTCAAATGAAGTGATTGTAGCGGTCTAATTAGTGGGTCTACTCGGATCACAACAATCATCAGGCCGAATCCCAGGTTGGAAGTTAAAAGGCAGAAATCACCCGTGAGGGAGTTTTTTGTGTCCAGAACTCCCTGTTGCTGTCTCAGGCGGCAGTGGCGAAACCAGAGATAATGTTGACTGAGTCCAGCCAGACCTAAAATAGAGCATGAGAAAGTGTTGGCAGCTGCTTAAGTAGGATTTCACAGCACGTTCTAATGTTGTGTTATTGCTGTGTTGCAATTGCCCGAAGGATTGTCGCATGCAAAGCCCCCCCCCTGTTGCATGGCCGCGGCTTGTCCTGTTCGAGTGGCATTTGAGAAACCACGACCAGTTGATCAGGCGTATGCGTGCGTGTGTGCGCATTTAAGTGTGGAACTGAATAGCAGTCAAGTGGTCATCAGGTCAGCGAGTGGAATAACAGCCGCCTACAACGACCCATGACGTTGACGCAGCGAGCATTGGGAGGGGCAAGCGCATTAATAGCCGTCCGTTACACGTATACCAGGCGATAATTGATGTTATAAATCTGCATAAGCCCACCTTTATGATCAAGGGATATAGCTGAGAATTTGAATTGTATTTTTTATGCAGATTTGTTACAAGTTTAACTGAGTTTTCGGACTCAATATTGGATTATTTTATCTCCAGCTTATTAAGGTACATCATGAAGTATTTTACACGTTTTAAGTAGTCCCTTAGAAGTCACCGGAAGCCCATTCGTTTGTACTGTCTGACGGTTCGGTTCATGTTTTAACCAACTTTCCACTTGCATCGTGCATTTTGATGCCCAGGAGAGGCTTTATGCCGTTAAATAATGCCAAAAAAGGATAAAAGTGAGCCAGCTCAGTGAATGTATACCAGATTTTCAAATTCGGTTTTGATTGTAGAAGAACACGAAATTATTTTTAATGATCATTATCTTCCAGAAAGGCCTTTAAGTCACGTCGAAATGTCGGATTATTAACAAACTCTTTTGATCGCGTATAAAAATATCTATTTAAGTAGCTGATATTTTATTCATGGATTTTAAATTCACTTAAAAGTTCAAATTTACTAGAATGGATACATGCATACAGATACTTCTTGAAAAAAATATATCCGTTAGTTTAAAAAAGGTTATTTTAATTTCCGAACTATCTATACTTAAGTTGTCCCCACACCTTTAGTCAAGGTTTTAAATTGCATGTTGCATATTACCCGATTACGTAAATCATTGCATTTATATATATTAATAAGAAGGCGTACTAAAGAGTTCTTAAAACCTTAAAGTAATTATTAGTTGGAGAGATAGAAGGTTTCTTGAATAAACCTTTCACAGGTATAAAATGTCATAATAAGAAATATTTGAAAAGTCAAAATATAACCATTTTAAATTATAAAATGTTAAAAGTATTTCATAAGGGGAAGGAAAACCACCTGAGAAACACCCGTATTGCTTAAATGGTCATTTTACAGCGTGTATCTTATCAAGGTAATTGGGGCGATGCTTACTGAAATGCGAGACTTCGGAAGTGATCAAAATATGTTGGACCTATGTAGGGGTCTGAGCAGTGAGTGTACTCGGATCTCTACAACCATCAGATCAAATTCCGGGTTGGAGGTTAAAAGGCAGTTGTCACCAGAAGGAATTTTTTATTGTGCACAGAACCCCTAATTGCGGTCCCAGGCCAGGGTTACTGTTGACTGCATCCAGCCAGACCTGAGAAAGAGCATGAGAAAGTGGTAGCAGCTGCTTAAGTAGGATTGTGCAGCACGTTCTAATTTTGCGTTATTGGTGTGCTGCAATTTACCCGAGGGGATTTCGCCTATAGAGGTTTTTGTTGCATCGGTCGAGGAGTGGCTTATTCAAGTGGCCTTTAGGCAGGCATGCTTATTTGGACGCGCATGTATGCGCGGGTGTGTGCGTGACTGAATAAGCTAAGGGTGACTGTGGGGGGGGGGGCGACGGAAAGTCAAAGGACAGGGGACACTGGCGCAGCTGTTATCGGTTAGTCAGAAGCAGCCACGAGGTCAAGCCTCGGGGAACATTGTGCCAGTAAAAGAACAGTTGTTTGTAATGACGCATGACTTTGCGGCAGCGCGCATTGGAGAACGAAATGAGTACAGGTATTGTGGCCATCCGCCAAAAGATCACGCAGCCTTCCTTTTGAATAAGCATTAGATTGCAAATGTTGCTTCTAAGTGCACTTTGCATGACACCTAATTCACGCGAAATGCTAGAAAACGTCTACACAAAGCTCGATATTGGTTGTGGTATGGAAGGTTGTGTGTGGCAGGTGTAGATGGATTGTCGTGCGCCTATGGTAATCTCTGATTGTATTGACAACAAAGTGGGTAAGGGGGAACCTAGCATGGCAGATGCATTATTAATATACTTTGATATGCGTAAAGATTCCAGGTCCGAGCCCGAGCCAATGACAAAATGGCTAGATTGCTGCTGGAAAGTTGGTCTTCGACTGGTACACTCAACAGAGCCATAGACTTCCATCCCGCCTACCAGGCGTTGCACAGAAGGCTCGAGTCAGTTCGAACAAGGCCCACAAGAAGGCGAACTAAACTCGAGCGTGGAATAGAACGAGCCTTGGAAGTAAAAAGTGGAGAAGCCGGCCGGGAACCACATCACCACCGCGCCCACGAGCCTAAGATCAACTCAGACGGGCAGGAACACTCGTCACACGACGATGAGCACGTCAGCCAGTACGCTGACTTGCGACAGCCAAAAAATGAGCAGTGATCAGTATCACGGTCAGTCAATATCGATCAGGCAGATCAAAGTTCGTAAGTCGAACGCGGATATAATAACAGACACGCCGCAAGGCTGCAACAGTCCCGGTGAACAGGAACAGCCACCCAGTTTCTCTGAAGATGGAACTGAGAGTGTCCGAAACGTCAGTCTGAAATAAAGCGGTCCATGTCCTCGTACGTTCTTCTTATTCTTTGAAGGATTGTGAAAACGATACTATATTTCGCAATGAAAAAATGTAAATTGCAAGGCTCTGGTGAATCGCCTACCGTGTGACGCACACGGTCGAACTAAAACGAAATTGCAAACCTGATATTTTTGGAATATTGTGTGATGGTGCATAAACAGGCAGGGAGATAATTGCGATTTCATCGAAATTCCAACATGATGCCCGACCGTCTTTGCTTACTTTATGCTTTTCCTGTTCTGTCTAAGGGATTTTGAATGGCTTTCGTTTTGTTACGCAGAACAATTTTGCCTTTTCCTTAAAAAATATGTAGGACAATGTTCACACAGGCGCTTCGATACACTTACATTGATCCTGACTATGAGTACAGTCCGGAGGAACTCAGACACTTACAGTTGACCAGAGGAGTACAAGACAGACGCGTACGTCAGAGGTCGATTCGTCGAATGAGGCAAGCGCGTGATCGTCTACTGGAGGGTTGGCTTTCAGAACCAGACAATGGGATTGTGCCGCTGACTGCCCCAGATCTGCTCCCACCCAAACTGTGGAAGTTGGTTGACCAATCCAAAGGCTGTGAGTCCTATATCTGTACGAAGTTACACGCATATCGAGAGTGAAATAGCTTAAACATTAGTGGAAAGGGAAAAAACATGAAATAGACACAGGAACAACCATAGTATCGAATATTTTCCCGCCAAAATCTTGGCTAACAGGTACTTGGAGTCATCACCACACGCTTGTTTAATTTGCATTACTATCTATTTATTTCGCAGTAGACAGCGTATTTTATTTTAAGACGTTTTATAGGCGTTGGTTGTGCAACCAAAAAGGTTGCAAGTAGTTCATCCACACATTCCATCCTAACCACCGTTGATGCCGGATAAATAATAACCGAACGTTAGGAAGCAGCGCAGGCAGTCTGTCTTGAGCAAGTGTTTGCTAGTCGAAAGCCCTCTTGCAATGTCTGAAGCGTATATCAAGAAGGATAAGAAGCATTGGTTTTTCTGATGACATCATCTGGACTATATGTAGTCATGGAATAAATGCTAAAACAATGACTCCCTTCGTTCAGTTGGCCAGACGATGCCACCGCTTGGTCATCCTTTCCGAAAACGATACCATCTGCCCCACAGCAAGGTGGGCGCAGTCTTAGTGACTTGCGTTTGAATTATCTTTACTTCTAGTAGACTTAAACAGCACATAGCGAACTCCTTTCATCCCCATTCAGCTAAGCCTGGTGTCAAGAGGGAGTTCAGTAGACTGGAAGCGGAGTCGCATGTAGGTGGCTGGCGTGACCAATGTGTGCGCCTAAACATGTCATTCCACCCTAGACCACAAGTGAGGCAACCACCCTACTCTTACTTGTGGGAATCAATAGATAGATAGACACAAAGTCCGTTTTTAGGCTGAAACTTTACGTCAGACAAGTTTACAAATGGCATTGGAACAGAACATTTCAGTAGTATGCCTTCAATCGACCTTCAGTACGAAAGAGGGATGGTTGGCTTTTTGGGCCTGATTTACGCTGTTTAATGTTCTCCACCCCTCAGAAACTAGAACATGCAATTTGGGTTTATTTAGAGGGCATGCGTAGTTGTTACTTAATTCGTTTTAGTAACCATATATGCACCAAATAAGGTAGTTCATGGGCAGCGTATATACGTGGAGAGATGCTCATACTGCCCCCTCCGAATAAAGTTGACAAGCACTTTGAGTGTTCACAAAATGTCATCAATTGTTGCATGCTCCAACTTCTTGAAATTTTACAGGATTGATCATTAGAGAATATTATTTCCGTTGGTTTTCCATTGAGCTGAAAAATATTGCCGTAGAGAAATGGTCCCATTGCGAATAATTGCTTCATCATTTGAATGAAATGTCTTTGTCGATTGATATATTTATGTGTGTTGTAGATAAATTACCAGGCAAGAAGACAAATCGTGAGTACCGATCCTATTCAAAACAAGTAAGTGGTCGAAAACCAAAATTTCTAAAGATACAGGTTCGAAGTGTTATCCCCAAATTCAAATATTACCTTTATTAAGTGGAAACCAAAAATCCTGTACCTCCAAGGGATTTAAAGATATTCAAGTAATCAGCGGAGCCAGCTCTCAATTTGTCTATAAATAATTAAGCGGCAGCCATCAGTTATTCTGTTGGAGAGCCTAACGCTCGAACGTGACTGCGAATAGTGAACCGGCATGTGGGAAAATTTATTTATACCTAGATGCACTGTTAAAAAAAATTCAATTCGGTATGTTGTACTGGCATTTTAAGGAAAAGGACACTACTCATAACGGGTGCATCTTCAAAATTGTACAAGAAGGCCTCAGCAGACATCGTTACTATTGTTTCGGACCAGAGCCAGAAACAAAGGAACCAGTCGAACACCAATATGTTTCATAATCCGTCGTATTTCAGTTTATTTGACGAGGATTATAAGCAATATCGCGGGAAGCCAAACGGTTTACATGCCGGAGTGTTTGCACAGGCGTTTTGACTAACTGTCACTATTAAAAGGTTACTGACAAAATGTAATTAGCAATGCTTTGTCAAACAAAACGCGTACATATATAGCCATTCAAACGCTTCCTAAAGACCTGTAGAGACGTCGCCTATATGATTGGTCGATGAAGACCATTTCACTGTTCTAAAATCCATTAGGCGAATAAATAATGGCAAACATTTACCCTAGAAATTCTCGTAGGTAGAGGCAATAGTTTGAGCTACTTCAGTCTTTCTAGATACAAAGGGTATTTTGGAGCATTTGCGAGCTTTATTGCAAGACACTACTTTCCTAGGATATATTGTGCCCTCTGCGAACCATATTTGCCAGGTTTGTAAGTCCTTCCTTGGACCACCTTTGCTGTCAGTGGCAAATATTTTTGAGGAACTTTTCATCGACAGACTTTTGGATCAGCAGTGGTGACCTCGCGCTCAAACGTCCATCTACTAATGTGTCTCTACATGACACATTTCTTGTCTGGGCTCACTAGAAACTAACTACTGATTTAGGCATAGACACGAACCTACTAATAAAACCTTACAAAATAAGTAAGTAGATATATGGTTGTTTAAGCTGCAAAAATAGGAAATATAGGCGGATTGAACTGCCAGGAAGCCGATGCAGGTGCCAATTTTAACTGCCTGTGGTTGCCAACAGGGATGTACGAACGTAAACTGGCAGTGGAGATGCGTATACTTCAAGTCTCCTGAATAATCCGTAATGTCTCGTGAGGGAGTGGTATGCACATTGGTCCTTTTGAGTTGGGCAATTACCTCATCATCGAGTAGTCGTAAAAAGCGTGGTTGCCAATTTATTATTCAAAATAATGTTTTATTGAATTATGCCTTACTGGGCTTTATGCCACTACCTGTTCAACGCACTGGGAGACAGACAGGTATTTGTAACTCAATCTCCACGCAAGAGCTACCGACCTTGAACTATCGGTAGACGAATCAGTTATTGTAAACTATGGGCAATAACCGCACGTCTATAGTGGACGTTTTCTATAGTGAAGAAAATAATTTGTCCTTAATATCAAGTTCCAGGTATTTGTAAATGTTTACTTGGATAAGACTGAGTATTATTGCGCGAAGGACACACATTTTTGGCCCTTCCCTTTCGAATTGGAGATATTTTCGTTTTTGATTAGTACCTTAAAAGTATTCTCAGCTGAAAAGAATTTCTTAGCAGCGTGCCATTTTTATCACCTCTATCTGCAGACGAAAGTGAAAGGTGTCATTATGCCTTAAAACGGTGTCACTCTGTATTTACACGCGACAAATTGACATTTTAGGCACAGTCACTACGAATGATCAAACAAAACAAAAGGGAGGGTGGAACCTTCGAACCACTGACGCCTTCAGACATGCAAATGGTGAAGATATGTATGTTCACTTATGACAGGCTTAATCCCATTTTTTATCCATTTGCATTTCACATCCAAATTATTTAACTCGTCAACTAAATTATCATAAACTACTATACTTAGTTTTTTGGCGTCCAGCAAAGAATGAGAAATAGGCGGAAGGGTGATTTTTAGGAGCACCAATGAGGCAATCTCACCATTGCAGTGAAATGGTATCCTCGTCCACAAGCGTGGATCAGTTACTGTAATCCTAATCTTCTAGATGGAAGAGACTGCCATGACATTGGCAGAACGACAGTTTGACCGTCGTAGTCCGATGAGATGCACCGTAATGGTGCGGGGACGATTACTTGGGCGCGGATTAATTTACTTGATAGTACACTGTTGCCGCATCTACCGCACTCTCTCTCTTTTCTCTCCTGTCTGTGCCCGGTCTCATAACAGAGTCAAGAATACTATGAAAGGTAACAAATATACAGTATTATAGTAGTTAATTGTACACTGATCTGTTTTTCAGGTGTACCCTCGCGAGCTCGCAAGGCTACTAATTATAGTATTACTAATTAGTTTTCAGTAACATTTTTTAATGTTATGTATTTCAGTATTATCGTACATGTGCTCTGATGGGGCAGGGATTGTACGCAGGGGCTGACGCGACGTGCATCAACATCTACACGCGCCACAACGCTCCGCCTATATGCGGCATTTGCTATAGGAACGTAATTCAAAGAATGCCCACCGTGCCCTAATTTAGACCAAATTTTAGTCCAGAGCATATAGTACGTGGCCCGTTTAAAGGACCTACATGAGCATACACAGAGGGCTTCAAAGTGGCACTGCAAACAAAACGAATTTTTAAGTTAAGTCGATGCCCACTAACTTGTAGGTTGAGGAGGGTTCCGCAGACGACTTCAATTATCTCGAGTCGCTATTCGTCGTTTGCCATTATTTTTGGCTGTAATCAAAGCCAATTGACATGAGTTATATTACAATTTAATCATGATTTAACTGATACAATTCCCCCCTAAATGCTTGAATGCTTACTTTAACTTAAAAAATCTCCCCTGATATGTCATTCTTGAACTCAAATAATTTTTGATTACCATCTGTTTCTCCTAAAAAGCCCCAAAAATGATCGATTTTCGGCAAATATGCCCTCACACTGTCGCTCCGGCGGAGTTCAAAATCGATAACCAACTCGGTCGGACGGTATTGGTGCGTTTTGTGCCGGAGGGTGCAGAATTGGACAAATCGGCCTCACTTAGCACGGAAGTTGGACCTTTCAGTGCAACCACACTGACTGTTCTCTACTCAAAGGCCGAACTAGGAGTCTTCCAGAGGTAAGAGAATATTTGCCTTCGTAAAAATAGCTTATAGTTATACCACAGCCTTATTTACGGCGTAGTAGTAGTAAACAGGTTTGGTTTTATAGGCGTGAGCTGTGTTACCACGAAGATTGGATAACATCCTACTGCTGCCACTATATCTACAAGTTTCCTCTTTCGGTGTGCACTTCTGCTATTGGATTGGCACACTTATATACCTTTTCTACATCACTGAAACTGCGGTCTGTCTGGTGGTAATGCAACCCAGATAAGCTTCTTTGATAAGGTTATCCACTGGAGTGGACACGTAAGCAGTTGGTAGGAAGTAAAAGTTTCTCGCCAACTTTTATCAATGGTCGCCTTTAACTGAACAAGCATTGAATATTCACATTTACTGTTATTAGCATAGTAAACCTAGACTGCTAAAGGAAACGCATATTTGTAATTTGGTTAAAGTGCTTTATACCAAAGCCAAATCTGTGTTAGAAGTTTGAACTATAATTAATTGACTAACTGAGTCTTTAAGTGTTCTAAAGAACAGCAAGTTTTAGAAGGAGTGAATTTACAGAGAGCTAAGTATGTAAATGAATGCATTGATAAGTTGAATTGCTATTCAGATTTAATTTATAGTGCTGCGGAAACCAAAATAGTTGCTATTGATACCATAGAGACTGTGGATACCCTAATCTTAGGAAAATGTATAAGCAGTAATTGACCGACAGTTGGGCGAAACACTTCAGGTGACAGTCGCTTTTGACTTAGAGACTCCTAATTCAGTCGAAACATCAACTAAGACGCGAGCTGGTCCACGTGTGAGACTTAACTATCAGGACTTAAATGGCTTCTTCCAGTTCAGAACCTGGCGTTTATTATTCTAAAACTTCAAATAATTCATTTGACGCAATTGTGGAAAACTCAACTGCCACGATAAGATTCAAACCCATGTAAAGGAGGAAAAACTTCAACAAATCCAACGTTCAAAAAAGCAGAACTACGAGGCCTCACTGGGAGCCCTGTGGCCCGGATTCCAGGATGGGTTTGTTAGGATACTAGCCCGACCAAATACCCCCACAACGTTTGGAGGCTTTCCTGGGGCGTCAAGCCCAGCCAAGTGTCTTTGTTTGTTAGCTCTGACCGCATACTGGCGTGACTTTCCAAGCGAGATGACCTTGACCTACGGAGAGGAAACAGATGCACGCGCTTGCTCGCATGCGCCACTGGTCGCAGTTGTTCCAATGCGCCAATCAGGCTACAGCCGAACGCGCACTAGACACTCTCTTATGAGACACTGTCCCCCTGATACAGGGAGAGTTGCAGCCACACCGGATAGAGAGGACCGCTAGTCCGCTACCAATGCCGGGGCTTGCCTCCGAGGTGGGACAAAGAGCACGCTGGAGATCAACCAGCGGCATCAGCCACCAAAAGACAGCTCCTCCGGGTTTTGTACACAATAAATTCTCCTCCGGGTGGATTCCAGAATGATGTCCTTCTTATTGTGTTCTTCCTTGTGGATTTAAACAGGCCGTAATTCGACGGTGACACACGTCAGATGTCATCGTTATAACACTAGCGATGCTGAACCCTTCGTTATAACAGAATAGCCCAGGAAGAGTGTGAATCCGCCTGTCGGGTACAAAGGAGAAGAGAATGAAAAGGAGTGGAAACGCCAAAATGATTTTGCCAATGCCGGTAGTCAGATTTATGTCTGTAAATCAAACAGTTTTTAACTGACTTGCTGCCAAAACAACCGACACTTCGTGGCTCAGCAGACATTACTCAAGGCTCGACTCATGTGAGAGCTGGAGCGCAGAGAGAAAAGGTCAGTCACCTCAGTCTCTATGTCCTCAATGTGCGGATATTAGTGGTGTATTGTGAGATAAAGTCCGGGTGGACAACCTCTTTTGAGTTACATTTTTCCTAATGGGATGCAAGGGTAAAACTGTACGGCTTCGGCTCCGTAAAAATAAGTAAATCATAACCGTCCGAGAGATATTCAAAGCGTTTCACAGACGAATGTACTGTATTTCGTCTCAGCCGGTGATCATATTTTGAGAAGACGGCCAATGGGGAGGTCGACCCAAAGCATTTATCTCGCAGTCGGCAAAGGTGGGTTTTGTAACCATACGGAGTTTATCATACATATGCAACTACTATAGTTTTGCAATAAACCTTGTTAAGTTTATTTTATCATAGCTATATGGAGTAACCATTTGTGCATGTAAGTCTCTTTGGCACCTCTAAAGGTTTTGTGTTGTCGAACGGGTTCACCGGGACTTACTTTCTTCTTTGCAAAGACTAGCTGAACCTTTTTTATGTCGTGTCGGTACTCAGCACACAAAACTTGTTATAAGGACTATAAGCTGTGTCATATTTCAGCAGTGGGGGATGAGGATTTACGATTTGTTTTCAGGGGGAGAGTAAAACGCTTGTGGACTACGCGATATCGTCCGATTTATTATTGCCATTAATAATGCTTTATGTAGGCTAGAATTGTATAGAAATTTGTGCCATGAATTATGTTTTCTGTAGCCTAGAATTGTATAAACATTCGTGAGGTATTCGATAATTAAATAAACAATTACATTAATTTATTAATTTAGATTGAATTTAATAATTAGGTGATCAATCGGTAATAGCCATTTATGATTGGTTAAAGTCTCGAGACATTCGCTGGATGACGGTCCCTTGCGATTCTGTAGTCATTTTTTGACAAATTGTAACGAAACACTGTTTTTAGCAATGCGCTCTGTTTTGTAACCTAAACAGCTTACTTAAAGGCCATGCTTCTTATTTACGAGTTTGCTTATTTTTATCTCTAAATTTTCGTACTAGTAACTCTTTCTTGCCCACCAGTAAACCAACCTCATTACAACCATGTCCGTTGCTGGTTCTAAAGTGGGGTTATACAACATATCGTTGCCAGGCAGCCTTCTGAAACATCGCTTTTAGCACATTGAAGAATATTTAAAACGTAGAAGCAGAAGGCGGAATTTTGCCGTGCGGACAGATGCCCCAGCGTTCGTCTCACACACGCTCATCCCTCCCAGTGCGTCAGTCGACTGACTGAGTTGGTATCGCCTAGTTAGTATGAGTGCGCTGATTACTACGAGTATCAGACTAAATACCCGTTGTATGCAAAGACCAGAAGCCACCTGAATGAGGTATGTACTGTGCACAAAACCCTGAATTGCTGTCCCAGGCAGCAGTGGCCACGTCCAGTCATGTCTAATGGCGAGAATGGGACAGCGATGACAGCTGCTTTTACATTGCCAATAAAAGCGAACATGCGAGTCCCAGAAAGCTACTGAGAAGAAGGGGAATCAATCGCTGGGACAATACGTTTATTCGACTGACTTTTCGACATCCATCGCGGATTCGTCATCGGAGACATGATGAGGAAACAGTAGCAGAAACGGGTAATGCATGCAGAGCAGTTTGCTGTATTTATAGGATTAAGTCATTCCTGCAACCATACAGCGACAATTAACGTTAATTGCCTTCTTGCGTGTGGATAGTTTGTTGGACGGCGCGTGGGCTCAAACCCGCTAAACTTTCATCACGGGCGATGGGCTCGGTCGTGATGATTGCTCGGCCGTCTGGCTCTCCGATGTTGGCGTAAGATGAGGCGGTGGCCTGCTCGTTCCCCAAATGACGACTTACATTGGCGAAATTGAGTCTCAGCACTGAATATGGATTGGGCAAATCGTTTTACTTGTTTATAGATTGGGGGCCCGTGAACCATGACTCAAGTAGTTCTCGGCTTACTTGATTGTTACATTTTGCGAGAATTTCGGCCTCATCAAATTTGACCTTGTGATCGGATCTCATCGAATGAGCCGCAACTTGAGAATTGGCAGCATTTCACCGCACTGCTGCCACGTGTTCGGCAATTCGCGTCTTGAGAAGTCTGCCAGTTTCTACGACATAGTTGCTTTGACCGCAACCGCACCAGATCCTGTAGCCGACCCCAGATGTTTCTTGCCGTGGCAGTGGGTCTTTCGGCTTCATTATCTGACGCCTTATGGTTGCCTCCGGCCAGTGTGCGACTCCAAATCTAAGTGGTGCGAAAAGGCGGCCAACGGCTTCCGATACATTTTTGACGTCGAAGATCGCTCGTCAAATTTTGAGGTCGGTGCGTTTTTGTTGGCTATCTCTTTTGCGCAGGCACTCGTTGAAGAAGTTGCGTGGGTAGCCATTCTCTCTGAACACCCTTCGAAAGTATTCCACCTCGGCAACTTTATCTTCTTGTTCGCTGCAGTGCATCTCAACACACCGATAGAGCATCTTTATGCAACCGCGTTTGTGGCTGATAGGGTAGTTGCTGTTGTTATTCAGTATTTGCATCGTGTTTATCGCCTTCCTGAATACTGTAGTCTTTAGCCCACCACAATCTTTGCGACAGCCGAGGACATCAAAAAAAGGCTTTAACAATATTGTGGAGCAAGTTAAAAGAGTGTCCATTTGGTGTGTTGCAGTGCCTGAAGACGACGAGTTTAGACACCAATACTAGGGTTGTTAATTGCAGTGGTTTTTAAACAGCCGCCATTAGCTGGAAGCGCATGCATGCGCAAGTAGAAGTCGGTCTGCAAGTTAGCCAGTCGGAAAGCGCTTCCCACGCGCGAAGAAGGCAGCACTTTGGAGACAGCGAACATCACACATGGAAGCCGGCTGTCCGCTGCAAGTCTGTCAACTAGCTGATTAATTTATTGGGCGCAGTCTATTTCAACGTAGTCTTTCTCTTTCATTCCTTTTTTAGTAACATGGCCATTCACTTAAATGACGGTCTTGCTGGAAATTGCGTGCTCTGCGCCAAGGTTGTCCCCTTGACGCTCAGTGTCTTCCCGACAAACCTCACTCTAACCGCCAAAGATATGAGCCTCGCAGATCCCTGCCAACCAGGGCTTCGGGGCTTTGTTCGTCTGACCAACGCTCTGAATGCACCTGCGGTCTTCCGTTGGGTTCCTGTTTTCAACGAGGAGGGCAGCTCCTTCTTCCAGATTCGGCCTAAAAGTGGTGGGTACTCGTCAGTAAATCTCTCCTGCCAAGCAAAGAGAGCTGATATACCATAGTTATAAAGCTGTAGTTTGTAGACGTTCTTCCGCCTATGCAGATATTCACTTATTTACATAGGCTGCAATGTCTGTCACCGTTGGCACCTCCAAACTTCCTGCGTGATAAGTAGCATAAACATTTGTAACGAGCGTACGTAAAGGCAAAACCCTGCTAGAAAGGCACGTAACTTTCTGTTACCCATTACAAGGGCTCTAACCTTTTAACTGGCGTAGTTTCCTCCCTCGTGCGCTTAAAATAGTTCTTCGGTGGCTCACGCGAAGGTAAATCCACAGGAGATATACAAACTACAATAGAAGATGATAAACCAATTTCCTCCTGACAGAGAGTTGTCGGTATCTCATGATCTGACACTTGATAGTGAGTTCATGATCATGATCGATTCTTCTCATGCAAGGCTGAGCTCTTGTTGGTCAAATTTATTTCCTGTTAAGGCAAGATCTTCCAAACTGCTACAGACTCACTTGCCCCACCCAACCTAGTACCTCCGGCAACTGGAGCGCTGTAAATGGCCGAACAGCTCTGTTTTGTGTTGATTATAATCGCACACTGCATATGCTGAGGCTTAAAATTACATTCACCGATGAATTGCTGGTTATTTTCGAAAACACACCCGTATTTCTCAAGAAAGACTGCGCTTCGAAAGAGCTTTGGTCAGTAAAAATATTCAACAATTTGATGAAAACACTCTAAAATATACTGCACCTATAAGAATCAACAAACATATTATTCGGAAAGTTGGAGGGATTCAAACTAGAAGATAAAAACCTTTTTCCGATCGTAATGCTAGCAAAATCAGGTCATCATTCAATGTATAATACCTGGGTGAGCTGATTACTAAGAACTTCAAACTATTAATGAACGCATACTGAAAAAGAGATGGTGTGGCTTTTGGTTTTTAATTTTTTTCGGTTTCGCCCGTGGCGTCGTTAGTGAAATTGGAAACAGTGGCTTAAAGTTAACCTCACACTCTTATTCACCTTGCATTACTGTCTACTTATTTCGAGTTAGTAAGCATAATAGTTTACAATTGACGTTGTAACTTACTGTACTAACAGGCTAGGTACTTGCTTAAAAGCCCAGACACGTGTTTCGCCGGTATTCTGCCGCTGCTTGAAATAGCTGCGAGGGCTCCGACTCATCAGTGGGTGGCCCAGCTTTTCCTATCGCTTTCTGGTTGATAGACCGGTTTTGAAAGCTCAGCTTTTTAATCTCCAGAGAAATTAATTTCTGATCGCGGTATATATCAGTATATTTAAGGTCTTTAGGCGTAGACCGAAATTTTAAGTTTATATTCGTGTTGAAACCCGTCAACCCCTGTTAAATATACACATGCTGCCATCAGACAGTCGTTAGTAGTATAAATTGAGGTTGTAACTTACCATACTAACAGGCTAGGTACTTGCTAAAAGGCCCAGACACGTGTTTCGCCGGTATTCTGCCGCTGCTTGACACAGCTGCGAGGGCTCCGGCTCATCAGTGGGTCGCCCAGCTTTCCCTATCTGCTTTCTGGTTAATATACCGGTTTTGAAATTTCAGCTTTTTAATATCCAGAGAAATAGCAGGGTTTTAATAGTTTCATAAACGTCAGTTGTGTTACTCACCACAAACGTAAATTGTATATTTAACCTTTTGGCTAAAAATGTAGGCCAATAAGATTGCAACCCCCTTCTCTTCGCACCTATTGGAAAATATGTTTTTGCTTGTTCTGTAACAGGTGTGGTCGACGAGTTTTCGCAATTAGACTGTCAGGTAGAATACGACCACGCGTACGGAGGCGCTAAAAATGGCAGCTTCGACCTCTACGTTTGTGCGCTTCCGGCGGATTGGAGCTGCCTCTCAAAGGAGGAGAACCTTGAAAGCGTGTGGGCGGTTGTTGACCAGAAGACCTCCCAACCAGTGGAGCGTCTCATCTGCACTGCAAAACTGCCCACGCCTCGGGTGAGCACGGCCTCTACACGGCTCACACTCGGCGCCATTCCCCTGGGTCTGGCCTCCAGCTGGACCGTTAGTCTCGTGAATACGGGCAAGGCAGTCGCCTTTTTTCGGAATGAGCTGGCCGCCAGTTCGGGCACACAGCAGAAGGAGAATTCTAAGAGGCTTTTGGGTAGGCCAGATGTCCCCTGTTGCCGAAAGGCCACACTCACCTGCTGGCCGACCACTGGCCTTTTAGCTGTGAACGGAAGGAGCAGTATTAGGGTATGTTACTTTGTATTCATGAATCAAATCATTCGATGATGAGTCTGCAACGTTTATTACGACTGTCAGCTGTCATTCCTATTGACAGACAAAGCTATTTGCATATGTTTTACCGGGAGGAGTGTTGGTCATAGAGCGCATGTCCTGCCAAATTAGCCGATCAAGGTATCCATTCTGTCCGTCGGAAACCGTTTTTATCTTTAAAAGTTAGTTTATTTTTTATTTATTTTTCGTGGCATTAATGTCGGCGTGGACGAAAGTCCCCTCTTATTTCTCATACAACCGTAAAGGATCGTTTTCTTTGGCTTCTGAGCCTTAAAACCCCGTGTAATCAAGTTCCGTAGACGCCGAGCACACCATCAGTCAGCTATTTGACATTAGTTCCGACAAACAAGGAGTTTTGGCAATAAAATATGTCCCTACTCTCTGTGATGGTTATTTCGCGAAGGCAACCGACAGTTCCTTTTCCAGCAGTCGCATCTACGTATATTCAATGGAATGGGCCTTATTTGAAGGTCTGGGAATAAACCTCAATTTAGCATAAAGCCGATGGGAGGAGTTTGACCTATTAGCAGGTCTCCCAGCTTCCCGATAAATCCTCCAGTTTTAACTGTTAGATTTGTTACTCTTCCCAGAAATTCACGCAGGAATTTGGAGTAAATTCTCAGGAAAAAATAGTTTTTATGCTCTGTCCCTACAATTTGGCTACGGATAGCTTATAGGTGTTACCACACTCCTGTTTACCATACTTACGAACCTACTTATTTCGTAGTAGTAGGCACGATATTGACTACTTTTTTCAGAAACATTGATTTAATTAGCCTTCCTACAACCTTTTATACCACACTCACAAAACCTCTATTACCACCGGCTCACAGTGATGATACTTAGAAGCAATCTTTATCCAAAATTGATATGAAAATGTCACCCGAAGTACTTGAGCTCCACCTACATAACAGTGCCTGCATAGCAGCAGCAGACACCGAAGTTTCAAAACAAAATATGCTCCTTTCTCTGAAATAAGTAGGCAGTTAGGCAAAGTAAACAAGGGTCTGGTGAGTCCTACAGTAGATTATTAGGGGGTTTGGTAGATTTGCTTAATTTTAGCTGACCCAATTGTGCAAAAACTCGCGGCATTTGGCGGAATTTGAACCCACATAGTAGAGAAGGCCTTAACCGGAAGCCAATGCTCTACCATTAAGCTGCAAATGAGTAGACTGCAGTGTTCCCTCTTTATGCAACAATTCTGCCTGATTGGGTCCAAGCCGCCCCTTTAACGGCTTCAAGAGCGAGAAAAACCCTTTTTCTAGAAATGTAGCGTCCAGACATTTCGGGAAAATGACTCCATTCACTGAGACTACGGGGTAAGGCCTAGAATATTCAAAAACCTAGAGATTTACATGAAATGCAGGTCTAATCTCAGCTTCTGGATTTCCGTTTCTTTACACGTGAGGTATCGTGCCAGGAATGGCCGTATGGAATGCTGATATGCAGATGTACAGCAAGACATCTGCCGGAAGCTTCGGTGCATAGCAAGGAAAGACCTTGCAGCCAATAATTCGGAGTGATGTGGATGGGCAACCTCAGCAAAAAATCGACAAAAGTTTTAAACTGTCGCTGCATTATTATATCAGCTAAAAAAGCATGAGAAACATGGGCAGCTGAAGAGGGCATTCGAAGGATACGTTTTAAGGTGACCAGGCCTTCTTTTAGTAAAACTGAGACAATAACTGGAGAGCAGTAAAGAATGAGGAGAATGCAGGTATCTGCCAATCACCAGATTAGGGCTTGAAGTGAACGCAGTTGACAGATATAATATACAAGTGTACAAACTTTAATGAATAGGTTTCAATATGAAGACCTTAGAGACCTTAGATTTCAGAGATATACCAAGATACCGGAAAAAGGATGCATCATCGGGCAGGATGTCGAAGGATTCAGAACTGGGAGAGGGTCACAGTCGAAAAACGCACTGAACTGACCTTTCGTTATTCCGCAGATGACCATTAGCTACCTACCTTGCTGTGGCGTGTTTCAGGCCATCTTTGAGACTGTGGACGTACGTTTAACTTTTTGGAGGATGACCAACAACCATATTATCAGCATATTTAAAACATAAAAATTTATTTGGCGATCGTAAGTCGTCAGTGTGGAGGAAAAAGAGGTGAGGGGATAAGATAGACCTTCGAAGAACTGCGCATTTGTTAAGATGGACCCTGCATTTTCGCTTGCCACAATGGAAAAATTGAGTGTGACAAGTGAAATAGTCCGCAAGCTGAGAGACAGCCCAGCCTGGAGAGCCACATTTAGACGTCCAGTTAAGGAGAAGATGGCATGAGATAATATTAAAGGCTGAGGAGTAGTCAATAAATGCACATAAATGCACACGGCAACCGGCATCTAAATCTGTGCAAACATACTGCATTGTGGACGGAGCAGATCGTGTGTGATACGCGTAGTTGAAACGTTTATCTTTGTTAGTCACTGGCTACTATCACTTGAAACTAATTCACGTGGAAGTCACCGCCCTTGAACCAAATTGCTCTGGAGCACACGGTGAACATCGTCGAAGTCGATGGTCGCGATATCGTGATGTAAATGAATGCACTTTAGATGCAGTGCAAGTCCGCAATCTCGTATAAGTCAACATCTATGTGCAGTCTCTTGTGGAGGAAACGGTAGACATCATCAGTAAAGATGATTGGGTTAGCATATGCGTAATTTACTACTATCACACTTTCATGTATAATAGTTGTGTTTTCAGAAAGATAAAAGCACACTCCTGCCGTCTGACTAATTGCTTAGGAATATAACTTATGCGTGTCACTAGTCAACAGAGCAGTCATATTCAAAATTCGCGCTTAATTTCCTCCCAGGTGACATGTCTGGCTGAGGAGATTGGTGAATTCGAATTTATCGTTCGGGTCTTGATCTACGGTGGACAACCAATATTAATCAGGATGTCCGGTGTTGTGGTCATGCCCAAGCTGGAAATATATCCGCAAATCTTGAATTTCTGCGGTATGTTCTGAGGGCATTTTCTTCCCCTACAAAACAACAACTTAATTCAAGTACTTGTGCTTTGAGTTCTGTTAATGCCAGAGCCCTTAAATTCTTCGCAATGTTTGGTAGGTTCAAATACTTTTCTCCTTCAAGTTTATCAAATTCCTTTGAAGGTCCCGTAGCTTCATAGCGGGAAAAATCTTAACAAATTTTCAAGAAATCCATGTTTTAGAAGGATGCATGGATTTCTAAGTTTAAATGATCACGCAGTCCTGGAAGGATGCGGAGCGGTAAACTGGCGGCGGCAGTCCCTTTTGTGTGTGCGTGTGTACCTGTGTACATCGCGGGGCTGTTGCTGTTGCCGGTCCCACCAGTATGTGTGTGTGTGCTCGTGTATGCGAGCATTGTCACTGCTGTGTGTGTGTCCGTAAATGATCAATATTATATTTTTGGTTTCGAATCATTTGCATTAAAATATCAGGCCAGTGCTCTGTAACGTCCTTTGATCGCAATAAATCCCTAACCGCTTGATCAACACAGAACATGTCTCTGGTCGCTACCATTCATCGCGTCTTCTGGTATTTGTTGTTCTTGTGTGATATTCAGGCCTGATTTACACCGTGGCTAAGTGGCATATAAGCGGGTACAGGCCTAGGCTGCAGAAGCTGGGTTTCAGTGCCGCTAGCTGTATCCTCTTGTTTTTTTGCATATTGATCAATTTTTGTTGTGGATCAGAGGGCGTGGTAGTATACTTAGATGCAGAATTTTGCCGTCCTAGCCGCGTGCGTCGTCTCATACATTCCGTCTTCTTGGCTCTGCCATGACACCGAGCCCTGAGGGAAGAAGAGAAGGGAGTGTGATAGATGCGTTAAAAGTCCAATCTCCCGAAAATCAAGTACGCGCGCAGTTAATCGCTGTCGGGTTCACTCTGTGAGGCAAGACCGGACATCGTGTGCGTATGTATGTCGTAGAACTTGTTGGGTCAAAATTCCCTACCAGAATCCGAATAAGTTGTACGAATTGAGGCAAATGTTGGCATCCCAGGTACAATGACATTCTGAATGTCTTTCCTAGCTAAAAACCTGTTTAGACACCTTGGTAGCTGTGAAGTGAAATTAGCAGGTACTTCCCTAATGGTGAATGTTCAACTGCCCGATTCATACATTAGAGCAGACCTGGACTGATGTTAGTTCGATACGCTTCTTACCACCGTGTTTGACTGCACATTGTTGGATAACAAGTTTGTGTTTGTTGTTTTCATACGGTAATGTACCAAATAACTTTATCCAAGTAGGTTAGTATAACCACGCACCCTAGTTGTTGGGCTCATACTCGATGATTGTGACTCCTTAGAAAAAGAATCAACAGCAACTTCAAATTAAAATATCAACAGCGTTTATGACTGGGTGAAAAGTCGCGGATGTGCAATTGTCCCCTAAAGAATTGAGGCAAATTTTCGCATACCAGGTATATGTGTAGGCATAGAAGTAGAAGGCGTTGCGATCACTGGAATCATACTTTTACTTGTCTGAGCTTTCGGGCTCTTTTTAGAGTGCACCATCAGATATAAAAGGCAAAAACGAAAGACAAGCAACAGTTATATGACGCAGGGACCAATCAACTGTTATGGGAAGAGGGGAAAAGGGAAGGAGAGAGGGAACAGTCAACCGATAGTGCCATCATTCCGGAGATGCCTGCGCAGCGCGATGTATGCCGGTGCCAGATCGATAAATCGATTAACCGAGTTCTCATCCGAGGTCCAAGCTTCAATCAATTCACGGCCTGTTTTGTTGCCAGCGTGCGCAATTACCCCCCTCAGCTGCGAAATAAAACTCGTGATCGGTCTCGTAGGTATGGGCGGCCACTTGCGATGATGCGTCTTCCCCTTGTGCCGCCCGCTTATGTTCGCGTATCCGCGAACAAAGCATACGCTCTTTCTGTCCTGTGTAGTTTCGGGGACAATTTAGACATGGTATGCGGTACACGACGCCTGACTGCTCATTGGGATTTAAGCGATCCTTGATTCACATAATTCGGCTGCACATGGTAGCGTTGGGACGGTGTGCAATTCCGACGCCTGGTCCCGCAGCAATGCATTCGGTCGCTTCCGATACATACTTGATGTATGGCAACGCAAGCCGTATCGTAGGGTTTGTCCTGGTTGGGTCCTCGGAGGGCGAGCACGTAGGCGTCGGCTTATGAAGGCCTTCGGATAGCCATTCCGCAGTAACTGGTCACGGAGACGTCGGGCTTCACTTGCCTTTTCTTCCGGATTCCTGCAATGTGTCCGAATTCCCTTTAAGAGTATTTTTACGCAGTTTCTTTCCTGAGCCACCGGATGGTTGTGGTGGAAATTGAGAGGCTGTGTAGTGTTCTTCGCCTTCCTGTAGACCGTTGTTTCGATTTTGATGTCAGAAGTTCGCATGACGAGTCCATTGAGGAAGGGTAGCTGCTGATCCCTTTCTTCTTCCCTCGTGAATTGTATGTGTGGGAAAATGGAGTTGAGAAGTTCATGGAAATTCCTCAGCATGTTCCTTTTGACGATAATAAACGTGTCTTCAACGTACCGGCGCCAAAAAACCGGGGGTTGTTGGCTGAAGGCAATCTTTTCCAGCTCTTTTAGAACCAATTCTGCTATTAAACCTGAGATTGGAGAGCCCATCGGAGTTCCTTTAATCAGCTCATATGTCTCTCCTGAACAGGTTAAGTATTTCTTTTGGCAGATTTCGAAAAGCCTTATGAAGTTTTCAATTTTGAGCGAACTCTAGGTTTCGTCGTACAGCTCGTCAAGTTTCCTGCCTAAGACATCTCTTGCCAATTCCAGTGGAATAGATGTGAATAATGATGTCACGTCAACGGGAACCATCATTTCGTCCGATTGAATCCTTCGGCCATGGAAGTCTGCCAGGAATTGGGAGGCTGAACGAACTGAGGCATCAGAGTTTTCTTGGAGGAATTTTAGTTTTGAATACATCCATTTTGCCAAATTAATAAGTAGTAGTTGGAAGACGGAGAATAACCGTGACCCCGGCCGGCTTGAACCAAAGTTCCATGGGGTTGAGTTCGGTGCCTGGCCGGGAAATGCAGGGGAAAGGATTCTCCCAGTCATGCGGAGAGAAGCCATAAGGGGGACAGCTGTCGGATTTGGACGGGCCGAGACGGTGTTTGTATTGGTCAACGAGCATGGAGTAGTCACTGCGAATTTGAGCCAAGGCACAGTGACTGACCCTCGAGAGTTTTCGTTCCGAGGCCACAATACGGGGTGGATAGTCGCCTGAAAGGACCGTAGGCTGGTAGCTGAGTTTCACGTCATTAACGGCTTTCTGAAGAAGATGCTGGAAGCCTTTTTTTCGGGTAGAGCCATAAACGGGGAATCTCAGAGGCATGAGAAGATAGCTTCCTTTTGGAAAGTTCTAATGGACGGGCTAACGTTGCAGCGGGGTTCAGGAGCGTGGCAGCGGTTGTGATTATGGTAGCCGGGTTCCGAACAGGTCCACCAGAATTGCTGACCTAGGAATGCGTTGTAAGAGGCGACCGGCAAGCGAGAGGACTTAGCATGAAGATGATTGACACGTGCGGACATCGTCGATTTTGCTGGTGGTCAAACTATCTTGCCGCCAATTTAACAAAGGCGTCATCGAGAAGAAACAGACGCGACCACCGGAAAAAAAACTTTGTTTGCTTTATGTTTCGAACTCTGCCGCGGATTCGTGTGCCATTCCTTATGTCGCTTAAAGAAGTGGACTTCACTCTGCATAAGAAGGTTGCATAATAGCGGGTACACAGTGGAACCTCGGTTAACGACACACAAACGCATCTAAAACTCGTTAACGAAGCGTTAGTCGAAAAATAATTTCCGCGCGTTGCTCGCCCGTTGCCCGAAATTTGCGTAGATGGAACTACTCATCCTCGGTGGATCCAATGTATTCAGAAGTGTTTCCGGCGAATGAGTTGAAGGTAGGCGCATGCACTTCCAAATGTGCGTCGCCCTCTCCTGTGTCTAGTACTTCGTCGACGATCACTCTCACTACGGAAACTCAACTACTTGATGCCCCACGGACCTCCCTCCCCAGACCGTCCTCCCTAATGCGACCTCCTCACTGTTCGCCCTATGCTACTGCATGTTGTAACCTAGTGTGTTCCTGTGTCAACACTGGTTATAGTTTTGTTTGATCTCACCTGCGTCGCCAATGTTGTAACCTGGTGTGTTCCTGAGCAACACCGGTTATGTTCCCCCAGTACGCGTTTGGAAGAGAAGGCAGAACAGGATGACAACTAGTGCACATGTCTCAGACCTGTTTACGATTACCTATGACTAAGGATTCCCGACGGAATCCGAAACGTCAGGCAAATAAAACTCTTGTTCTAGTGATCGCATCTTCGTCTTATGACAACTAGTACTGAACCGTCACTTGTACTCGTACATCAACTCTGCTCGGTATGTCCAGCAGCTCGCCTTCTGTGGTCGGTCTCGCTTCGGCAGCAGTCTCGGGTCGTCGGCAGCGTGTCCCAAAACAGAGTCCTCATTCTGCTGGCAGCCTCGCTATTTAAGGGGCAGTCGTCGTTGCTCCCCATTGGCTCTCCAAGTGACCATGCGCGCAATCGCTAACATGCGCCGTGCAGCGTGACCTCACTTATAGCAGCACTCGGCTCCAGGACCGTCTGACTCCGCAAGCCTTCTTGGTCCTAGTCTAGTCCGCCCTTTGAAGGTCGCGCGCCTTGGCCCGTTCTCTGTATGCACCGGACTGGCCTCAAGTGACCTCGTACTGTCTGTCTGTGTGACATGCTCGATCATCCCAACACCTTCCGTTGTTACAAGGTTGACTTGTCCGGCGTGACCTCGGATGTTTCTCTGTCTGGGTGACGTACTCGGTCCTCCTAACGTTGCACGTGGAAGTGCACAGAAATCCATAGACGCAGTTTGCCGGGGCGTGCACTGGCAAGGCATCCTTTGCGCGTGGGATTGGTAGAAACAATGTTGGACTGCAACATATGGGCTCACACGTTCCTCGTTTTATGAAGCCCAGAGGCAGCAGCTGACGAGCATTAGCGGGATTTTTTCATTCCAATAAATCCCGCAGTACATGCATGCTCTAAATTTGCACTAGAAAAAATACCGCAAATATAAATTTGCACTTATAAATTTATTCAAAAATTGCCAAACATCTCTGATGATATGAGCGTATTATAGAGCGAACAGTAATCTTTGGTATACAATATCTAACCTAGTTACTGGTCATCTGCAGCTGCTTATTAAACCATACTGCGATTAAATACTTTATCTATCTGTCTCGATTTTAGGTGTATTTTTGGGTTCCTATTCGGACTTAAGAATGACGCTAAAGAATACAACGTCTGTAAAGATGCAAGTTACCTTCCATCTTGACAAATATGGTGATTTTTCAATGCAGGAGATGGAAGAAACACAAGACTTGTCAACTCATCGGGCAAATTTTGTTGAAAATGGCGCAAAAGCTATCACACTGGCCCCCATGCAAGCAAAAGACATAGCTACGACATTCAGGCCCACAGAGGTGAGTATCAAACAAAGAAAATTCCATTAATATTATTTATTTACCTTATCCAATGTTCAGCAAAGCTGCACCATCGGTGAGAGTTACCTAATCATTCTCCAGTCTGTTCGGTAAACTGAAACCAGCCAGATCCGTCTTTTTTCTAGTTTTTTTACTTCGCCTAGATTAGTTTTCGCGCTTAGTTCACCTTCTGCATTATAAAGGTCCATATTGGATTTCTACGGCTGTGACAGGTAAGGTTACTGCTTCCTGTTGCTTCCTGCCTCCTAAGTATGCGTTTTTATTATTAAATGAGGATACAAACAAGCAAGTAGAGGAATATCACACTATTCCATTTATTTTTACTAGTTTAACGGTTTGCTGAACCAAGGTTTTGCCAGGCAAACTTGCAGAGCCGGGAGAGTAAATCATTACGTAGGGCGGCTTGGACTTGCGCATTTTCATCACAGCTGCTGGACTAGAAATATTTAACGCAATATACCGACTACTGTTTAAGATTCGAGTACACACTTTAACTTGCATACAGTTTTTGTATGCGACGAATTACTTCTATGAGTAGGTCCATCGTAGTAGATTATACATTGTGATGTCCACATCTATTTATGTTTTTTTGCTGAAATTCTGATGCGAAAATCTAATCAAAATTGCGCAGATGTGTGTGGCCATGCTTAAGAAACAGTCGTTCTTGTTTGTTCTACCATAGGTGGCTTGGTACGATTTCAAACTGCCAATCAGCGTTAACGGAATCCGTGTGATTGATGAGAAAGTCCCCACAATTATTGTGACCAGTGAGGTCGAGAAGACAGTTGACAGTCAACATCTGAACAGGATGCCGTCCACTGCCGGCAGCAGTCAATGTATCCTGCAAGCGACAGCTCTTCGGGCCCCTATCCTTCTGCAGCCGTCAAATGGGACTTTGAAACTTACTGCAACGTTGGGTGCCTCGGGCGAGGTCGTCAGCGAGCGTGACCAACTTACTGGGGTGAGCCTCCTGATGACTGTTAATTGATATGTGTTTTTTTCTGTTCTTGTGGTTTGTCTATGATCATTACTTCACTAAAAGCTAGAAAAAGACCCAAGACGTGAGCACAAAACTAACATTTGATTGCCAATACAAGCAAACATGCGAGTTCCAGGAAGAAATTGAGGAAAAAGGACTCGATCGCTGGACCAATACGTTTATTAGCCTGACGTTTCGATATCGGTCGCGGATTCTTCATCAGAGACATGATGAGAAAACAGTAGCAGAAACGGGTAATGCATGCACAGAAGTTTGCAGAATTACAAGGATACAGTCATGACTGAAAATATACAGCGACAAATAACGTTAATTGCCTTCTTGTGCGTGGATAGTTTGTTGGACGGCACGCGTGCTCCGACCTGTTAAACTTTCATCATAGGCGGTGGGTTCAGGCGTAATGATTGTTCGGCTGTCTGGCTCTTCGGTGTTGGCGTAAGATGAAGTGGTGGCCTGCCCGTTCCCCAAATGACGACTTACTTTGGCGAAATTGAGTCCGAGCACTGAATATGGATTGGACAAATCGTTCCACTTGTTTATGGATTGGGAGCCCGTGAACCATGACCAGGTCACACGTTCAAATTTCATGGGGCCGAGAACTACTTGAGTCATGGTTCAAGGGCCCCCAATCCATAAACAAGTGGAACGATTTGCCCAATCCATATTCAGTGCTGAGACTCAATTTTGCCAAAGCAAGTCGCCACTTGGGGAACGGGCAGGCCACCGCCTCATCGTACGCCAACACCGGGGGGCCAGACGGCCGAGCAATCATCACGCCCGAGCCCACCCTCCGTGATGAAAGTTCAGCAGGTTTGAGCCCACGTGCCGTCCACTAAACTATCCACGCGCAAGAAGGCAATTAACGTTAATTGTCGCTGTATGTTTGTAGTAATGACTTTATCCTATAGATACTGCAAACTTCTGTGCGTGCATTACCCATTTCTGCTACTGTTTTCTACTCATGTCTTTGATGATGAATCCGCGACTGACGTCGAAACGTCAGGCTAATAAACTTATTGGTCCAGTGATTGAGTCTTCTTCTTCTTCTAAACGTTTGATTCCGCTTTGGAGTCAATTTAAAACTTTGGGAGTAGGATCTGGCCGAGATGCGGGATGGTAATTACTGGTTTATTAGCCGTTGTCAGCCAGATATACTCAGGTCCAGATTTGGATAACAGGTCAGCCCTAATCGGATTGTTGGGGCTATTTGTCATTAGGCCAAGAAATAGGGATTTAAGTTCTAGGTTATCCCAACTAGCTTGCAAGCCAGATGGGACGATTATAGGCTCTCTTTTTATCCTTTGGTTCTGCATACTGTGTATATTAGAAGGTGATATGTGACAGACTACACCGGCACTCCAGCTTGTGCCTCTGAGCACAACGGAAAGAACCAACGTCGTAACTAGTTATACGAACTCTTTATCGCGCCATGTCCACGTAAAGCCTTCTTGCCAGTCTATTGGCTCGTTTCGAAGCACATGCAAAATGTTCTTGATCCGTCAGCAGGTGAGAAAATATGGTGGTTTTGGCGCTTTTGATATCTTTTTACTCAAGTGAACAGAATCAAGAGTTTGCGTCCGGAATCCGTCTCCCTTGGCTCAGAAGACCAAGCGACTGTTCCTGTGGCCGCAGCCGGTTTTCAGGCGGCGAAGCTGGCAGGCTACGAGAAAGTGGATTGCAGCGACTCCTGACCGACTTTAGTCACACAGTTGCTGTCGATGTCTTCTGTTCAGAATGGGTGTATGTTAAAAGTGGAGTCCCTTTGGGGTCAGTTCTTGAGCCGCTCAGAAAGTCGAACTTCTTTCCGAAGTGCTACAAGGTGTCCAAAGCACGAAACTACCTCTGCAGCCCTAGTCTCTGTTACATTTAGTTAAAAATCGATTATAAAACACTGCAATACTTACACTGCAGATAGTCTTGGGAGAATTACATAAGTTGGATCCCGCCAAGTCGCCTGCACCAGACGACATCCCACGTGTACTTCTACGTCAACTAGCTGAAGAAATAGCGGAACCAATCTGTATACTCTTTCGAAAATCACTCGAAGTTGCTTAAGTGCCTGAAGCATGGAAGTTAGCAAAGATCCATCCATAAGGGAGGATCACCGCTATATTCCACCAACTACCGGCCGGTCAGTTTGGCCCGCATTTTCTGTTAGCTGATGGAAAACATGATAAAACATGATTCTATTGTTCAATACATTTCGCTACCGAATCAGCCGAGTCCAGTTGGTTTCTGTGAGAAGAGGTAATGTCTTACAAACCTTATTACTACCCACGAACATCGGACAAAGGCAGTGGACGAAGGAGATTCAGTTGATGTTTTCTATTTTGAACGCACCAAGGTGTTTGATCGCGTTCCACATCAGCGCCACATCCAAAAACTCTTAGACTTTGGGATTATAAGAAGTCTCCTGAACTGGATTGGAGCCTTCCTGAGCGACTGTAGTCAAAATTTAACCGCAGGTGACTACTGTTCAGAATGTCGAAATTGGAGTCCCCGAGGTTCAGTGCTTGGGCTGATCCTTTTTTTGGAAATTGAAATCTGGGATAGTGATATTTGCAGATGACCTCAAACTATGGAGATTTATGAAATAAGAAAGGGATTCCCAGGTGCTGCCCTCGGCGAGCAAGAGTGGGTGCATGAATGTCAATCCCTAAAATGTAAAGTTATGCCTTTGTTATCAGCAACGCGCCGACACATTTTCTCTCACGACAATGTATCTTGGATAAACAACCATTTGAAACTGTGAGAATCTAAAAGACCTTGGCGTACTTATTCAAGATGACCTAAGTTTCAAGACACACAGCTCCAAAATCACAGTCGGAGCAATGCCAACTATGAGCGCTATACGAAGAATATTTGTTAATGTAAATGCATATATCGTCAGAAAAACATATAGTGCATTCGTGCGGCTGCATCTCGAAGACTCGGTGCGGGCTTCGTGGCCTTGGCTTCGGAAGGATATAGGAGTTCTTGAAGGTGTCCAATGACGTGATAGGAAGGATGCTCTCGAACTCAAACATTTGGCGTACGAACAGCGCCTGACTGCCTTAAATCTGTACCCCCTGCATTACAGGCAAGACGCAGGTGACCTTCTAGTATCGTTTCAGTTACTAAGGGTAACTGACCTGTATGTCAAATGGGCAGATTGTTTAAAATGGCACCGAGAAGGAATCTCAGAGGCCATGCTTGCCAGCTGAAAAAAAAACTGCGCCACGCAAACCAACAGTCCTTCAACAGTTTAACTCTTTACCAACTTGATTGTGTTCAATGGATGCCTAAAAATCGTCTTTTAACGGTCAACGCGAACTGTAAAAACCTTATCAAGCAGACTACAGAAATACTACTCCTTCGATTTCAATAGATCATTCAAAGTAAAATTGAGAGAGGTGAAAATTAATGGGTGCAAATGCAGAGACAATGTTGTACCCTGTTATTTCACGAATGCCTCCCCTTTTTTACCATTCATATTTCTATACGATTTACATACTCATACGACTTGTAAGTATTTTTCGAAACTTTATTACTTTTTATACATATGTGTGCCGTTTCAATGGCGTTTTGAGGATTTTTATCATATACTTCAAACATGCTGACAAATGTTCCCTGAGGACATTCGAGACGATCGATGGGTCAATCATATAGATCTTGCGGCATTTTATCCCCTTCCCCCAATTTTGTTTTAATTGCACACGCCGGTATTTACACTTTGGTCTTCTGCTGAGTAACTGTGCCTGATTTTGAAGACGACCTTGAGTTTGCCACATGCATAAAAACAAGGTAACAGCAAGTACGCATTCTATTCACATTATTCAAGGGAATAAACTGACGGTAATTAATGGTATAGATCATACGCATAAGCAAGTTTAGCGTTCCAGCACCCCTATATTTAGCTTTACTGACGTTTATGCAAACCGGTGCCCACGGCACAGGTAATTCATCAACCCACTGGATGTCAGTAATTTATTTCCAAGGTCAGTTGGTTTTAATCCGCCCAGACGACTGATCACTTATTTTCCAGCCTCCCTACCCTAACGTGACATATTAGAATATTCAGTTGACCCAATTCTGAAATATTTATGGCCTAGGTGGGAGTCGAATCTACATAGCAGGGCAGTCTTTTGCACAGCCCACGCTCTACTATTTAATCACAATTGGGTCGAGTTACCCGCCCAACTTACTGTTCGTATGGCATCCACCATTACGGATACAGTTAGCAAAGCTGCCAAACCCCCAGTAACAATTAAGTGAGCCTAGTAGGGAATCTAGTGGATTTTAGATGATTGCTTAGGAAATCCTTCCTTGGCAGCCAGCTTGTTGTATCCGTATTGGTGGATTCCATACGAGCAGTAAGTTGGGAGGGAAAATCCACCCAAATGTGATTAAATTCACGGCTCATGGTAGAGCGTTGGCTGCGCACAAGCCTTCCCTACTGTGTGAGTTCGACTCCCACCGAGGTCGTGAATTATTCAGGGTGGGTCAACTGAATTAAGCGAACCTGCCAGACCCCCTAATATTCGAATGTGTCAGTTGTCACAAGCATAAATGGCATACGCCTTATATTTGTCTATATAATGATAAGTTAATAGGAAACCTGACAGCAAACGCCACTAGGATGATTATAAGTTGATACGATCACTACTTCAAACACAGGAGTATGCTAACTGGGCTGAACGTGTGCTTACTCAAAATGGGTTCACCATTATATGTGAAACACTAAAGCTCCTGGTAGGATTACAGGTTAATCATATGGGCACTCCGAGCGTAGAATGGAGTAAGTTGCAGGATAAGGTGCCGAGTCAAATCGTATGGGCACTGTGCGTCAGACACCGAAATCGCTGATATAACTATAGGTTAGTCCCTGTTGATAGAAACCAGCAGGCGGCTAGTTGTATGAACTGCACGAAACACAGGGGATACCTTTGATTTGTGTGTTAGCACGCGTGCACAAAGATTCCAATTAATTCTGCCTACTCGTTACTATTAAGTAGACACAATGATGTGTTAATCCGGGGGTTGGCGACGAACTGATCTTATCATTTGTTCTTTTTCTGCAGACATTTAAGCTGCAAAGTGCAGCATCAGACCTTGTGGAATGGTCGCTGGACTGCGCGAAGCTTTCTGTCAAACCAGCCTCCAGAAACCTAAATATACAGATCCGCGTCGCGGACTCGTCGATCTTCGTAAAGGAGGAAACGGCAGAGAAAAACAGAATATTTCGAGGGAAATTTCAGGAAAAGGAGGAATTTGCAACCTTTCAAGTAACTCTGGTTCCAGGTATGCCGCCAGATAAATTAGCGTTTTCCTTCACTGCGTTGGCGGAACTTGCCGCGACGGGTATTTCCTTTCTGTCGAAGTTTTCAATTTAGAGGTGAAAAATTAGCCACAGCATTGTTAAAATTATTTTGACAAATCATTAATTATCCGATCGAAAACTAGGACTTCCAGGATAGCCTTGAATAGTCCAGTAACATGGCTTGCATACGGGATCCGAAATGCACGACGCCCAGACAATACCCATGTCACCAAGAGGCAGACCTGCTCACCTGTTTGCCTCGTTTACGCTCAACAATTTCTTCTTCCTGCGTAAGGAAAAATAAAATCTTCTGCAATGTCAGCCCCAGTTTACGTATCTGATACATTCCATGTGCGTCGCAAAAAACGTATAAAATGTCACCAATATTTTTAACTATATTTAAGATCAAAAACAACAATTAAAAATTAATACAGTGTAGCTGTCTTTTCATCCTAAATTCATCTGTAAACATAGAAAACATCCTCTTGTGTCAGTAAATGCGTTTCTTTTCGAGAACTGAGCGAGAATATAGGAAGAAGAAACCAAGGAAAGATATCTCGTCCACTTAGACCGTTAAAGTCAGTGTTGCCGCAGAATTTCATGCAATTAATTCGCAAAAGAAGGTTCACCTGTACACTGCAGAAACGGTTTCTGACGAAAAACCATCCAGGGCTGGCAGATAAGCCATGTGGTTACACCTTTTGGATTACTTTTTTTACTTGCCTTAATTTTAGACGTTCATGGTGACCATATAGTCAGCACATGTGCCAATTAAAAGTTCCGATACCTGTTTCTTCGATATTATTCCATTGGTTGACACAGCTGCGAGAGGTTTGGCTCATCGGTGGGTCCACGAGCATTCACCGTATTCTTTACGGTAGATACTTCAGTTTTTTAAATATTGTTTTTTACCTACCTCAGAAATTAATCACTATCTTAAAATAAATCCGTCTATTTGAAGCTTTACAGATGGAGAGTAAAAGTCGATGGAAGTAACTAGACTGACTTCTATCTGCTGTTGCGGATTAACTGCGCAATATTAATAATACATACAGCAGTCAGCCAGCTTGTGGCGACCAATAGAAGCCGGAGTATATTCTGTATTCGTATCAACTTTCAATCTACCCCTATAAAGCTGCACATTAATTGATTTCCTCTAAGTTAGCGATCCCTTTCTAAGTAAATTAAAACCACCTTGTCTTTGTGTTCTACTAACTTGCAAGTCTTCTAGAAGCATCTCGAACCCCAATTTTAAATAAGCTTCTGAAAGGTAGGTATCTTAAAAAGGCGACGTAAGGTCATTTCGGCGTGGCCTTCAATTTTAGTGCTTGTCCACTCTAAATTTTGAATTTTAAATTTCCCTGGTAAGGATTTCATAAACTTTGCTCAGCAGAAACACTGTATAAGTTAACTGCAACTTTTGTTCTAAACATTGGTAGAATTTAGGTGCCAACTGGAGATTGCCCTTCCAATCTCGTTAAAAATGTACAAACAGAACACTGCGCCGTGTGACGAACCCAGGACATTCGAAGTACCCTTCGGATCATTGAATTTGGTGGTCTCTGTCAGGGGGCCCAATCTACGCTGCGAACCGCCGCGAATATGTCTTCCTCCGCTGCCCCTTGGTTTAGATGTTGAGGTGCCTGTGACCCTGATCGGTGAGGACATCGACGTGCCCATGACCGTGACCTCGTTTTGGCCAAAGCTCTCCATGAAGTTTGACCAGACTAGCCTTCCCAGCACACGGAAGGCGGTTCTCTCGGAGGCGATAAAAACTGCTGGCCTTGGCCCAATTGACTGCCCCTTTACTGTGGCCTATCCGGATGGTCAAGGTATGGAACGGTGTCATGCTTTCCCCTGAATACTTTCGTCTGTTAACACCAAAGCTAAAATAATTGGAATGCACATTTTTAATCTTTGCATTTTTAAGCATTGCTAGAGATGGTCTGTGAGCGCTTCATTTATCGGTGAAAGGAGTACAAGAACTCTTCCTGCCAAACAAAATGAGATGCACCACGATTACAATCGCAAAAAAGCTCACAAAATTTCGCACTACTTAATTAAAATAAGTAATGACACCTTATGGTAAAAGTGAATTGAGGCGAACGTTCGCATTCCAAATGTGTGCATAGGAAGAGAAGAAGAAAGCATATCGATCACACGAATTGTGGTTTTATTCCTCTGAGCTTTTGAACTCTAATTGGAGTCCATCGTTAGAGATAAAAGCGTCAATCAAAAACCAAGCAACAGCTACAGAGGAGAGGGGACAATCAAATACCAGTCACGGCAGTCCGAAGATCTCTGCGCAGGGTGATGTATGCCAGAGCTAGATCGATCGATTGATTGACTGAGTTCTCAGTCTTCAATCAATTATCGGCCTGCTTTGTTGCCGGCGTGGGCAATTATCTTCGCGGCTGCGAAGTTAAACTCGTGACACTTCTTGTAGGTGTGGGCAGCCTCTTGTGAGAGTTTGAGAAGTCAGACGAATATAGCCATGATTCAAGTGATGCACCGGTGTTTTTCTTAGGTCTAAAGGCCATAATAGAGGTTCTTGTGCTAGAACACTGCCAACAAAAACAAGGGAGACTGTAGCGGCCATTTGTGACTAATTAGTCGTTACCAGCCAGTCATACCCAACCGCAGCAGTTTCTAACTACACCATTAGCCCCTGTAGAAATGCTTCCGTGTGCGAGTAAGCTGCAAGACATAATGGAACGAGTACGCCACGTATCTAATCGGCAAATGCCCATCTTATACTGTTCCTTTGCTCCAACCTTACTGGATTCTTAGCATTTTTGAGCCAACTGCGCACTCTCTTAACACCGTGGCCTGAACAGCACCCACAAGTATCTGAGAGAGCCAATTGAACATCCGTAGAGGCTAAATCCGTCCTTCCACTGCTTTAGGTTGCAGTAGTCGGGGTTACCTAACCACTGTGGACGCTACAGCTCCTTCTGTCAGATTATAGCTTGCTTGAAAGCGTAGGCAGGCCTAGTTTAAAAGTGTAACTCCGGGCAAAATGCTATTTTTTACACCGATTAGTCTTACTACTGAGCTTAGAAAGCTCGCAGCCGTCAGCAGAGTATTTGCAATTGCGAATTTCATGAAAATTCAAAAGACATCAACTGCATCATAATCAGTGGGGTCAATTTGATTGATCATATCGACGTTCTGCTGGCACTTGGCTAGTCATTCTGAGTTATCCCGTTTATGTTTGGCAAAGTTTTTTGACCTCTGAACTGTTGGGTTCGTTTATACCCCCTACATCCCCCTCTACACCTATTATCGTGCAGTATTGACACCGGGAGAGCAGAGTGATGGACCCGCCAGCCTGCGTGCTGTCCTCCATTTCCAAGCCGACAGCATCTGTCTTATCTCGCCCTACCCGCGTCCACCCTGTCTCGTCTTCTCCGCCTTTCCTGTTCACCACCAACGGCAGGCGGAGAAGAGTGCCACTGGCTCGCCGGACCTCAGTCCCACGGCGCCTGCACGTGCGACCCTTGCCTTCACGGCCGGCGCCGATTGCAGTCTGCTGAGTTGGTTTCACACGCTCACCTTCTATTCAATTCAACCAGTCCCCGAAACGGTAAGATGTTCCTTTTGATGGGGGCTGCAGTTATCTTGGTAACAATTGATTATGGTGATCATCACACCCCTAGTTTACGTTGCATAACTGTCTACTCATTTTGTAGTAGTAAGCATGTTTTGTTGTACTACTTTGGCGTTAGCTGTGCTACCCACCACAAACGATCGACATGGTCTGTATGAAAATTATTTTACACCCCAATCCCCGCGGAATTATTTAGTGATATGCGACTACCTTTTACGCGTATACGTGCATGAGTGTCTGAGGCGACGAAAAGCAGTTCTACCCGAGAGAAATCAGAACTCATAGGTCCTTGCATCCCCCAGTAGGTGTGTTTGAACCTTTGCGGATGTACAGTGTCAAAGAAAACAGTATTTAAGTGGGTAAATCTACTCCGATCTGTTTTAGGATGTAGCCAGCCTGGTTGATTGTTATGCTTGCGCGCTAATTGGAACCCCAATTTTTATAATTACTCGCTAACGTTTAGTAACAATGGTATTTTACCGACAAACGGAGAGCACCAGCACAGAGAGCTACCACCACCTGATGGCGCCCAATGCACCAGAAAAGCTTTGTGAGTGTGCTCTCTGTTTGTCAGCAAAATAGCATTTTTACTAAAACAGCTTCTGTTCCCACTTGCAGCTAGCAGGTCAAAGAGTCGTTGACTCAATGATTAGATAGATGCATCGTTAATCATATGTAGCGGGTTTGATCCTGCAGTGACGCAACACCTGGCGTTGACTATGGTTTTCTAATTACACCTTTTGATCCAAAAATGGTCACTCGATTCTCTCTTTTCATTTATACTCTCTCTAAGGGTCTGAACAGTGGTTGTATTCAGAGCACTAAAAGCACTAGGTCTAATTCAGAGTTTTGGGAAAAGACAGAATTCACTTGAATAAGGGCTTGACCGACTTCCGCGCGTGCTACGATGCGCGTCCAAATAATTGCGGCTATTCAAGGGCCACTTGAACACACCACCCCTCAGCTGATGGAGCGGGGACCCAATCGCAAACCACTTGAACTTGCTCCACTATCGCTTTAATGCAGCTGCCACCAACCACATACACCGCTCTCAGGGCTGCCTGGGTGCATTCCACGCAAGCCCTGGCTTCGCTAGCGACCATAGTTGCCTAAGACAACGAAGCAGGGTTCTGCGTGTTCCACATGTGCCTTCTGTCTTTTCCAACAACTTGGAATGTGACCTGATGATTGTTATACTCTAAGCGCCATGGCAGTGAGAGGTTGATCACGTGATCCAGCTGCAAACCCAATTGTACTTTTCACCTCTTCACTGAAATCTGAGTAAACTTGCTGAAGAAACTACTTGCCCCTTCAGCCATCCTCGCCAAGCGCACTTGCATGCGAAACCAATCAGTCCAGTTTTATGCACCTGTCATACTTCAGCCATGTAGATATATCTATAATTGATCGATTTATTGCCAATACAAGCGAACATGCGAGCCCCGGGAAGCAATTGAGAAGAAGAAGACTCGATCGCTGGGAAAATACGTTCATTCGCCTGGCGTCGCGACATCCGTAGCGGAGTCATCCTCCGAGACATGAGTAGGAAACAGTAGCAGAAACGGGTAATGCATGCACAAAAAATTGCAGAATTACTAGGATACAGTCATGACTGAAAATATACAGCGACAAACAACGTTAATTGCCTTCTTGCGCGTGGATAGTTTGTTGCGAAATGATGCCAATTCTCAAGTTGCGGCCCATTCGACGAGACCTGGCCACACGTTTAAATTTGATGAGGCCGAATAGGTGACAATCGGATGAGCCGACAACTACTTGAGTCATGGTTCACGGGCCCCCAATTCATGAACAAGTGCAATGATTTGCCCAATCCATATTCAATCCTGAGATTCAATCTGGCCAAAGCAGGCCGTCACTTGAGGAACGGGCAGGCCACCGTCTCATCGTACGCCAACACCGAGGAGCCAGACGGCCGAGTGATAATCACGCCCGAGCCCACCGCCTGTTATGAAAATTCAACAAGTCAGAGCCCGCGTGCCGTCCAACAAACTACCCACGAGCAAGAATGCAATTAACGTTAATTGTCGCTGTATGTTTGCAGTAATGACTGTATCCTATAAATACTACAAACTTCTGTGCATGCATTACCCGTTTCTGCTACTGTTTCCTACTATATCTCTGATGATGACTCCGCCATGGGTGTCAAAACGTCATGCGGATGAATGTATTGTCCCAGCGATCGAGTCTTCTTCTCTTTTGATCAATTTATTTCAATTTGTAATATGCTGTGTCCGAACGCATTTGAAAAGGTCCTCACGAAATTTCATAACGTCGTAAATTTCCGCGTATTTTGTCGCTTTTGAGGAAAATTGTGCTTTAACTGTCTTTTAACTAACATTTCTTCAGCTTTGATTCCCGGCCTGTTTTCATTATCCCCTTCTCTTTGCTAGGGCCCCACCACCGCCTCAACTGAGAAATCTCATCAACAAACCGCGTCCAAGACAACCGATTGGACGAGTCCCCTGTCTCATCGAAGTGCCGGCGGAATGAGTCTTAAGACTGCAAGTCACTTCACCATGTCCGATTTTGATGACATCTTGGGAACATCAAGAACCACAGAGGACAAAGTATCAAGTAAGCAGACAAAGCATTATTTATCTTTAATGCTACATATTTATTGAACAAACCTTAACTTTCACATGAATGCACAACGAAAATAACCACCTCATGGTCACTTGAGTTGCAGTATTGCATTCCATTGCGGCCATCTTTGAGCAGCTGTTACTTCCGAACTGAAAATCGGGCCAGAACATCGATGTGCTGTAGTCTTTCTGTGCTCATTGCCGTCAGGCCCGTGTAGTTACAGCGTCAACTGCAGCACCTGATCCCATAAAGAAGACCAGATACCTCTGTTGTCTTCAATTTGGCATAGGTTTGCATGACCGTTTTGTACAGGGAGCCTTTGTCATTGGTTGATGTCACTTTCGCAGTTTGAAGCAAGATTTCTGTGGCTTTCCAAACACTTTCAATATAAAATTGCTGCCAAAAATGTCCTCCTCGTGTTAGATGGCGTTTTTACCTCTAAATGCTCAGAATTTCTAGGACAAGAAAGGGCAGAGTCAAATGGAACCATCATACCTATCGCGAACCGTAGTTCCAGGAAGAATTAATTTTATATGGCCCACTCAATAGGATATGGGGACAGGGACGCCCCACCCCGCTCATTAAAGTGCTCGTGTGAACAATGAAGGATACATATTCCCTGCCGTCAACTGAAGGAGTTGCAGTAATTCGCTAGGGAACCAACTGAGCTTTTGAACGGGTTAAACTTTCTAGCAGGATTTCGAGGGGAATGGATGTCAGAAGTCGGGTTCGGTTGCGGTACCGCAATGCCACCGTCGAATCTGGTTGCAATGAAGAACCAAATTGTCATCATAAACGTGCAAATTGAACAACATACTGTTTCTGTACGTTATTACGGTCATCCCAATAAAGCCTGGAAAACCGGTATGATAATGGCGAAAGAAGACGGGTTTTTCGATGGTAAGCTTACTTCGAGAGACAGCTAAAGCTGGCTGCACATCTGACTTTAGAATGCCGAGGTAGTTGATTAAAAGATAATCTGCATTAACGGGCTCCTGCCATGCCGACTGAGATTGGCAGTATGCGTCACATGAGAAGGTCATGCACGGATCTATGTTGATTGGGGATGGAAACAACACGTCCACCTCGCATTCGACCAACGACTTCGCAGTCCATGCGTTGGGATGCGAGTCATGTTTTCATAGTTCGATGGCCATAATATGCAGCTGCTTTCGCAAATCTACCATCCTTGTCCTTTTGATCAAACCATCAAGCTGGGGCCTGAAGACGTATTACAATCGGTTAAGTTCCATTGAAGCCACCAGTATACATTGCAAGCTTTCTGAGAACAGAAGAAACAACGAGTAATTCGCAGTACGACTAATTTTATAAAGTATACAAAACTTGGTCTGGGATAGAAAGCTCAAACTTGATTCTTGTTATCAAGCTTAAAATGACACATCCTTATGTGAATGGCATGCGATTTCGAAATGTTTCAGATGTGACAAGCTGAAATTTATATTCATATACTGATCTCTTCTTAGTGTTTTTATGTTTTATTAATATTTTTACATTAACTTATGCAGGCCGTTCCTCGCGAGTGAGTTATGCGATCACTGCTAATGCTAGGTAAGTCACATTTATTTTTGGTATTCGAAAATCTTTCTGATCCAGCCTTCTTGACAGTCGTAAAAATAAGCTGATGCTCTTAGTTCTCTTAATGATGGCCGAATAAAAATATCCTTTTTTTCGTGACATATATAATTTCGGTGTGTTACCGGCAGGAGTTCGAATCACAGTTAACGCACTACAGGCAGATAAATAGGCTGTTTTAAGATGCAAATAAGATACCTATCACATGAATATTAGAGAAAAAATATTATTAAAATTGGATTATGGATGCTATGAAAAGTCTGTCCTGACTGCGATGCGCGATACCACGGTGATTCTCTTCTAGTCGGACGAGTTAGCCCAGAACCAGCGAAGAAACTCGCACAGTAAAAAATCGATAAACGATCTTGACATGCGGTTCTGAGGCCGGAGACTTGGTTTGAGTTTCCGACTGGCTTGTTTCATCCGCCAGCCATAGTCGATCTCGAACCCAGAGAGACTAAAAGTGTAATACAGATCAGCTGATTACTGTGTGATTGCGTGATGCATTCTGCCATGTCCAAGGGACCCCTTCCAGTTGACTGCAGTCTTAAATGCTCATAATCGCAACGGAGTACCTTGATTGCCCAGTACCGGTGTCATTTTACCTCGGACCTGCGTTCCGAAACAGAAACACAACACCGAAATCTTAATGGTCTTTTAATATGAATAACAGCAAGAGGGTTAGAAACGATCATTTCAGTTCGGCCTTCTCGAGCAGAAGTTAGTTCTCGGGTGTTAATTTTGTGAATTCATTCCATAGTCAATGTTATTTTAAAGTTAGCCAATTAATTCAGAGGCTCCCACTTTCAATAGTTAATTTTAAATCTCCTTTTAAAACATATCTGCCTCTCAATTATAGTCATTCCAGAACCACTGATTCGGGAGAGTCGCGGCTTTCCTACGCCAAAATGTTGGCGACGACACCTCAGCTTTTTGAAAAGGTGGAAGAAACCTGGCGATGCTGCGATGCCGAACTCACGGATATCGTTCGACGTTGGCTTGCTGTTCACGGGTTTCCGGAGGGACACCGGAGCCTTAGGTTCCCCGAAGACTTCAGACGGTTTGTACTCAATATCAAAGTAAACAGTAGATTTCTTATCTCATCAAACGTCACCCGGAATTCTGAAATGCGCTTTTTATTCAAACATATTAATTACTTATGGTTTTAAAAATTATGAGCGCACCACTTATCTCGATACATTTTGGTCACATCTGGATGCCGGCTTTTTAACAGGCTTTTTTCTGACCGCTAAGTAAAATCATGTACTATAAAAGACAGCTACCTAAGTAGTATTCCTTTTTGTCATTGATTTTGACTGCCTTTATAGATTCCAGTATATTTTTGGAAAACATGCAGAATAAATTATTTCTTCTACGCGTTTGGTAGCAAATTAAGTTTTCTTTAAATGTTATACTTAAAGAAAGGGTATATTTCAGTTTTAAAATCTTTTTAATTATGATTTTTTGACAATTTTCAGGTGTCCATTCATAGAACATCATATTCCTCAATATTTTAATGCTGCCTTTACTGTATAAAGCATGCTCCATATCTATTGCAACATTTAATGATAACTATGTGAGGTCTTCCTCAAACTGTAGACGAAAACGTACCTTTCTTTAAACAGCAATGTACCCAGTGCGCAGGTTTTAAAACTTGAATTCCAATATAGCAGTCAGTAGGTTTCAAAATTATTAGGCAATTTAGAATCCTTTTCAAAACTGAAACATACCTTTTCTTTACGTAGGCAATTTAAAGAAGGCATTATTTTCTACCAAACGAGTACAAGAAATCATTTTTTCCTGCACGTTTTCCAAAAAATATATTTTAATCTATAAAGGCAGACAAAATCAATGACAAAAAGGCAGACTACACAATTAGCTCCTATTTATGGTACAAACTTTTAGTTAGTGGTCAGAAAGAAGCTTTTTAAAAAGCCTGCATCCAGATGTGACCAAAATGTATTGAGATTAGGCGGCACGCTCATCATTTTTAAAACCATGCGTAATTAATAGGCTTGAATCAAAAGCGCATTTCAGAATTCCGGGTGACGTTTCATGAGATATGGAATCTACTGTAGGTTTTAAATTGCAGTTGAGGTTGTGATTAGCGTTTTAGACAATCGTCCTTCTCCCTCATAAAATGATTGCACACTAAACTTTCGAAAAAAATTTGCTTCAGTGATTTTTCCCAGTAGTGGAGAATATGCGAGTCACAGTAAGCAGTTCAGAAGAAGAGGATGCGATCAGTAGAACAAGAGTTTTAGTTTTTCTAATGTTTGATATTCCATCGGGAATCCTTAATCATACGTGATGGTAGCATAGTCTTGTTTTAGTGATTTTTGTTGAAAATGGGTGCCTCCATAACGAGCCGCGTGATAGATGCGCTAGACCAACCCAGGGACCAGCTTAGGGTACGGTAGGCGTTATTGGGGTTGAGCTTCCATGACCAATGTTGCACATGGAGGAAAGGTGATTGCCTCTGTTTTCGCTTATTTGATCTTGTTCTCCCACTTTGTCCCGTCATCACGGCCTGTCTGCTTCCCATCTTCCTGTAGCACTGCGAGGAGAGCGAGGAAATTGGCTTGTCGTGCCTCCAATATCATCCTCATCTGTTCGAAACTGGTCATTTTGTATAGTCCTTGTAATGATCTTGTGTCTTCACCCGCGTCTGGAGTGATCACCTGCGTCGCCACTGTTGTAACCTAGTGTGCTCCTGTGTCAACACTGGTTATATTGCTCCAGTTACGTGTTACTAAGAGAACGCAGAACAGGATAACTGCTAGTACTTTACTATCAGGTTTACTAGGTGTCCAGCAGCTTGCCCTCTGTGGTCAGTCTCGTCTCGGCAGCGTATCCAACACCAGAGTCCACCTCCTGTCCGCAACGTCGTATTTAAGGACCGGCAGCCTTTGTTCCCCATTGGCTCCTCCGCTAGTGGCTCATGCATGGAGCCATCATGCGTCAGCCATTGTGACGCTTGGCACGCGCGCTTTGCCCCTGGTCAGGCATGACCTCACGGGTGGCAAACTCCGGCCACGGTTGTCCTTTCGTGCTCGCGTGTCGTCACTTGAAGGTCACTCTCTTTGCCCGCTCTGCATGACCGGTTGTCTGTTCGAGTTCTTTATTCTCGTGCCCTCAGGACGGCCCAAGTTATGACTTGTCCGTCGTAACAAAAGGCTTGGTGGCGCGCATAGGGGCGCCAGTCAACTACATCCGATCCTTTCCCTGGCGTTCTGGGCTCTGCCTTAACAGCAAGCACAGGTGTGTGAGGGAGATTGGAGTGAGGTAGATGCTACGCAAGTGTACTGTCACTCAAAACTAATTCACGTGCAAGTTACTGTTCTTGCACCTCCCTGTTGTTGGAAGTACGGCGGACATAATCGTACCTGATGGTCCAATTGTCAGCTAAGAATGCGCAGCCTTAAAAACAGACTTCTTTCTAGATATACTCAATCAAAATTAAGGTCATCCTAGCTTATAACATCTGTTGATGGGACGATAGATTGTCGGTAGAAGCCAAACACTATTTCCGTGCATGTTGGTGGCAAGCCATGGACGCCGAGACTTACGCTGCGTCAACCATTGCTTCACTGACACGATGAAATCCCTCCTCAGGGTAAATCCTCGCATCTTCTATCATGACCATCTGTGGATTGGGGTTTGGAAGTTTGTCAAGTGGAGCATGAACTCGTTCATTTGCAGGAATGAGAGTCAATTAAAAAGGCTATTTAAGACATTTTCACTTGTACGAGATTCGGGCCGTCTTCCTGAAAGCTTGGTGCAGGTTGTGCGTGGCACGTGTAGATGGGTTGTTAAACCTCGTCAACCATTGTGCCCGAGCTCATCTCCGATCCTTTTGAGACAGCACTGCCATTGGAGGAAAGTGGATGTGAGATGAGAGAGAGTGTGGTATTCAGAGAACACAGAGTTCTACACTTATTAGGCCCATTTCCGTGTTGGAAGAGAAGGGGAATGACAGCAGGTGAGGTTTGTGTATTCTGTACATGCTAAGGTGATGTGGACGCGAGTGAACTTCAAGTGCGCTTCAGTCAGTGTCTACTGGATCAGTTGATTTGGTAATAACAGTATTTGGACGCCTGTAGTTGGCTCACCAAGAGTCTCTATGCGTGCATTTCCCGGCAGTTGGAGAATGGACTTGGCGTGGACAAGGACCAATCGATAATTGCCACCATCCCCCCCCCTCCCCTACCAACCCCATTTATGCGTAGCTGACGTTTGCTGTTCTCATTTACTCCGATGATGGCTTCTCGTGTGAAGGCGAAAGCTCCGAATAAAACCATCGTTCCAGAGATCGCGTCTTCCTCTTCTTTACAACACGAACCTGGGGCACGCATATTCGCTTCCAGTTGGAGAACTGTTTTAATTTATTGCACTGGTGACAACGAGTTTTTGACATTTACTACTGACCCGTTCCCCTATTGGAAGAATGCAGGTGCCTCCATAGTGTTGATTGACTCAAAACCCTGACTTACTGAAGTGCAGTAGCGTAGTAAAGGACACCGTTTAAGACTGCAAGTTAAGATCCCCACTCATTCTCCACCTACTTCAGCCTTGCCTTCCCTTCACCCGTCTTCCCTCAGTTGTCTGTCCCTGGAAAAGATTATGGAGGTGCAAACTGTTGCTGCCGCTTCACACTCCTCCTCAACCAATAGGCCGGGCATCCTGCCCAAGGTGGGCCGTAAAAGCAGCGCCTCCTCGCATCAAAATATCGTCTTACACAGTACCGGCCCCCTCTTCGACTGTTTGTCCCATCTCTGCGGAGTGTGTTCGGTGCCAGGCCTGTCCAGCTACATTCCCATTCCGCTTGGCCAACCAAGAGAGCTGCTTGCAGTCATCTACACGCAGTTGGCCGCGCTGACCACGTTTGTTAGAAGGTAGGTTCGCTCTCCCCCCCCCCCCTCCTTCCTGAGATGACCTCAGAGGTCATTGGTTCCAAAAAGGGCTTTCCAGTCCAGTTAGTGTAGCTTAGTTTACTTGAGAGAAATTTAGAGGTGTACCTTCGATCGCCTTCTTTGTTATAAACAGTGAAAGTGCAGATGTCAAAATTTAGAAATTTAAAGCATCTTTACCCTGGTGCAATTTTGAAGAATGCGTAAACAGCAGAATTTAGCGCCTACACTAATTTCGAGAGTGCTTATCAGCTGCTTCCTCTTGTTGCATAACGTGAATAACGTAAGAGAAAATACAAAAAAGAATTCATACAGAAAAATCTATGAAAAGAGCAGGGACTTAGGAAATGGCTAAGAGGCTAATCAATAACGTAGCAAAGTTAAAACACTTGACAGCAAAAATGGGGTAAAACGTCTAAGGCAAAAACGTTGGGAAGGGAATTATGCAAACAGTAAGCTGGTGTTACCACGGCAGAGTTAGGTTCACCACATGTTCCAGTTGTTAACATAGGTCGGGTCTAAATCGCCGTATGTATGCGCCTCCCAGTAGCGTAAGGTGCGAGTTTTTCATGCCCAGACAAGTATTCGGAACGACGTTTTAGGACCCACAGAATGGTTCATATCTAGTAGATATTCAGCAATCGATTAATGATAAGTTCTGCTTTCTTGTTTCAATAACCAGCTAGGTAAGTGATCCTTGGTTCTAGTTGCCAATTCTGTATTTTCGCTTACGTTATTCACGCTATGCAACGAAAGGAAGCAGCTCGCTCGAAAATTATTGGATGCAATCAATTCTGCTGTTTACGCAATTTTCAAAATTTAAAGTCAAACGACATCGAACAAATAACAAAATAAATATTCAAAACTTGACAGATAGACAAACAATTTTTAATGTTAGCAGCATTGGCACTAATATAACCGTATGTAGATGCGCGCTGTATTATTTCGATAAGATACTCATATGCTCCAGAGAAAACAGAATGCGCTCGGGAGGCTTCAAGCACAAAGGGGAATGCGCGCTCAGTTGACGTTATAAAAAACCCTAACTAAACGCTACTTAAATGCGTAAGGTAGCATTATATTTGGTAAAGTATATTCACTGTAGACACCAATACGACAGTGGTGAGAGGGATTTGTGGCCAGAAACACAATCTTCATCCAATTGCCTTTCTACGGACGTAGAGAGAATAACATCTTGCGAACCATCTTCAAACATCTTCAACCATCTTATTAGAGAAGAACTGCCGTTTACTTAACCTAGCGGCAAACAACCTTATTTTTAGTAGGCAATTTCGCAAATTTTTGTGGTCTTTAATTCGGAGAAGTTTCCAAGCTCAGATCAACAATCCTACTGAAGCGGAATGTTTGTGTCAGATTATTTGGCAATTTACGGGAACCCAACGGATAAAAGATCGAGATGATCTAATCGTGTTGTGTAGGAGAGTGGGCGAGTACGAGTTTGTTTGTACGTCTTTAAACAGTTTAGAGGAGGAGTATATTCCAATTTAAAGACTAACACAGCCCATTCCATGCAAAAAATCCCGGAGCTAACATATTTAGATTGCGGCGCTGTATAGCGGTTCTCTGTGTTGATAAATTTTGGCAATGATTTGACATGCAATCCAAGTGACAGGAGATAGCACCCCTACTCATTTTTCAAAGATAGATATAAATAGTACTTATGGCATTTGAGCAGATGAGCGCCGTAATTCAAGGGGTCTGCGGTAGGCATTGAAAAAAATCACATTTCAGCCATTTAATTTAACGAAGTGCTTGAGCAGTCCACGAAAGTTGGAAGATGCAAATTAGGGGTATATAAACGGACAGAGAACAGGTAATCTGAGTTTACTCGCTGAAAAACATCTAAAAATATCAGATATTACGTTATATGTTCATTTAATTCTAACCTCAACCTTGTAGCCTTAATCCAGTCCAATCTCTCAACTCAACTTTAACCCCCAACACTCTAGCACCAAAATTCCCTCCAACCCTAACTCTAACTTTGAATCTTAACCAAACTCTAAGCTTAACTCCAACCGTAACCGTAAATCCTAATTCTAAACGCTTATTCAAACCGCAAAGTCCAAACACCATGCCCCGAATCCGATTCGTAATCGTAAACACCTTCCGCTGGATAAAGCCCTCCAAGCATATATTAGGGTGAATAGGGTAAACCTTTACAACTGCGATCTTCCAGGCCCGGTTCCTTGCGAGAAGAGAGAAGTCAGAGTAAGTCCAGAGTGGCAAGAATAGTATATTCAGTACAGAATGAATGAAAAATAAATAAGAGTCGATTTGACCCTCGGACGAGCGTAATCCATTCCCTACACGGGTTGGGTCCGAAGTGATTTCTGTTGGCAGTCACCGCACTGGGGTCGTGTATAGCTGGATTGAGGCCAATCTACTAAACGAGGCTAGTCTATTAACACGCGAATCTCATTTGACGGATTGAGGTCAAGCTACTGTGGATTGAGGCCACGATGGTAAGGTACGGTACGTACGTTCACCAGCGTCAGTTTGCGCATGGCCCCAAGGCATGGCGAGAACTTCCTTCGCGCGAGGTCCTATGCCCAGAGTACCCTCGTATGTGGGGTCACGCGTTGGGAGGGAGTCAGACTGCAGTGACACTACATATCTTCTTGAGTAAAGTCAGCAGACATTTTTGTTGTTATCAAAACTTGGACTTACATTTTAATCGTTACTACGTTCTGATTCAAGCATAGAACCTTTTTTTGAATGACTTACGTTAGACTGACTTGTTTATAAGTCATGATACAGACCACTGAATATTCTCAAACAGTCAAAACTGGCAGAAGAAGGAAAGGTTGTTGGAAAATCTGGTCCGTCAGCGATACCACAACCTTGTACCGACGGGTCCTTAGGTTTAATTTCTAATCTGTTGGTCACTGGGTATTCATTCAAGCTCAATAGCACTTCAGCCGCGTATTTGATGCCTATCCGAAAGTCACGCTGGACCAACTTGTCTATCCAGACGTCCGGAGAAGATGTAGAATGAAAGCTAGATTGATGTGAGCCATTTTCTTGGGATCCAGATGCAACCACCTGCAATTCTGTGGACGCATAATTGTTCATTACATGCTTTCTTTGGTCTGTAGTGTGTGTACTCGGATCACTACAATCATCAGGTCGAATCCCAAGTTGGTAGTTAAAAGGCAAGAGGACAAAAGTAGCTGATGTAGCCCCACTCATATACCCCTAGTCCCAGCATCTTGTCCTGCAAAAACGGTGGTTAAAGAGTTTTTGGGTGTGGGGAAATAGGAAAGGCAGAGAAGGAAAATTTTAGAAGTAAATTTAAAGTGAAATACTGTAGTCGAAGTTGCCTCCAGCGGCCGCTGGGAGAAGGTTGTTTCGCATGCAAATTGAAGGTGTGCGCGGCGCTTCGCGCCGCGGACTATACTGATATAACTCCAGAACTTTAAATTGGACAACAGGTAAGTTGAAGTAGACGACCTCCTAACCACCACTTCATTTTTTCGGGAGATGCAAGAAACCTGCAATTTGATAATCAGGTTTTTTCCGCAATAAGTTAAATGATAATACAGACTAGGGAAATCTACAGATATAAATTAACAACATTTCTAAATGCAATAAAATAAAAAGGCATTTAGCATTTATTAAAGTATATTCCACTGCGTGTCCTAATTCCCCACGCATAAAACCCGATAACCACCATTTTGTAGAAGAACATGCAGGTTGTAGCGATTAATGAGTGGGGCTGCATGAGCTACTGTTGCCGGCAAGAGTCACTAGAATGAGAGTTTTATCGTATACAGAACTCCCAGTTGCAGTCTCAGGTGAAGGTGGCCACTGGCGAAGCCAGGACTGGTCCTGACTGCGTCCAGCCAGGCCTGAGAGTATTGACTGTCTCTCTTGTGGGGTGATGACAGCTGCTTGCACATGACTGTGAAGCGAGTTCAAGTGGTTTGCTATTGGTTTGCTAATGGTGTGCTGCAAGTTGCTCTACATAAGCATTTCTTGGTCACTGTACCTATCTTTCCCTTTAAAAAATTGACCTAAACTGATCTACTCGGTGTAAATGCATCACCTCTCCACTGAGGGATAGCAGATGACAGAAATAAGGATACAGAAGGAATGCAATGAAGAGATCCCTCATCATCTTGTAGCCGAGCGCACAGATACATAATGGCAATACGGGAGTGGCATGTCAGTACACTCTAGTAAAAAAAGGATGAATAACTGTAGTACACTCGGTTGTTCCACAATCCGCGATCGCAGCCGATCGGACTTGACTTTAAGAATGTTTCCCAGCGCAGTTTCGTTGACTTGAAAACCCCAGGCTTGATAACGAACCTTCGAGGTCGGATAAGATCCATCCAGAAGTCAAGCACGTAAGTGCAACTTACCCATATCCGAAAAAGTGTAGCCATAGAAGTGGTCAACCAGAAGGAGATGGAAACGGGTACCGAATTCATTCAAGAAGTTGACCCGGTTCTGTCCGTCCAGGTATTTGCGTGCTTCGTTGATGACCTTTTGGACGAAGTCGCATACATGCCGGCAGGCCTACAGAGGCAAAAGGGTGGAGAAAATTTAACTACAGGACCAACTCACAACAGCTTTTGAAATGTTTTATGAAAAGTTCTCGTACACTAACTAATGTATGTATGACGGCTTGTAGCGGTCTAAGTAGTGGTTGTACTCGGATCACTACAATAATCAGGTCGAAATCTCCAGGTAGAAGGTAAAAGGCAAGCGTCACTAGAATGAGTTTTATCGTATACAGAACTCTCAGTTGCAGTCTCAGGTGAAGATGGCCACTAGCGACGCCAGGACTCGTGCTGACTGCGTCCAGCCAGGCCTGAGAGAGTTGACTGTGTGTTGTGTGGGGTGATGACAGTTATTTTCACATGACTCTGAAGCGAGTTCAAGTGGTTTGCTATTGGTTTGTTGCAAGTAGCCTTAGCGGATGTTGCCTGCAAAGGCCCTCTGCTGCTTTGGCCGAAGGGGTGGTGTGGGAAGTGGTCCTTAGGGAGCCGCGACGACCTGGGCATGCGTATGCGTGCGTGTGTGCGCGCGTATTTTTGCGAGTGGAAGTCGGTCAAGTGGTCATCAGGGCACCAAGTGGAACAGGCGCTTGCGAAGGCACATGATGTTGGGGCAAGGAGCATTGGAAGGGGGAACAGCATTAATGGGCAGTCCGCCACAAGTCGAAGCTGAGCAATAATAAGATCTATCTTCTGCTACCCTCATCCAGCCTCAGATCGGCTGCATATAGGATTCGAAATCGAGATATTCCCTCAGATACAACTGAAAAAAGTGTTCGTTCGCTAGGCTACAGTTCTACGCTCATCATAAGATGCGTTTGGAAATTTCGACTTTATTTGGTGTGTGTTTTTAGGTTTTCCGATCGGCATCCCAATATGGCCGACAAATAGTGTCAGTTAAAACAGAAATAGTGATTTCCAGCCCTTCATCGTTTCCACTATACAATTTTCAATGTGGAACGTGAAACCATCTGCTAAGGATTCTGGCCTGCATCCCCAGTACATGCTAAATTTGGGATGATAAATGGTATGCTATAGTTCGATTGTCGAATGCTAATTTCAAGTGAGCTAACTTCCCCGTAACCTTTTTCGAGTTTTTGAGTTCAACTGAAACGATATAAGGCGTCGTCGAGAGACGGTGGCGCATAAGTAAGAGGGAGGCAGAAGGAAAAACGCACCTTAACTTGTTCCTATTGAACTCATAAACAAAAGAGGTCACTACAACTTAAGTCCAAAATTAAACCCTTCTGACCTTCAACAGATGGTTGGCGTTATTTCACGTACATTTTATGAACATTCATGAAATTTGCTCCAACATACTGTACAGAAAACAGAGGCTTAAATATGACTTCTTAAAAAGATTTACCCATGAAAAATGGTATTTATTGGCAAGAGAGAGTATAAATTGTTTTCGGTGGTTTGGTTTTAGCCAGGGCGGCTGCATCCCACATATCTACCCGGAGCATCTGATGGAATACACTGACTACGTCGACTGGATTAAATTCGACCGGCCAGGTGCCCCAACCAGCCAGTTAGAATTTTTGGCAACGCCCTTCACTGCCGAGAAAATTAAGTCAAGCGATGGGCTGCCTGACGGAACATTTACCTTCTCACCAGCGACTTCCGCGAGGATTGAGGGAGGGATGCAGCGGATGCGACTACAATATGATCCGCTGCCAGAACTCACGAGGGAGGAATTTGAGCCAGTGTCTAGCAGAGCATGGACTGATCTCATGCTGCAAGTGATAAAGGTAAATTTTATTCGAATAAACTAGTTAATTCCTCTTTCAGGTGACATCAGAATCGCTGGATGTTCCTCGCGGTACCAATACATGAACTATATTAATAAAGATTGGCTACTTATTTCATTTAATTAGCCTTAAACATATTAGTATTGGTCAGTGCCGTGCCGACCTTGGTGGCGAACCCTAAAGACAGAAGAGGGTCCGTCTTCAAGTGTTGTTGGATGCCAGTTTAATGTCCACCTTTCTCGTTCTTCTTCTACAAAAGTAGCCGATAAATTTAAAATAAGGAGGTACAATCTTTGGAACGGAAATTTTATTCATCTACCATCTTGGATTTTCACTTGAATCCCTCATCGGATACAATAAAAGGCAAGAATAATGACCGCACAATGGAAGCAGTATCCATAGGCTTTGACTGAGATGCAACCACTGCTGGATTGACCTCCTCCCAGTCGTTAAGTACCGCGATTTCTTTACTAATGCTCGTTATAAGGTTGATAGTATGATGGTAATTTTGCTCCCGAATTTTAACTGAAAGCACTGTTTGTCTCCATCGTCCTCGCGTGAATAATTTCTCTGTCCAGGCGAAGTCTGCTGGCTGAATATGGAGAGGAAAGTGCGTTGATTTTTTATGGAGAGCACGTCGGGACTCACCACTCACGCGTGGTGGTCAACTCTCACGAAAATATTGCTGTTGTTGGATTTGAGAACTTGGTGGGTCCCGTCAAATGCGGAACCACTTCAGAACTTACGTCATTCCTTGTCACTGCTACTACTGCTGCATGCTTAGTCACCCCCGTTTGAAGCGGTCAGATAGCTTCCTCGGTATAATTGTCTTGCTCGCAACCACCCCACATGGGTTAAAAAACTTCAAAGATTTCTTTTCGTGTCAGTACCCCTGGCTGTCTGCGCGGGATCCCAACCCCAAGAAGTGTAAGAAGGACGTCGGAGACGTTCTTGACCTATAGGAGCGTAGAATGAAATTTACGGCTGGGGCAGTTCAGTGTCTCATATCATTTTGACACGCAACGGGCGAAACAAAGGTGCTGGTGACCAGGCGGCATGCGCGAATGCGACGCTTCAGAAGAATAAAATTCATTTTCCACCTATTACATTTATTTCGCAGCTGTAAATTAGACGTTCCACAAGTTCTTCAATCTTTTGGTGCCTCAACTACACAGGCCTGAAAAATTACTTCTCAGTCATTTACTGACTTTTGCAACAGTGTGTTCATCACCATTCGAGTTTCCCACGTCTGAGATTGGGTTTTTGGAGCCATCGGAAGTAGAATCTTGCCTACTTTTGATTTTCGGATTTTAATCTCGTTAATTACTGACGATGAAGCCCTCAAAAGTCGAAAACAAAATGTTTTTTGGACAGAAAGAAGCTTAAGATAACGTGTGGTGATGAATGCATCATCGACCTCTGTTAATCTCAACAGAAGTAACATCATTACATGAGGAACCCTGCTTTTTCCCTTAAATATAGTTTTGTAGGATGGCTAAGCCGGTGATGCGCTCACAGCACTGCAAGTATCATGCTAAGTTCCGTATATGAAGAGGGGGAACTATATTCGAAAAGAGTGATCGTCGACTAGAGAGGGTTCCCACAAGTCAGAAATCAGGTAAGACCGATTTGGTTGGACAGTTTACTGTAGGATGGGAGCTAATGAAAGATTCTGCAGAAACAAGCTGCCCACAGTACAGATGCCTGTTAATATATCTGTGTGCTGTGTGCCTCTGCGCAGGGTTGCGAGGTCCGGGGGTGTCCTCCAGCCAATCAGGAAATGGCCCTCAGTGATTGGCGTCAAACTCGTCAGGCCAAAGGTTCAAGATGCGAGGCATCGACTCGACAGAGAGGCGACAGTATGGGCGCGCAAGTCTTCGCAGGTGAGGACGCAATGAGTTGCTGTGTGCTCGCGCCTCTACGCGCAGGATTGAAAGGCAACCCCGGTGACCGGTCCTTCGTTGCCTCAGCCAATCGGAAGAAGGTGCATAACGAGCTCGCGAGGCTAAAAGCCGAAAGGCGAGACATCGACCCGACCGAAAGACAGGCAAGAGGACAATGCAAGTGACTTACGCGATCATTCGGCAAGAGCGTGTGACGGTCCGGCCGCGAAATCGAAAGTATCAGGAGGCCTGCCAGCAGCAGGAAAAGCTGAGCCAGCGATAGTGGCGTACGGAAACTCAGTGGTGGTCTGTAGTCCCGACGCGCGGTAAGCTAGGGGCCGGCACACGTCTCTTTTCTGGTGGGAAGTGGGCGTGGATGCGTAAACGTCATGTGAGAGTTAGTCCCTTGCCGCTTGATCAGTTGCTTGACCAATAGCAGTTTATGATGCCTGTGATTGGCTGACCCAGAGGCAGACCAAGAACTGCAATCACGCGACCACCTGCATGGCATGGCGCAGGCGATGAAAAATGCTACATTTGCCACTTCCTAAGGAATAAGTGACAAAAAACTAACAACAAACGGACTTTTGTGAGGAAATATCATTTTGAACATGAATATTGCAAATCTAAGTTCAACTGCCTTCGTCCACAGGTACTTCTTCTCACATAACAGGCCTTTAAAGTAGATGAAGGAGACACTAATTCTATGCGCTGGGGAACTAAAAAGGCAGCATTCTGTGTCCGCCGGAAACGACGTAGATTAACACTTTCCTAGGAAAGCTGGGGCAGCGGTTATCTGCGCGTCAATTCGTTTGCATCAAGAGAAGCTTGCGGGGCAACTAGTCCGCCTTCACTCTTTTATCTCAAGCTGACCTAGCTCATGTTTACACGTTCCCTTTACACCTTACTTCCTCTCAGGGTAAGACCCGATCGCATACTTCGATCATTGGTCGATGCAAGAGTTGCAGTTGTGTCACATCAAGAATTCGTACATGTAGCTTTCGTTGGCACTCATTGTCTCTTTATTGGCTATGCAGGAATGTTTTCAAGATAATTAGCCTTTAATAACCTCATCTATTGAACACATTTCTCTCTGGCTGGTTTGTGAGGGGACGTCCACTCAGATGCAAGTGCCGGACAAGGTAATGAAATTGACTCAACTGCGTTCGTCTCGACTCCACCAGGGTCAACTCGGGGTCTATGTGCAGTTGACCTCCCCGATAGCAATCGTTGGCTATGGTCATCGTTTGGTCGCTTGCCTTCCGTACATTTCCTGACATCTTTTCCTATTTTCACTCAAAACGTTTTCAGTGTTTCGCATTGTACCGCGAGGAGCATAACACGATGAACACGGGGAGGAGGCTGTCAACTTCGCGGTCTTCAAGCGCGCGATCGAGATCCCTGTCCTCAATCTCCGGCACGCACTCCACAAAGAACTTCCAGTCGTCAAGTGAAAGGCGGTTCTTGGAACTGTGCACCAGAACCGTGCAGTCCTGCTATGAAAGACTGAACGAAGCGAACTCTGCGCCTGATCCGGAATTCGTCTCCCGAATGCGGACTATAGCAGTAGTCAACTTTGATACCGACTTTCAAGATGGCCTAGTTTTAGCCTGTCTTATGTCTGCTTTCATTCCTTCCCTGGTACGTTTATCTTAAATCAATTAAATCTTCGCTCTCTGGCAAAATATGTTGTCAAAGACGCAGAAGGAGCTTGTGTAGTCCTCTGGTTAGTTGAACGAACCCGTCTATCAATTCTAACCCCATCAGCTAAGGTATGTGCAGTTATTGCAAGTGCAAGTGTTGCTTCTTTTTTACCGAGATAAGTCCGGTCAATGTCATCGCAGGGCTGGGTAGACGAGGAATGGAAACGATAGGTTATTTGAACGAACTAATCTATCACGTCTAACGCTCTGAGCTAAGGTATGTATAGTAACTTAAAGTGCAACTGCTGCTTCTATTTAAGTGAGATTAGTCGTGTCAATGTAATGGTAAGGCTGGGTAGACGAGAAATTGGAACGGCCGACTTAAATTAATAGGCAACGAATATGGTAGTTGTTTTAAAGTGTCTTTCAAAAAGGAGACATCTCACTCTACGATTATCGTCTAAAAGACTGTATTCTTTAGGTGCCTGAATTCCTCTGTGACGTGAAACTGCGTCCCAAGACTGCTGCCCACCGGTTCCACAATGCCATTCAGGTAGTTCGGATGATGCAAAGTATTGGCATTGAATTCGATTTGAAGCCACTCGATATTGTGCGCCCTCATCCGGTGAATATTCTCCTGCTTCTGCTCCATCTGTTCCGGAGTCTGCCTGAATACAGCGTGCGGACCGTCGTGGACTTTTCAGGTACGCTGGCAACGATATTAAATGACAGTCACGCTTCCCTGCCATTCAGGCTTATTTAGTTTTGTAAGAAGCTGAATAAGGCGACTTGTGGCATTTTTCCCTCCACCCATGAACCTGCCTAAGCGTGTTATTTGTTGTTTTCAACCAAACTGAGTCAAAATAGTCACCTTGAATACGCTGGCGCCGTTTTCGTTAGCCTCCGTTAGGCATTGAATGTTGTTGAGCGCATGTGGAGGGCGTGTAGGCGAAACATTCGATGCATTGTGTCCCACCTCATTACCCTCCATTGGTACGCGAGATGGGACAGCGGTGAATTAACCGGAGATGCCGAGCTTCTTGTGCACATATATATGCTGACGTTAGTATGGAATAGAAGCGAAATGCGAGTCCCAGAATGTAATTGAACAGAAGCCGATGTGATCGCTGAGATAAGAATTTTATTCGCTTGACGTTTCGAAATCCGTGGCTGGCGTGCGGGCAGTGACCTGCTGAACTTTCATCATCCACGGTGGACTTGGGTGGGATGATTGTTCGGCCATCTGGCCCCCTGTCGCTGGCCTCAGACGACGCTTTGGCATGTTTGTTCCTGTGAGGCCGAAATTTTCGCGAGTGGTGGGAGTCACGTGTTACTCCAGTCATGGTTAAGGAGCCCCCGGTCTATAAACAAGTGCAAAGAATTGTCAAATCCATATCCGGTGCTGAGGCGCAGGTTGGCTAAAGCAAGGCTGTTATGACCCGCCTGGTACTGCTAACTAAGTCGAACGCCGAGCCAAGGAACCCGTAAGAGTGAGACAGAGAGATGACCGGTTGGCCAGAGAGAGAGAGGGAAAGTTTACTGCGACAAGCACGTTACAGCAAGCCAGAGCAAGTCAAGTCACACACAGAGTGCATGTACTTTAAAGGGAACGCGAGGGGCATCGTGCGACGATGGGCCAATCAGGATCAGAGGAAAATCGATAGTCACGTCACGCTCTCATGACAGCTGCGTAAGATGAGATCGCGGGCCTTTCTATGAGACGAATAATCATGGGAATGGGCGCGCCGCTTGCGCAGGCTATCTATCTGTTAGGCGTATGCTAACAGAGTAGTCGTGGGAATGGGCACATTCCCAGCAAAGGCCAACGCCAGGAAGCCAGGTGGCCGAGCAATCATCACGACCGACACCACCACGTGTGATGAAATTTCTGCAGGTCCCGGCCCGCAGGCAGGTCATCAGTCCATTAGCGCACAAGCGGACAATTATTCTTGATAGAGGGACGTCGTTTATTGTCAAAGGTATGCCATAGCGAGGGTATTCTATGAATACTGCAATTAGCTGCGTATGAATTACCCGTTTCTGCTTTTGTCTCTGAGAATGGATTCGCAATGGATTTACAAACTCCAGGCGAAGAACATTCTTGTCCCGGTAATCGCATCAGTTTATGCGGAATGGCTATTCTAAGTTCTTCATAAGCCGATGCCTACGTGCTCGCTCTTCAAGGACCAAAACAGAACCAATCCCTACGATTTGGCATGCGCTGCCATATATCAAGGATGTGTCGGAGGCGACTGAGCGCATTGCCGCAAGACTAGGCGTCGTAATCGCACACCGTCCCAAGGCCACAATGCGCAGCCGGATCATAAGAATCAAGGATCGATTAAATCCCAACGAGCAGCCGGACGTAGTGCATCGCATACCATGTCTAAACTGTCCAATAAATTACACGGAACAGACTGGACGCATGCTGAGTTCGCACATACACGAGCATAAGCTGGCTGTTCGATGGGGTGATGCATAATCGCAATTCGTGGCCCACACCTATGAGACGGGTCACGAGTTCAGCTTCGCAGCTGAGAGCGTAATTGCCCACGCCAGCAGCAAGATGGGCCGAGAAATGATTTAAGTCTGGGCATCAGATGACAATGCAGTTAACCGATGCATCGAGCTGGCGCCCGCATATATCCAGATACACGGCACTGGTCTTTAACTGTTCCTGTCCCTCCACCCCACCCTGCCTTTAAGACGGTCAATTGGCCCCGTCGTTGTTGTTGTTCGCTTTCGTTGATGATTTTATCTCTGACAATGGACTTCTGCAAGATTTCGAAAGCTCAGACTAATAAAACCATGATTCCGGAGCTCGACATGGCTTTTTCTTCTCAATCTATTATGGTAAGTGGCAGTGGCTACTTCTTACGGTGGTCCTTACGGTAGTCTCGCTATTGTAGAGTCGCACATATCCTCCAAATAAATTGCGGTACACGTTGAGTTAGGAGCCAGGTTGTGCGCGGCACTTATGACCAACTGTTAAATTCTACGAAGAGCTCGGAGAAAAGTGATTGATGAAAACCAGTATGATGTGTGTCGTGCATGTCCGCCACACTACAAACTTATTCACACGAAGGATACCAGTGCTGTGCACACTCCATGGATCTTGCGGTAGATCTTGTTGTCCGTGAGGAACCGACTATTACTGGGTACTTGTAACTGTTCCGACAAGTAATACATGCGTCTAAAACTGTTTTATTTCTGAAAAAATCATGTCGCAGTTCATTTCTTTATTCAATTCTTACTGTTGCAAGTTGAAACTCGCTAGACCAGCGAGTCTTCCCAAAAATATTATCGAAAAAAGGATAGCGGCCACTTAAATAGATATTTTGGACTAGGTTCTAATCACCATGCTAGTGCTTGATATGACGCTAAAATACCCTTATTCAATCAATCAAATGTAGGTCTGCTCCCTAAATACTTCGAGCTATCATCCTCAAAGTTCAATGGTCTGCTTGACTTCGTGATTAAAATAAATACGTTAATCCACTGGGTTCAAATGTCTTAAACTAACTGTTACTTTAACTTAAGTAGGCGGTGTGTATGGTCTTTTTGTGGGACTGACAGAGTGCTTGTCGCATCTGAATTTTGTCCTCTTTGGACTCACTCTTGTTTGTGTTTATGGGTCCAGACTTCCGTCGGGTTCCTCAATAGCCAGTTTTTTGCCGAAAGCGCCTTCTTTGGTATATTCCTAAGAATCCTGTCTACCGGTCTATACTCGTCTATACTCGGTAGACTTAAAGAGAGCTCAGAAATGAATTACATACCTTACGTTTGCCGACTTGGGTTCGAATTCCGGGTGTTTAATCTTCTGGGATCTCACTGAACACCACTCTCAGTGAAAACTGTTTATTTTAACTGCAACCATCTTTTACGTTCAAACGATTGCATAGTAAAAATAGCCTTCGTGGATCCGACACGCGACAGGAGTTATAATTGCCGAAGTTGGACTATATCCAATCCTTCTGGTAAGAACCGACGCTTTTAAAATGAGTAAACCCAATTTGCATTCAAACGCAAACTGGGTGGACATTTACTCGACATATACCGTTCATGTGCACAAGGAAGCAGTAGTAAACTACACATTGGCCAGACTTACAGATAAAACTTGTACATACTTATATGTTACTCACTATTTCATAGTAACATATTTTATGTTGGATATATCATGCATACAAGAAACGACTGAATGCTCTCACGGGTACATTAACGTTACCTGCAGCGAAAAGTTATACATGTATATATGCTACTCACTTTTTTATAGTAACATATTGTATATTGGATATTTTATGCAAACTCTTTTTCATAGAGTCTTCAAAGGCATTGCCTTCTACCCCAAATATACTAAATTAATACTGAACTATACGTACTACTACCAACTAAGCAGGTAGTTATGTAAATTAAATTCGGCTATGGCGTCATCGGTTGCACTCGCCCATTTACTCCTTTCCAGCCCCACTTCATGCTACGGCGAGCCAGCATCTGACTTTGTCGAACCCCTTCTCTCACCCCTTGGTCTACAAATGCTGCATCCTGGGAGCATCTTTGGACCAGTTTGCTATCGCAGAGGGCAGTACTTCCTCCAAGACGACTGCTCATGGTAAAGCGGGCAATACTTCCCAGTTGAAAGTATCCAGTAAGGGAGTTTCCAGTCCACGGCACGTGGAAGTTGTTCTCCCAGCGAACAGCAGTCGAGAAATCACTCTGGAATTTAGGTAAACAGCATTCACTCTAAAACACTGTTAAAAAGGGGCGAAACCGTTTCGTGCTCTGAAGCTTGTGGTGGGGTTCAGATACTGGTGAACACCTTAAGGACAATGGCCTCTTTTTTAAAGGGAGGCACAGCTTTTTACTTATACTTTAAAGGTTTTGAGCTCTGTGAACTTTAACAGAGGAATTGATATTTTTTAAAAAAGATATTAAATTGCACCCTGACTCACAGATGTCACGTTAGTTTGTCCCCTAATTTAAGCGATTAGTAGCCGTTACTTGTTTCGACAGAATTCACGCTCGATGTTTGTATAATTCTATATTCTGGACTCCAGTCCATTTTGTTTTTACAATCTAGCTTGGCGTTTTTATCGAGGCCGCCGACAATTCTGACTTAATTTACTCATGTAAATTCCTGATCTTTATCACATTTTATCACTGAGGAAACACTACACTCCGTAAACTGCCTGAGGTAGGACTCATCAAATTCCATCGTATAAGCTCCTCATCTGTTGGCTTGCAGTTAATTTATTGTGATGAACTACCGCAGTCGTTAGCTCCCTTCAAAAGCAGTAGCCACTGTCAGCCGAAATGTACATTTACATAGCGCTATCTACTCGTATGCAAAATGCATATTAGACCGCAACTAAAAATTCATATTGACTTCAAAATGAACCCGAAATGGTTAATGCCAAAGACTTTGCATGAAGTTCAGGCTAACAACATGCAGCTTACAACTACGGGGTTCGTGTGCGTTGGAGGATCCACTGACCAACTGAACCTGTTGGTACTACTTCAGTTGGCTATCGCTTCATTTTTAATCGTACATCGAAAAAGAAGGACGTTTCCAGATCATCAGATTTCGCTTTAAAGCCTGTTATATTTCGCTTTTTCATTATCTCCTTGATCTGTCGTAGAAATCGGGGATCCTGCTTCATAGCAAACTAGAACATTACTCACTAGTACCAACATGCACAGGGTTGGATCTATTAGGAGACACTATGAGAGACACTTTTTAAGGTTACCAAATGACAGGCTAAAGCTATCTGTATGCAAACTGATTAACAGACGTTAATGACTCCTTCGTTATGTTGACTTAATGATGTTAAAGCTTCTGTCACCGCTACTACCGCCATCTGCTGTTGCCAGCACCCGTTGGCGAAGGCCTTTGGATAGGTTGGTTGGTGTCTGGCAGACAACCTGAAAGGCTTCACTAGTATCCACTCGGGGGTTTGTATCAAGCAGGTGGGCAAGAATAGAGCTCGAGATCGATTTTTTTCAGCTTTATTCAACCAGGCCGGTACGCGTTCACGTACTCTCGTTTCCAGGCGCCTCGTTGTTCGACCGATCTATCCCGCTCCACAGGAGCAAGTAAAAGAGTAAATACACATGGATGTGGCCTTCAACGGGAGCCTGTCTTTACCTCTTAATGGTAAGAGTGGAGAGTTCGTGAAAAGCCCATGTAAGGTTGCCGCTGGGAAAGTGTTTGTGATAGCAGTCTTAAGTCGTCCCCTTACCAGCTCACTGGTTACGCCTCCTAAGAAAGTTAGTCGGCAAAATTAGCTTATGTAACCCTACTCATATACCCCTAGTCCCAGCATTTTGTCCTGCAAAAACGGTGGTTATAGAGTTTTTTGGAGCGGAGAAATAGAATAGGCATAGAAAGAAATTTTTAGAATTAAGTGTAAAGTGAAAAAAATGTAGTCGAAGTTGCTTCCCGCGGCCGCTAGGAGCAGGCTGTTCCGCATGTAAATTGTAGGTGTGCGCGGCACTTCGCGTTTCGGACTATACTAATCTAACTCCAGATCGGTAAGTTGGACCACATGTAAGTTGAAGTAGACGACCTCCTAACCACCAATTTCAATTTTTCTGTAAATGCAAGAAACCTGCAATTAAATAATCAGGTTTTTTCGTAATGAGTTAAATGAAAATACAGAATAGGAAAATTTACAGATATAAATCAACAACACTTCTAAATACAGTAAAATAAAAATGAGCTTCACTTTTATTAAAGTATATTCCACTGTGTGTCCTAATTTCCCGCCTATAAAACTCCATAACCACCATTTTTGTAGGAAAACATGCAGGTTTTAGGGATAAATGAGTGGGGCTATATAACCTACTTTTGCCAGGTAGTCTTTTGAATATGTCTTTCTTTTCTGCGGTTAAGGAAGTAGGCTTCTTGGTGCGTTCGTCAATATTCTTAAGGATGAACTTTTCTGGGTATCCGTTTTTAAGAAGCGTGTTCTGCAGCTGTTGGAGTTCTGAATCGGCAGTTTCAGGAAAGCAGATCCGTCGTACTCTATCTGCTAATCCCTGGACTAGATTTCGTTTGATATTTAGGGGAACAAAACTGTGAAATTTGGTGTGGTGTCCCTTTCAGGTTTTCTTTCGGAATACCTTACGCAGGCCCGATCCATCATTTTGCCTTCGCATAAGGACATCAAGGAATACAATTTCATTATCAACCTCAGTTTCTGCAGAAAACTTTAACGCTGGATGCACGCTGTTACAACTCCTGACCATGGCGTCATTGTCAGCGTTTGAGTCTGTCAGACAGAAGACGTCATCCACATACCGACCGTAAAATGCAAGATCATTTATGGTGTCTCTTAGGCTCGTTCTCTCGATCTTGCCCATAGATACATTTGCGAGAAACGGGCCAAGTGGTGAGCCCATCGCCACGCCATCTAGCTGTCTGTAGAAGCTGCCATTGCAGGGAAATTGCACATTTCATGTGCACCTCGTAAGTAATTCTTTGAGGGTTTTCACGGGCATATGCATTTGGTAGTTTGTGTCTTGAATGAAGTCACAGAGGTAGTTTATTGTTTGTACTACGGTTACGTTGGTAAAAAGTGATGAAACATCCAAGGTGAGCATCTTACTTCCACCAATGTTTATATCTTTTATAAGGGCGTCACCTCAACAACCACAGGCCCCGGAATTCTGTAATACGGGACCGATGGTAATAGGGTTTTGTGGGTGGGGCATAACAGGGTGCAGTACAAAATATCTAAAAAAATGATGCTTACAGAGTAGGAAATATGATGGGTTTACGACATTTCGGACTATGTTAAACGCTTATGGCGAAAAATTTGACATAAAAACAATAAAACAAACATGCGTGCTATTAAGAAATAAGTAGGTGGTTATGTCAACTCAAAAGAGTTTGGTGGTGTGGTGATGCTATCTTTACCGGGCATCGATCATCAGTCTAAAAAATGCTTATCAACCAAGTGATCGTTATTATCAAATGTGCTTTTTGCAGATGGCCGAAAAGTCCTCCATTCAAAGGTCGGCATCCTGGCGTTTCAGATATGCCTTGGATTGAGGCTTCACTTCAAACAAGTATTCCAGTATCATATAAACAGTCTTTCTTAACCGTAAACGTATTTCAGAAGTTTGGTAATCATTTCACAAGACAAAGCAACACACCCGTTGCATCACCCAAGCGTCAGCTTCGACGGTTCCTCCACCTTTGCATTTTAGACCCAGAGCCATTCGCATCACCCAGGCAGTGCTGCTTGTTGTCGGCCGGAGACAGGGTCCCAAAGTGGGACCAACAATGGTATTTCAACTGAGCGGACGGCCAAGCGCTGTGACAGCAACGGTAAGTGGTTTCCTCGCTCCCCACCCCAAACCTCGATAACCCCTTGTGTTAGTTTTTCGTCATCTGAAAAAAAACGATAAATACTTCCTTCTAAATGACAATCCTAATTTCTTTAGTCGTTGTCGTTGATGTTCTTCATCTCATGCTATTATTTCCCTTGAAATTGCCTGTTGAGCTCGAAGTAGATCCCAATGAACAGTTGGACCAGCATGTACCGCAAATTATCAGTTAACCTTCTTGTTAACACTAGCTGAAGAGCTTCTCGTGTAATATAAATAATGCTTGGCTTTTCGTTTTGCAGCTCAAATAACTGTTGATAATGCAATATTCCTTAATGCTGTGCTGCGTTTCGTCACTTGAAGAGACGCGCCGGAGGTCAGTAGTTATGTCAAAGGACAGTCAGGTAACTCGGTTATTCTTTATGTGGTTCTATAGAAATAAACAGTAAAGTTAGCCGTGCACGATAGGTAAAAATGCGGGGTGGAAATCAAAAGGAGGGTGGACGTACATTCGAGGTGCTTAGACGAGCAATCGTTTGAATGACACAGACGCGTTGTTGCTAGTTTATGAGGGGCAGGAAATTAAAGAACGAGGAAGCCAATAAGGACAAGGTGCGGGGAGCAAATGGCGTGGGGCGGGTTAATAGAGGCAATTCTGTGCCGGAAAGGGGAAGTGATTTGCAAGCGTCTGAGGACAGTGGTGGTGACAGCTGTCATCAAACCAGAGGGGGAGGGGGCAATATCAAATGTCAGCAGCTTATACAAATGGCCTTAGAAAGTGTCGGTCGGGCAAATGGGTTTCAAGCGGTCCTCACCGCAGTTGCTTCTATATCACCACACGAAGAAACAACTAGGTCAAGTGTGTTTAGGATAGCTCGGCCCGACAGCCGCCGTGTTTCGTCCACTTTCCTGTAGAAGGCAGAGGGAGCTGAACGGGGTTGGAGACAGTATTCAAGCAAGCACTTAAGGGGTGGTTGACTGGGGGAATAGATTGAACGCTAGTGTGCAGTCGACTGGAGCAAAGGGGCCAACAGTAACATAATTCTTGGAGGAAGGGGACTCGGCCACACAGTTCAGAGCAAATTAAATCCGAAGGTGGCATTGACGTGGTGAATGTCACACTTCTTGCAGCATGCATATGTGCTATTACGAGAAGACCAGGAGCCCTAAATAACTTTCATTTTTTCGCCTTCAATAGTTCTGCTTTATCTCCTGTCAGCTGAAGGTTGAAACAGCCACCAAATACTGTTCTTTATTTGGATTTTCTTTCGCAGTCGCAAATAATTCTGTAACTACCAGAAGACTGATAACATGACCGTGGTTCCAAACGCAGCAGTTGTTTTATTTTCCAAGTCTGATTTGTCCTTTTGTGAACCTTTAGGACCGCATCCACTTTGAAGCCAATTGCTACGAGGCGAATGAAAGAAACTGCTCTATCCGGAACCCTTTGAACAGTGGAGGCCTGTTTAGCGTGAAACTGGTTGAGGGTGAGGAAGATCTCTCTGAGGCGATCATGAGATTGCGGGGACTTGGAAGCCAGCCGCTGAATGATACCGGTCAGTTTTGATAAGACTCATATCAGAGGAAGCGTGTTTTAGTATTTAACTCACTTAGGCGTAATAAGTATTTATTAACTATGTGACTCACACATGTACGAACGTATGAAGCCGTGACAGGTTCGTCCGTGGATGTTTCGCAACCAGTGATGCCCTTTGCCAAACACTCTGCGTTCTTGATAACATAGGGGCGGGCCAACTACAGCTTTGCTACCTCGTGAAGTTTCACGAAGTTCATAAGAAATTTCCTGCTGCATACAATCGTCCCACACTTTCTACCCCAAAGTCCTACGGCAGTAACAAAACGACCGTTGTCAAAATGAAGGCGATGCTTGCTTTATAGATTAATATTTGCTAACGGAAGTATCATGTATTTTCACTCAAACTCAATTTCAGTTAATTACAACACTAAAAATTACCAACAGAGGGCTAGCAGTGGGGAACCTATGGGGAGGGGTCGTATAAAAGGAGATTCAAATGCAGAATTATACTAACTACAAGAGGTCTGAACTTTTCAACTGTCCATTTAAGGCTAAAACAGCAAAACCTCAGGTGGATGGGCGCTCAAAGGCCAGTTACGGAACTTACTTGCCCGTCGTAACTTGCAGCTCACTCTCGAGCCCCGCTATCAGCCGCCGGACGAGTAAGTTCCGCAACCAATCAATGGCTGAGCGCCTATCTACCGCAGTGTATATTCCCGATCGAAACCGTAAAGACAACGAGCCCGTAGCACAGTGGTTAAAGTATCGAAGGTCTAGCCAACAAGGTGGTGCGCTCGAGCCTTGGCAGTTGGGTATGGCTGGCTGATGACGGTTACTGCGTCAGAAATGGCCAGCTCAGTCTCGCATTTCTTTGTTGTTAATCTTTTACAGTACAGCCTCTGTCTGACATGCAACACATGGTGAAGTTATCTACAGTGGTTCATTTAATGTCAGCATTTAGCACAAAATTAAGCTCTCCTTACAGGGGAAGGATTTTACTTTGACTTGTACCAATTTCTTTCAATAACTGCAGAAATATTTTCGATGGGGCGATGAGGCAAGCTACTGTCTCAAATATTAGGTTAAAGTTGCTAACGCTATCAGCTTTATAGCCAGTTGTATCCGTTTTCGCCGCCTACGATTGCAGATCTGGAGCCTCCGAGAAGTGCTTCCAAGGGACGCCTCAGGGCCTTTACTTGCCTTACGCCGGAAATTCACCTGTCCGACGGTGTCAGTACGCCAGAGGTGGTCACGCCCCCGAAGAGTGCGGAAGGAGTCCAAATCCTGTTCTTGCCCTTCTCAGTCAAGGACTACCAGGCCTGTCTCCTCTTCTCCGATCCGGAGGCGGGTGATTTTGTTGTGCGCCTGACAGGCCAGGCAAAACCCCCAAAGCCCATGATCCTCCCCTTGAGGTCTGAGAGTGAGGACGCGGAAGCTGGCAAGGAAGCTCTAGAATCTTCCATGCGAATCGCACCCAACTTGGCGGCAGGTGAGTTTAGTAATAACTGCGCCACAAATGCAGTCATCGGTGGTTTATTTAGCATAACTGCCTACTTGTTAAAGGATAGTAAGCATGTGCTGTTTTACTACATTGGCATCGATTGCCTCATCCCTAGCCCAGCGTTGCTAAATCGTGCACTGCCGACACTGCTGGCAGAAAATGACACCAGTTGTGATGTCTTTGAATCTTCTTTATTCTGCTTCGTGACAATGTATTGGTGTGAAGTCGAACACGAAGATACTTTGCTACCGACAAAGGTCAAACAAGAACACTATACATAACAGCCAAAAAATTTCAGGCGATGAATTGGCAAACATACGTTTGTTTTCGATAAATTCTCTTCAAACCTTTACATTTGTATGGTAAGGAAATGAATAAACTGTGCTGCTTGGCTGATACATGTAGTGTTGTTTTCGTCAGGATCGGTGGGGGATGGGTAGGGGAAGGGCTAACTGAAGGGTATTAGCAGTTCCATTCTAGCGCACCTGGCAGACTCAGATCATCGCGTGGATACCAAGTGGGCCTTCAGAGTGATCTACAAGGTGCCCTCAAACTTCCTTGGACAGCGTCTCTTGGTTACGGCAGAAGCGGCCGCCATCAGGCTACGCCGACCGGTCCTGTGCACTCAAAAGAACTTCGTTGCGGCGCCGCAGTTACCATGTGGGAAACTAGCGAACACGACCGCACAAGGCGTATCGCTAGTCTCGGAAACGGGTCCCCCAGAAATGGAAGAGTCCCCAATTCAACAGCGCACATCTTATCACCTGTCTTGGAGGTCCGTCCGCCTAGACACTGACATTTTGACAGTAATTTCCCTTCCGTGTGTTGAACTACTTAGATTAGGGAGTGCTCAGTATCATACCGAGAGACCACTGTTTATATGATTTGCTGCATTTCTCGAGTTTGCGAAAAGTGAGATAAAATGGTTATTTTGATGTGGATCGTGTACCCTGTAGTCTTCAAGGAATAGGCGCAGGCCGATTCCTTGGCTTTCCTCAGCAAGCAAACTTCGTATAAATGGCGTAAGTCACGCAAAGCCGACCAAACCACAGACCAAACTCTGCGAAACGAGGATAGCAGAACGTGTGTCTCCACTGAGAAGCGGACAACCTGATCCATATCGAGTTAGTGCGTATTGTGTCTTTATTCCGCCAACCATTACCATAACTGCCATTTGAGATCAGATGCATTAACATGCGCACGAGTCCTGATACGGCATCTATCAGAAAATTCATAACTTCATCAAACCTCATCATCTGGCATTCTCTGTCAGTGACAATCGGACCAGAGAGCAACAGACTTATGCCATCCAAAGTACGATATAGCCATTTGAACTGTATTTGTTCTGAGTAGGCTATCGTTTTGTTGCTATATGAGCACAAATATCTTACTTCCGTTATCCGAACTCTCTGTCTAAAATTATTGCACCGTTTCTTACAGTCAAATTTCAGCCTCCTACATTTCAGGCGATTAGCACATTATTCTTGGTTCTGCAAGTTTTCCAATAGATGATCTGGCTTTAGACTTTCCATTATCGAGGTAGAGAGATTCTTGAGACATCTTTTCAGTTCAGTCTTATAAAAGGAAAAATTGGCGAGCACCTTTGAGCTCAATAGTGGTAGCAAAGTGGCTAGGAACTCTGTCCATACAGAGGAAAAGTTAAAAAAAATGCATAGTTTACTTAATTTAAGGCAAAAACCGAGCAGCTATAAGTAAGTCGAAAATAGTACCCATACACGACTACCCCTTTTACATTTGTAATGGCGTGGTTGGCTGATATCAAATATTAGCTTGTTGCTGGGGAATGAGAAGTTTAATACGTTCTCGGTTTGTTCCTCGTTAACTATTCCCTGCCTCAGAACCCCCGTCTATCTTATATGCTTAATTAGTATTTATTTAATCAGCTGTCGATCAGCGGCCCTCGGCGGTGTTCCTCGGCACTCAGTTCCCCTGAATTTGACCGCATTTTTCTTCGTTCTGAGTCAGCCATGGGCCGAACGGGCGAGCCGGACGTCGTCTACCTTCGCTGTCCAATCGGTCATCAGATCACGGAGACGATCTGGCTACCATGCGACAATGAGGCCAAATCTTCAGCCCTTGTCTACCTAGCAAAACGCCTGACACCAGTCGAAGAAGTGGCCAGACAGTTGGCAGCTGAGTCGTCTACGCCTCGAGAAATCGTCTCGAGAATGGCGGAGGCGCTTTCGTCCACGGTTGAGGACTCCCAAGCCACTCGTTTTTGCAGTAGAGGGCAGCCTGGTTTGCTGCAGGTAAAGTTACAGACAGCTTTAAGGGATCATATTTCCATGTCATTAGGCTTACGTGATATTTAGTTGTCTTTGGGGCGCTGCATATTACGTCGTGTGCCTTGGAAGATTGCAAACTCAAGCAGTCACGCGTTCATACTCAGCAGGTAGATACAGGATGCATTGGCTTTTACCTATCGCTGAATTTTAAGTAAGCTTAACCCTGGCAACTACGATTTTCACGCCCAGTTCCTTAAGAGATGAGAGAAGTCATGAGAACGCCAGAGAGATAAGAATAGTTTATTCTGCACAAACGGAAATGAGAATAGTAAGGATGAAGTTTTGACTGCCCAGCCGCGAGGATGGCTTAGTTCTGAGTGATTTCTAGCAGCAACCATGGCCTTGAGCTCTGTCCAGACGGATTGAGTTCACGTCACTGAGGGTTGAAGTCAGTACGGGGGAGACACGGTGCGCGCGTTCGCTAGCAGTTAAGGTCGCGCGTCCGTTTGCGCATGGTCCGAGGCACGCGAGAAAACTGCCTTCGCGCGAGGTCCTATGCTTTGAGTGATCTCGTCTGTGGCGTCAAAAGTTAGAAGGGCATCGGGCAGCAGTGACTACTACATGCCTACCGTGATCTTTTTAGTGGCGCTGGAGCGCCCACGGATCTCACCACAGAACGCAATCGTCCTATTATGCCCTGGGGCTCAGCTTCGAGTACCGTCAGCAGCCGCTCAGCGTAAGCATTATAGGCAGGTAAACATTGCTAATCAAGAAAACAGAGACTAAAATGGCCATTTCCTTCTTAGTAGCCCTCATCAGCCAGCCATATCCAACCCTGTGGCCCGAACACGTAATCGTGCCGGTTTCGATCGGGAATATTTGCAATGGTACATAGACACTTGCCGATCGGTCACTGGACCCAATCACCCCGTTGTACCTTGGAGCTCACTCTCGAACCCCGCCATCAGCCGCATAGGGGCTCATGATATAGTCAGACCTACATTTGGTATGACTTACCGGCTGATGACAGCTAGTAAGCCATAAATCACTATTCCAACCTCCATTGTCTCTGTTGGTTATGCTATACTATGGTCCTCATTACATGTTGGCCCATGCAGGACCCAAAACTCCCACGAATGAAGTTTTATGTATAATTGCTTTGGGGTCAGGCCGTGTAGGACATTCTTAGACCGGTTACAAAGTCTTTGCGGCCACTTTGACCGATCAGACAATCGACTGGTATACAGGAAAGGAAAATGACATAGCTGACGCGCGCAAATCTATCAATGCACGCAAGAAGTCGTGGTTTGGAAGGCTGCCAACGCACGGGATATTTCGGTCGTTCCACGAGGACTTAGAGGAAAGCCGAGAGGCTTCCTCACAATTAGCTTTTATGGCATCTTTGCCTATCTGCGGTCCAAGCCGACCTTGTTGTAGTTTAATATCTGTGAAACAGCGTCCTTCCCCATTCCTCCTCATGTTTTTCGTCATTGGATGGCGCTGGTTTGGGGAGAGCGTTTGCGTAATATACAGGGCGTATCTGCCTCCTTGTGAACAAGCTACCACTCAACGTATTCCTGCACGAATACCGTGAGACTAAGGTGGATGTCGTTGTTCGTGACGGTTAAATTAGCATAGCCTCAGTAAGGTGTCAGCCGCGTCCGGTGGTGCATCCATAGTCTTCATAAACTGATCTCTCATCAGAGGAACTTTCAGTTCTTTGACGCACGGAAAAAAATTCATCAAAAATATAGACTTAAAGGAGATAAATGTTGAAGAGAAAATCAAACAGATGGTAGTGAATCATGTTTGGTAAGCAAACTAGTAGCCATTAGAACAATCGTCTTACCGGCGAATGCATACTCAAGTTGGGCTTGGTCAGTTTAAGCAAAATGTTTTCATAAACTAGTTATTTATTGACTTTGGCTTCGTATGTATCTTACATATCAATAACGACTGTCGAGACTCCTATTTCATTAGTGTTCGTTTCTCGTAAGCTAGTCGCATTTTGATATGTTATTGTCAAATATTTTATGTGTTTGTTTTTCGTATTTATCTCAGGAAGAAGAACAGAAGCCGAGATTCCGTGTTCTGAAAGTTGAAAATGAGTCTCCGTGCATCCGGGCTCCTTCGACCGTCAATGTCCCCATTTTTGACGATGGTAGGTCTTTAAACGTATTTGACTATGCTATATCCGTCTGCTTCCTTAAGTAAAACGCTACTTCATAAGTATATCAATGTGCAGCAAGCAGGGAGAATTTGAATATCATCAGATTATTGACAACCAATACCACTCTACTATTCGTTAGAGAGACAATTCGCCCTCGATTCTTCATCATCGACCTCTTCCATCTCAAAACGTTTTCGATCTAGCTATCCTATGTTCTTGTTGGCTTTATCGATTGAACCGTGAAAAGTCGCCTGTATTTATAGCATGCCGTTGGCATTGGCTGGAAGAAAAGTTCTAGAAGAGGCGAGCAAGTTCACGCAAATACTGACCAATCAGATCTGGGGAGAGCTCTGTAACCTTAGCCAAGGTGGGAATCTGTTGAACGTACGCATTTAGTGTGAGAGACACGTGCAGGGGCTTTTATGTGAGATTTACTCATCGTGAAAATGACGTCATTCAGAAGACTTTTCAACAAAATACACCACAAAATCTTTGGTATTATTTACGCCGATTTCAGAACATTTTATGAGGGGTTAGTTGGGTTATCACATTAAAAAACCCAAAAGTACCCTCGATGCTGCCGCTAACTATACATTTGCCTAACCCAGACACAACAAAGGCAACGACGGCTGCGCTCTTTCCCCTCCCGGTAACCCTGCAAATGAACCACCGCGGTGCCGTCCAGACTACCCTTCAGCTCACTCAGCCGGATGACGTGCGCGTGCTGAAGATAGAATGCATCGGTGTGCCCGAGGGCGAAAGCCTGGAACTGACGATGACAGCCTGCGTGGGCCAATCAGTGACGCAACCGCTGCCCTGCATCAATCGCACCTCTCATGACTGGCAACTCATGGCACGCATTACCGGTGCCATCCACGGATTCACGGGACCGATTCGCATTACCGCCAAGGCAGGCACCACCACGGAATACCCACTTACATTTTCTCCGTGTCAGGAGGGTAAGGTGGCGGTAAGTGAAATCAGTATTTTTGTCTGCAGTCACATAAAAACAAGTTTTTACCTTAATCTTAACCTGTTTCAAACCGTCACACTATACCTTTGTCCTATTGGGACCACACAATGCTTCCTGTAAGTTCTTTGAACCGTTGAAGAAAAAAGGTGCTTCTCTCAACCACAGGTGCACTCCTTTGCCCCGTTTTCCTTTGGTACCGGAGAGAGGACTTTGACGTGTATTGGCCTGATGATTCGGATTTTTAATTCCACTCATCATCGAGCAAAGCCGCATTCTCTAAGTATCAAACCCCTTATGCGTGATGGGTTCGAGAGAGAACCTAAACGTCAAACAAGGCATGTTGGTCTGTTAGCGAACTAAGGAAAACGATCGGTCTTTACCACATCTCCAATAAAAGTAACCTGAAATGGCAGCCGCTGAATTATTTGCCCTTTTCATTTGAGCTAGCCCTATCTGCAGTACTGCAAGACCTTTGATTTAAAATTGTGTCAAATGAGTCACCAATTACCACAATATAACTGTTACGGCTACGGGGAAAATTTTATGTGGCAAATGTAGCTTATGTAGGCCCACTCATATACCCTTAGTCTCAGCCTTTTTTCTGCAAAAACGGTGGTTACAGAGTTTTTGGGGATGGGGAAATAGGATGGGCAAAGAAGGAAATTTTTAGAAGTAACTGCAAGGTGAGAAAAGTGTAGTCGAAGTTGCTTCCCGAGGCCGCTGGGAGTAAGTTGTTTCGCATGCAAATTGAAGGTGTGCGCGGCGCTTCGCGCCGCTGACTATACTAATCTACCTCCAGAACGGTAAGTTGGGCCTTACGTAAGTTGAAGTGGATGACCTCCTAACCACAATTTCATTTTTTTGGGAAATTCAAGGAACCTGCAATTTGATCATCAGGTTTTTCCGCAATTAGTTAAATGATAATACAGACTAGGAAAATCTACAGATATAAATCAACAACACTTCTAAATACAGTAAAATAAAAATCTATTTAGCATTTATCTAAGTATATTCCACTGCGTGTCCTAATTTGCCACCCATAAAAGCCTATAACCACCGTTTTTGTAGGAAAACATGCAAAGAGCAGGGATTAATGTGTGGGCCTACATAAGCTACTATTGGCTGTTCTGTAAAATGCGACCGAGACGTGAGAGCAACTCTGTTCCAGCTGTTCGGATTAGTAGACTTAGTAAGGACCAGTAAGCTAGTACTGGTCAATCATTCACTCTGCTCGTCCGTCGGTAAATCCATTCAGTAGTTGATCGCCATCCAATTCTCCGTAGGAAAGCGGTGCGTCTATACTCGATCCTGGTGCCACGTCAGTGCAGTGAGCCCTGCTTCTACGAAATGGTCCCTTTAGTGACTTACCAAAGTGATTGAATTATGCTGTTCGTCCACTTTCTGACTTTTGAAAGTGCTAATTCGCGCAGGCTCTGTCCAAGCGAGTTGTATGCAACTCACCCCTTACAATATTTGTTTTAGTTGTGCTTCTCTTTCAATTTTGAATTCATGTATTATTTAGGGCTCCCTGACCCTCTATAACCCGGTCGATGGGACAGAACACAAATTCAAGCTGATGGGCATCGGTCTGGAGTCGGCAACCGCAGGCACTGTGAACATTAACTGCTCGCTTGGTGCCTGTTCGCACTGTCGATGCAAATCGGACGGGGGCAGCAGTCAGCTACGATATCATCCCTTCTCGGTGACGATACACAACAAGACGCGAAGGACTCGAATCTATAAGGCGGACAACAACCTACCGGAGTGTCTTATACGCTGCCTGAGCGCGGACCCCATAATTGTCTGTCCGGGACATACGCTGTCCTGCAGTTTTGCTCTGTTTCCATCAAGATGTGGTACGCATACCGGAGTGATCTCTTTCTCCTCTACCGTCGTCAAAAGGAGCCATCCAGCAAGGTAAGGCATTAATTAGGAAAGTGAATATGTTAACAGTAAACAGCACCTTGTCCGGCTAAACATGCACGTTAGTCCTCATTGCCAAAGAATCCAAATACAGTAGTCGCCGGTTATTAAGCCCACGGTTAATAGGCCCAGCCGCGTATTAAGCCCCAATCAGCTTGGGACGGAATTTTACCTAGCAAAATCCGCCGGCTTATAAGCCCAGTCGCCGGCTTCAAAGCCCAGTTTGCCAACAGGATACAGTGAGATTATCATCTCTCTGCAGGCGCAACGCGGTCTACAGGCATCAGATTTCAAACAATTCGACGATTTCTGGTGCCTGGACAAGGACATCAAAGAGTACTTGCGAGTGAAGTTTCCTCCAAAACAACTGATCCTAGACCGCTTTTTTTAAACGTGTCGCAAATCATAATTTGTTTGTTTTTGTTATTGCGTAAAATACAGACAAACAGCATTCTTTCCTTGTGCATAACCCAGCTCTAGACATAGTACAGTACGTATGTAATGTATAGTGCCTATCCTGCGTTTGCTAATCAAGAACTAGGACTCTCCGGTTATTGTGCCCGCCGCTTATTAAGCTTAATTTGGTCTGGGCCCCAGGTGGGCTTAATAGCTGGCGACTACTCTACAGTAATTCAAGTTAAATATTAGAATTCCCTTACGAACTCGCCCAAGGAATAATTATTACAATGTATTTTCTACTCTTTAAGTTTGAGTAGAAGGTTTTTTGAACGAGTGAGGGGTTGGCGTCCCCCTGACCAGTTGAACCTCACAACGCCTTCTTGCCGATAGATCAACCGCGTGTGATTTCGCGAGGTAGGTGGCTTGAATACATAACTAGGCTATCCCCCAGTACTCTCTATACGGGCAAAAGACCTAGAGAACACATAAAAACGCTTGGCTCTGTCGACAGGCGGAAGAAACACCGGATCAGTGGTACAAAGAACTCTATTATATTCTGCTCAAGCAGACAGCTCATGGCTCCTGCCTTCCTGAGTATGTAAAATTCCAATCCCTCCAGGGAATCAGGCTCCAATTCGTGCAGTGGAATTTTCTGTGTTCACAAAAGAACGAATAAAATCTGGAAGAGCCACTACATACTCTCGGAGTTAGACACACCTAAAAAACGATTATGGCTTTGGCGATTAATCATCAAAACTAAGTTAGCTGATAATAACTCGCTTAATGCGTAACCATCTTCGAGAATTTCGCGCATGACTCGGACATGGGAACAAGACTTCAAAGGTCTAACTCTACAGATCCCCACCAAATCCTAAAGCACCTTTCTATGATTGCCTTAGAGCATACAAGCCAGTGTAATAATGGCTACTTAAATCTTTTAAGTAAGCAGCAAATAACGCCGCAGGGTAATTGCTTTCCAAAACTACTTATATTCTACTGTCGATGGATCCCGAATCCGTCGAATTAACATGAGGGAGTGCGCATACCATATTCAGCAACAAAACTGTCGATAGGAGAGCCCGCAGATATTTCATGGAACAACCGGAATTAATGTCAAACGTCGACATGGCATGCATACTCATGAAAAATTAATCTTGTTAAAACTAAAACAGGTTTGCCTTCTCAGCGCTCAGTGACTTTATTTCCTTGTAACATTACATCCTGTGAGTCATTACTGCCTGCTCCTAGTAGACTGAGATTGCCAGAGTAGATGAGAGTTAATGGCTTGAAGGCTTTCTCATCTGGGAAAACAGCTCGAGAGATGTCTTTCATTTTTAAGGCAGTCCCCCAAGCAGTTGCAATAAGCCCTTCCACTGGGCTAGTATGTGTCGATAGTCACAGTCGAGAGTTTCTGTGTGCGTATGTCAGAACCCAGATCCGAGCAGCGAGTTGACAATTGACGTGAGGTGAACAAAAATGCTGCATGACAAAGCCTTAGCGATGGGCGGAAGAGAATGCCAAAAGCTGGCCCTGGGGGTTCAGCGGAAACCACCAAGCCCCTTTCGAGGTTCCAGTCGATGTCGTTGTTAACCAGCCTGGCCGACAGAGTGAACCCACATCGAACTTTGAACTGAATATTGGACGCCTAGTGAGGGCAGATTATTGAGTACCAGAAATTGCACGTTGTTAGAAGCATGACAGGCTCTAGTCATTGCGATTATTTCTCCTGACATACAGACTAGCTTTATAGTCCATCTCAAGGTCCCACGATGAAAGGAACCGAAGGCTGCGAAGCGGTCAATAACCTAAACCTGCACCCTTAATTCAACTCGAACCCAACCCTTAACCCTTAATATAATCCTAAACTTAACCGCAACTTTGTTCTTTTTACTAACCTTAAGCCTGGCCAGAAACTTAACCCTAACTCCAACCTTAATACTAAACCTAATGTCCCTGGAATTTAGAGCAAACTCACACGTATTGTGGGCGGTTCCTTTTCCTGTTTCCCCTTTAAGTGGCCATGCAAGTGATCTTGCCCTTGAATCACCCTAAATATACATGAAAAATTGTACATGTGGACAGCGATACGAAGCTTAAAGCACTACTCATTACCTGGAAATAAAAACTCTTCCGGCGTTGAACCGTTAGTGCACGTAGCCGGACAATTCGACTTATGAAAACAAGCCAACTTTAACGGTTATATCACCTCGGACAGAAATAATGTGCGTTGCTTTCAACTTTCACCTTTCTCAGAAGGAAGTACTTCGCTCCAAGCCAGGCTCAATCGTGAATCCAAATACTTCGCATCCTCTCCTCCCTCCTTAGTGGACTGTCGCCAGCATTCTGAATTCATATCATTCATCCGGTTTTATATGCATTCTAAAACCTTCGCTTAGCACTTTAGCTTCCTCATTCAGAACACATGTGCGCTGGTTTGTAGTTTTTCAACGGCAAGCAGCATATAAGCCATTTGCGTATGATCAGTTGATCTTCCAGTTGTGCAACTACGCTTTGTTCTGTGATAATGGAATTAGTTACTAAAACATCGACGGACTAGGATTTGGTCAAAATCCCTATTAGCATGGCCATTGCTGTAGTATCAGATCAATCGGGGTTGCCAGCTCTTCGATCGCACGTGCTGGTGACCAACAAATAGATAGGGTCAGCTGAGCTCAACATCAATAACGGAGCTCAAAACGACCAGTTATCTGGTTTTTTATATGGTCGTTCCACACGGCCCGACAATTTCAGCCTCAAACAAATTACTCGATCCTGGTTATGGACTCCTTCGATCAGTTCTTGGAACTGCGGTTACAAGGGTAAATTTATAGGTGAAGGTTAACTTCAACGGCTACAATCTTCCAGGCCCGGTTTCTTAGAGGTAAGTCTTAGGAAGGCCAGAGTAGAAGGAAGAATAGATTGTTTACAGAATAGTTAGGAGGAAAATTGCCACTTGGTCCAGCCTGGCGTTCAGCCGTGAGGGCGCGTGAGCGGGCGTCCCGCACAGAGCGGATACCCCAGTGTCCGTCTTAGCAGGACTTGACTGAAGACTGCCGAGCGCTTCAGGACGCTAATTGGTCCACCAGTTTGGGGTACGTCTATGAGCCCCAGTCGTGCGAGGGCTAAGGTCGCCCGTCGGTGCGTACATGCGCTATCGCGTTAGGAAAGGCGCGATTGGGCGACCGAGATTTACCCTGCGAGAACATTGGCCTCTCGAGTTTGAAGGAGGTGGCCTGTAGAACTGCTAAAACTTAATCAATTAGAGGCAAGTAACTTCGGAGATGTTTGTTGTCAGGGCAATTAACCTTCCCGGATCCCTTGACTGTCACGCCTGGGGTAAGACGCTGTTGAGATGTTCCTTGAACGTGAGCACCTGATCCCGTTCGATGACGACACCGTCGTAAATGAGCGGGATCAGGTGCTGACATTCACGGAACGTCTAAACGCCGTCTTCCCGGACATTCAATTTACGATGGAGGAAGAAGAAAACAACCAACTGGCCTTCCTGGTTGTCCTCGTTTGCCGCAAAGACGATGGTGGCCTGAAGACTAAAGTGTTCAGGAAAGCAACACTATGCAAGTCCTGAACTAAAACAGCAACCACCCAATCGGTCACAAACGCAGCTGCGTAAGAGCGCTATTCCGGCGCGTCGAGACGCATTGCAGCGAAGCGGAAGACAAAATTGTTGAATTGCAATATGTTCGACGGGTACTGAGAGCGAATGGTTACCCACACAATTTTGTCAACCAGTGCATACGCAAACGAGAAAGGAAGCCAAGTCCAGCTGGCCCAAACGTTTGGCGAGCTCTTCCGTACGTGAAGAATGTATCGGAAGCAGTCAGCCGTCTACTCACCCCACTTGGAGTTTGAGTTGCACACAGGCCGGAAGCAACCATCAGGCGCCGGGTCATGAGGCCGAAAGACCCACTGCCATGGCTGGAAACGGCTGGAGTCATTTACCGGATCTGGTGTAGTTGTGGACAAAGCAACTACGTCGGAGAAACTGGGAGATTACTCCGGACGCGAATGGCCGAGCATGCAGCGGTGGTGAGGAAGAAAGACGCCAACTCCCAGGTTGCAGCTCACTCAACGGGACCCGACCATATTTTAAAGTTTGCCTAGGCGGAGATCCTCGCAAGAGGGGACAACCGCGTGAGCCGCGAGCTGCTCGAGTCATGGTTTTCAGGCCCCCAGTCCATCAACAAGCGCAACGATTTGGCGTTCCCCTACGGTGTACTGAGACATTTCCTGAGCAAGAGAATCAGTCGCGTGGGAAGGACTGGGTGCAACAACAACTCTGACGACAGCGGGCATAATTGTCGCGTAATTATCAACCCCGCATCTGAAGCGGACAAGAGCGCCGTGATAACTAATGAGCCATCATCGAACCAATTAAGACATCAAGCGGTGGCTAAAGGAACTGACAATTATAGAACGCATGAGGTTGACCGTTACGAACTATAAATACCGTGTTATCTGTGCATGTATCACCCTATCTGCGCATGTTTCAGAATGTTCTTCGATTACCTATGATCAAGGATTCCAGAGGGAATCCGAAACGTCAGGCAAATAAAACTTTTGTTCCAGTGATCGCATCTTCATCTTCTGAACAGTGTGAGTTATCGTCTTTGCATTTAAATCAGATGACATTGAATGTCCTGAAGGAGCACTTATTCAAATTAGGTAGCCTGCCTCGCTGTCTGTCAGTCGTGAAATGTTAATCAAAATTATGCAATATGTTTTCGTTTTGAAAAGAGTGCTTAACGTTCTAATATTATTCATCATGCCGCATAATGCCCAAGTATTTCAGTGGGTTTTAGAACGGGCTGAAAAAAAAAATTCTGTAAAAAAGACTACTTACGTAGTATGCCTTTTACTCAGAAAATTTCCACGACCTTATAGAAAACACACACACAGGCCAAAGGGACGCCGATAGAAGAGAAAAATCGGTAGAGGCCAAAAGGGTAGCAACGGGGAATAAGCAGGATGAAAGTTTGACCTCGGAGCGCACGACCAGCCAGGAAGCCAGTCGGTCCCTAAGTTACGAGAGCGTCCGGAATCGCTGGAATGCATCGCAACGGCAGCCAGTCACGCAGCTAGTGTCTAAGCTAGTGTTCGTGGCGCGACCGTCAGATGGGCGGAGGATGGCGTGGACGCGCGGGCACAGTGAGGCCTGACCTCAGGCGGTAGTGGAAGGGCGGGCCTTGCAGGCCAAGGATGCCATGCGTCAGCGGCTGATCTTGGGTTCGAAGTGGCTGCTTGAAGCAATATCAAGGCCTTCTACCAGTCGCGTGGATTTGGATTTATCGCTCGAGCTGACCGAGGCAGTTCAGGCCAAGCAGATTGCGATGCAAGTCATCGGCAGTTCCGCAGCACTAACTAGGTACTCCGTCGGTCTACAAATCGTATCATCCTGCGTTTAATGCCTGGTAGGCCAAGCTCTTGGACGCTCGTTTTCCGGTCAATGCTTCTGCACTTCGTTGAATCAACTACGTTTTCATTGGCCCCCAGCTCTCAATCGACAGGGGTCAAATGATATTTGAAAGAGTATTGGCAGTGGTACAGAAGCTTCACTGCCGTGTAACAGGTCGTACCTGGCTGAATAGCTCGCATTATAGTGCACTTTCTCAAGGGCTTACCGATGCGGTTTCTCGAGGTCTCGATCAGCGAATCATAGTTCCTGCATCTATGAGGCGACGAATGGGGAGCTTGCACGCGTGCCCGATGCAAGCTGCCTCTCTGCCCAAAATCTCCAGGCCGACCTAGCCAATGAAAGCTCTCCCTCTCTCTGTCTTCTGGTTCGACTACTTTTAGACCTGACTTTGGATTCGGTCGATCTCCTGAGCGTACGGGCTCTCCCGAGTCAATCTACTCTCATCTATTCTCCTCTTCTTTGTGTACACAATACATTCTACCATCTACTCTGGCCCTTGACGTCTTCTCTCCTCCACTAAGCAACCATTGTCTGAAGATCACAGTTGCACGGTTAGACTAACTGAACTTCCTGTGATATTGGTGACACCGACGTGAGATAAACACTCAACCTCTGATGTGGCCTGCCTTCCCTGCGTAGTTGCTGTCTTATCGACCTGTCCCAACGCAGTTCCCTGCATATTTGGTGATTTATGGACCTGTCCCTACGAATTTTGTGATCGGCATCCGCTAAAAATAGTATTTAAAAACAAGGAATATGTTCAGGTTATCCTGTCTAAAAAACTAACCTACGTTCCGCGCATAAAGAGGTTTTTTTAACTGGACTAATCCCTGGAGGAACGGCTGAAACGCCAAGAGCTAGTAGTGGAACTACAGTCGAGGAACAAGAATGGCGAGGTAGGCCAGAAAATCTTCAACCGGAAGATAATTCAGAAGAAAACATTGAACCAAACCGTAATACTCTGAACGACGGTAAGGAAGTGACTGTCACAACCGGATCAACCGTACAAAGAAACTAAAGTGCATGTACACCAATGCACAAAGCCTGCTCTCCAAATTAGATGAGCTTAAGATTATTACGTGCCAACTGGAACCGGACGTCGTCTGCATAACAGAAACATGGTTGTCCACGAAGGTAGGCGACCAGGAAATTGCTCTCCCCGGGTTTCAAGTTTTCCGAAAAGATAGAGTCAGGCGTCAATGTGGGTGTGTGCTAATCTATGTTAGACGAGACTGAAATTCTCGCAAGAGGTGACAACCACGTGTGCCGCGAGCTTATCGCAGGGGGTGAAGTGAGTCAAACCCAGCAACTGCGATCTTCAGACCGTGGTTACTTAATGGAGAAGAAGACGCTAAAGGCCAAAGTAGTAGGAAGAGTTTATTGTGTACACAGAACGGAGAATATATCGAGCAAGTCTGACTTGTGAGAACACGACCATGCAGAAGATTGACCGAGTCCCAAGTGCGAGCTTGAGAGCAGACAGGCCAGTATACAGAGTGAAAGAGCGTTCATTGGCTAGGTGGACAGCGTGTGGGTGGTTCATGTCCCATGCGCTAGTAAGTCTGGCGACCGCAACCACCTTGATGTCTAGACAGATTGAGGTGACGACAGGAAGGGCAGGCATCGTGCGCGCAACGAACACTACAGCTTTACTGGAGCAGCTGTAACTTTATTACAGACCGGAGAGTCAGCCGCGAGCCAGCACTGCAAATAGTTTGGGACGAAAAGACGGAAGTACCTTACTGCTGCCTGCGTCATGTCGTGACCCCAACCTCGCCCCCTTACGTGTTTATATGATTCATTACTGTGTCTAGCGCGGGGTCTCTGAGAGGCTTACGGGGCTTTACGCGCGTGGGTGTCCGCGTGGCCCCCTGGTGAGGCTCACCGACACCAGTGTGCGTTCGTAAGGCCGCATGGGTTTTAGGGCGACGTAGATATGCCGATTGATCGATTCGGTGTCTTTTGTCTTCTGACCATGACATTAACCCAAGCCCAAACCAAACGCTTAGCAAGATGTGGTCGGGTGTAAGTTTACCTATGAATTGTTAGCTGTCCGCAACGGATGTGCGGAAGCAACTAATTCCTCTAGTAGGGGAAACCATCCGCCTGGAGACTGCACTCATGTTCGTCTGAAGCGGTAATAGCCACCGCCTTTAAACGAATAGGTAAGCCTAACCCTAAGCCGCAACCAAAACGATAACCCGAATCCGAATCTTAACCCGACTGTAAGGTTGCGCACGGACACGAGTGGTTCCCTCCCCGGAATTCAAAAGTGAAGACGCGTATCGCCCGGTTAGACAACTAAGAGCAAGTGTCCCGGCCTTCTTTGCGCTGCACAGAAAACGTGGACTGTTTTGACAGTAGGAATGTCTTTTATGTTACCACCCCCTCCCCACGCAACGGGGCATGAGAATAGGGACGCCTCATTCCCCCTCCAGACAATTGTGAACTAAATTCTATGAAGTATAAATATTCCCGTGACCTAACCTAAACCTTCACCGTAAGCTAACTTATTTACCCCCCTCCACCCTAATCCCTCACCTAGAATTCAACACAAAACCATCCGCATTAAGAGCAATTCCTGTTCCCATGTCTGGTCACGAGGAGGGCAGATATGCAACCCCTACGGTTCTAACTATCGGAACCGTACTACAACATCATGACGATCTCGGTGTACGAGACGAATTACTCGACTGACCAAAGTGGATCGGACTTACCTTTTATCTTGCGTCTAAGGCTGGCTTACTAGATCCTATGAATGATTGGAAAACGAGAATGTCAGCTAGTACAATGTTTTACTTACTTTTTATCTCATTTTTACCCGACGCACCCTGAAATTTAAGATACGAACGCATAGAGGTCTAAGACTGCTTTTTTTCATACATTTAGGGACCAAAGCACTGGCGAGGAATTAGAGCATGCCAGCTGTCCAGATGCTGCTGATCGTAGTGTTTATGATGTCAACATCAAAATTAAACAAGGTATGTTCTCCCTTCTCAAATACCTACAGTGTGTGTATAAACGGATTAAACGTGCTTTGGCCTTGAAAATATTAACCAGGGCTGCTAACTTCTTCGCTGCTTCTATAAATGTAGCTGTATCCTGTGGAGACTATTTCAAGGAGAGCATTCACTGTAATCGTACTGCATTGCTTCTGCTCTTTATTGTGGACTTCATTAATGCGTCCACGTGATTTTCCGATTATTTGTGCAGTGGATAAGTATTGGTTGTGCAAAGAACATCAGAATCATCAGACCGAATCCCAGGTTGTTGGAAATGTTAGGATATTAGACGGACCAAGCGCTAGCAACGTTTTTAGGCTTTCTTAAGGCGTCGAGCCTAGCCAAATGTCTTCAGTGGTTAGCTCTCACCGCATAACAGGTGATAAATATCCACACGAGATGACCCTAGACTGCACGCACGCACGCACACGAGTCTACGCAAGGCAGAACTGTTCGCTGTTTTCCCGAGGGTCAACTGATCGCGTGACGTTATCCCAATGCGGCCAACCAGGCCACAAGAGAACGTGCAGACAATCTCCTATAAGCCACTGTCGCCCCCTGACAGGGAGAGTTCCAGCCACACCGGATAGCGAGGACCGCTAGTCCGCTCCCAATGCCGGGCTTGCCCCGAGTCGGGACAAAGAGCGCGCTGGAGATCAACCCAACGGCAACAGCCACCCGAGAAGGCGCCTCCGGGTTTTGTACGCAATAAACCCTCCTCCGAGTAAATTCCAGAATTATGCCCTTCTTACACGATTTTGGAGTGAATTGACATGGTGTAAGTTTGGTGTGTTTTATTGTCTAAGAGGGTGGCATGTATATTGGCCCCTACTGCCTCGGTCGAGGGGTGTTACCTTTCAGCATCCCCAAATAATTAGACGCGCGGTTGTGTGCTCGAGGGAGTTGGTCAAGAGTTTTCAGGTCAGCGAAGAGCAAGCAGCTGCCTGTGAAGTCGCCTGACGTGGACGCAGCGGGCCTTGAACAACGAAATCGGACAGCATTATTGCTGTCAGCCACAGCTGGACCCCCCACACTAGCAGCTCTTTGAATCATCCGGTTTTGTTACACCGGTGGGTTCTGAAAGTTTGGCCAGTTGGACCAACAGCTCTGTAGTCAGCCGTCGCGAATGCAGGCGTCGAAAGCTTACTTACGACCGGGGGTCTGCTCAGTGACTGACGTAAGAGTCTCCCGTAAGCTCGCTCGTTAACGTCGATCGATACTTATTGGGACATAGTCCTCCGAACCACCTTAATAAAATTAACTGAATTAACCCACACTACTTATCCTTGGAATCTGTATACTTAATTTGAAAATTACTTTTGCATATCTTACTTGCCCTCGAAACAAATCAATTTGCGCTCTGGTAAGCTTAAATGAGAGGTGAATTATAGACGTGCGATTATATAAGTGCTATGTGACAGGCTATTGGCTGGAAATTAAGTAAACGTTTTCTCCCTGTAATCTTCCTTCTTTCATGATCATTTAGGTGCTTTTTCTTATATTTGAACTGATCTATAAGGCACATTCTCTTCAAAAAACGATAACATGCGACAGTTGGTTCTGTACCTGCCCTGGTTTACTTACCAAATCGCTTTCTAGGTCTGCTTCAAGTCCGTTTCGTATGCTGTCCCCACTTCTCGACTTGAACCATCTAACGTTTGTATCTATTTCACTCCCAAGGTCCGCCAATTCAAACACTTGAGGTATCCTGTGCCTGTATTCAGATTGAGGTTCTAACCGTACCTTTGGGCCTGGTTGAACGCTTGAAAACTGTCAGGGAAGATGTCATCCTGGAGGTGAGCGTCTCGGGACTGGATCTGTACGGACCAAACAGATTCGTCTTTCCTAACCCTGCGAAGGCCGGTGCTAGTCTAGACGAGTCGCAGTTAACCTACAGGGCGGAGTTTAGACCTTCGGCAGTCGGTACAAGGACGGGAAGGTAAGGAATTTGTGGATCGCCATTTATGAATACAGCCTCATTTCAAATGGTTTCCTTATGCCACTGAGTAATTTGACTTTAGAAGGTTTTTCTGTATGGTCAAACGATCAAGCCTTCGACTATTCGGAAGTTTGTACAGCTAAGCCTGTCACTAGGATTCTCGCAACTAGTTACACTTTGCCCCATTTGAAGCCAGTAAAACGGCAGTATACTATATCGCCCTCTCCTTTGTCAAATAGAGGCAATATCCATGGACAGCCAATTCATATATTTGCATAAATAAGATAAAATTAAAGCCGCTGTTAATGGCAGCAGCTTAAGGTATAAGAGAGAACCCGGACGCTACTACCTTCAGGTCGGGTTCCATTTCAGAAGAAGTAGGATGCCAGATGGTAGGAAAAACGTATTCTGTACAGAACTATCAGAGAATAGATTGGAAGAAGTTTGAGGCGGAGCAGACATCTGAAACCGCGATGGTGACGTCCGAAGTTTGTGACCGTGGGGAGGCCTCACAGCACTGCCAGCGAGGTTATGTGGGAGCCAACCTTGAGGATTATTGGCTGCCATTGGTGCACACGTGAAAGTAGACGCTTGAGGCAAACTGTTCATTGTTGCAGTATGCATTCGTATTTGAACCACCGTAGGTCCTTTAAAAATTAGTGGCTACGTTCAGAACTTGAAATATTGTCCCTGCTTCGGCCTGTGCAGTGGAGGAATTTGTGATTCTGGTAAGAGTTCATCTTTTGAACGAAATACAGGCCATGAACTGCCCGAAACCTGGAGCTGCGGTAGGTGATCGACCGATGGACTGTTGGCTTTCCCATCCACGTACTTTGCCATGCGCAGCCATATGCAGACGCGCCTAGTCGGTCGCTGATGTGATCTACCGCCTCGCACGTGCCGCAGTTTTTTCTGTTGTATTTTCACCTCTGACGATAGCCTCCAACAAGCTTCTAAAAGCCAAGAACGAAAAAATCGTGATTTTTATATGTTCGACCAAGCTTTCGTAGAAAACGTGGTCTCCCCTGCCCCTGAATAAAAGCATTGTATGATAGGAGTAGATGAGGAACGGAGGACTGGTACCTCCACAAATTGTATGCTGAATACTACGGATGCCTCAGAGGCCACGGGGGCTTGCCGCTGTGACCTTCAGGCCCGGTTCCGTGTGCGAAGAGAAGGAGTCTGACACCAGATGGAAGGAGTAGTATATTCTGTACAGGGAGCTAGTGGAGGATAGGTTGGAGGAAGTTGACAATCGGAAGGGCGTGCGTTTGCAGCCGCTCCGAATTGCCAGAGCGTGGCAGTTATCATAGTGAGGTCCTGTATGAGTCAGCCTTGAAGGTGATTGGCCAAACCGGATTATGGTAGGCGGATAATGGAGCGTGTGCACGTGCTAGCAACCGCAAAAGGCGAGTGTTGGGCGCGGGGAGTGGGATCATTCCAAGGCTTCTCTTGGGTGCTTAATCCCTGGTGAAACAAAGGATGCAAAATCACAATCCTAATGCACTTAAAAATTATTTGCCTCTGACAAAACTACACTTTATGGTTTTTTAATCTATTAAACACTTTCTGTAGAGCGGAGAGCGTCTATTAAGGAGTGTTAAGACTAGTTGAGTTAACCCTAATGGCTGTGATCTTTCAGCGGTTGAGAATTTCCATCTTGCTTCACGACAGGATGTTGGCGAGGAAATTCTCCGTATCGCGGTCACAAAAAGTGGCAAATGAAAATTCCATTGAAGGCTGGTGAGGCTTGACGATGATTGAGTCCGGCCACATGCGAACTTGAGAGTTCACTTCATGTCGTCGATCACCAGTTATCGAGGATTATTAAAGCTTAAAACCTAAGAAATGCAATCTTCCAGGCCCGGTTCCTTAGGAGATGAGAGAAGTCATGGCAAGGGCAGAGTAGAGGGAACTGTATATTCTGTACAGAAGAGTTTTTAGAATACTGAGGACAAAGTTGCCACTCGGTCTGACATGGCGTTCGGCCGCGAGGGCCCCGTGAGCGCGTAGGGTCGTCACAGCGGCCAACGACGCTGCGTGCGTCCGCTCCTGGTCGGAGCGGATTCCGGTCTGTTCGTAAGCACGGGAATTGTCACATTGTCTCAGAGTGGGCTTTGTTTGAGTCACCCTCCGGAGGATGATTGGCCCGACCAGTCTGGAGTACGTGTGTGCGCCCCAGTCTCACGAGGGCGAAGGTTGCGCGTTTCATGTGCACATGGGCCGTTGCGCTGAATCGAACGCGACTGGGTGAGAAAGATTGCCACTAGGTCTTGGCGTCTTGCGTTAGGAGGTAGCCTGCAGAAACAGCACACCTCCATTGGCTACCGTTCTCACCGATTAGCGGTGCCTGATAGCATAAAACTGTACTGCCAAACCAAAAAGAATTTATTGTGCATGCTACTTTAGGATGCACATTCTATTGGCGACTGACATCGAAGGTCCTCTATGGCACCGACAAGTTATTCCCTTAATAGCCAATCTGAGCATGAGAAACCTCTTGGTCCCGCATCACCCTCTCAGATGCATGTGTATTGATACTTCGGAACCTCGTTGAACGAGTTGACACTTCTATGCCTTATACATTCTATTTTCCCTCAACACCGTTCCGCTTCAACTCTTCAATACTACTTTCGATTACGAATATCTTAGCTCGTTTATCTTCTGCCTAGCACATTACCTGGCATTCCCCGGTCAGCTTGTTCAGTCTGACAATCGGTAGTCTAGTATTCTTTTCAATAACCTTGGAGTGCTTCAGGTTTCCAGTTAACCCTTTCATTTCTTTTCGTTTCCTTTTGATAAGATTCGATGAGACAGTGCCTTACTATATGGTTGGCATACGGAGGTCTTGCTTGTTGATCACCCGGATAAAACTCAACTAATTTCTAGCTTCCAATGACGAACTTTCATCATGTTTCTGTATAGTATTTTGAAAATGGTCATCTACTTAATAAACATAAGTTAGTTAGGTGTGTGTTTCTACTGCAGGTACTCCAATTCCTGGATTCTCTGACTATATTCTTCCCGGTATCTGTATACTACCCTCTCCTCTTACCTTTTATTCGACTATCACAGTTATGTACAGTAGATTCACCATCGCATGAAATGGCACCCACAAATCTGAAATGAGTTTTCGATTGGAACATATTAATTGCGTATGGTTGTGATAGAGACGATCGTGCAGCCTAATCTCAACATATTTTCGACCACTCAGGATGCCGGCATTTTAACGAGCCCTTTTCTGACCGCCTTGAGAAAAGTATGTACTATAAATAGTGACTCCTTAAGTAGTATGCCTTCTTGTAATTAATTTCGACTGCCTTTATCGATTCAAATATATTTTTTGGAAAACATGCGCGAAAAAATTATTTCTTGTACTCGTTTGGTAGCTAATTACGTCTCCTTTAATTTTTATACTCAAATAAATGGTGTCTTTCGGTTTTAAAAAAATTTATAATTATGAGCTGTTTTACAATTTTCAGGTGTTCATTCATACAAAATTGTATCCGTCAATTTGTTGATGCTGCCTTTACTGCTTAAAGAATGCTCCACATCCATTGCAACATTTTATGAGAACTATATGAGATCTTCCTCAAGTTTTAGGCAAAAACGTACTTTCACTTAAGCAGGATGTAAACAATGCGCAGTTTGTAAACCTTGAATTCCAGTGTAGCAGTCACTAGCTTTCAAAATTATTCGGCAATTTAGAAACTTTTTTTGAAACCGAACGATACCATTTATTTGAGTATAAAATTTAACGAAGGCGTAATTTTCTACCAAACGAGTACAAGAAATATTTTTTCGTGCATGTTTTCCAAAAAAATATATTTGAATCTATAAAGACAGTCGAAATTTATGACAAAATGCATACTACTTATGTAGTTACTTTTAATAGAACTTATTTTTTTGAGGTGGTCATAAAGAAGCTCGTTAATAAGCCCGTATCTTGAAGTGTCGGAAGTATGTTGAGATTAGGCTGCACGATCGTCTCTTTTTCAACCATCCGCAATTAATATGTTCCAAGTGAAAACTTATTTCAGAATTCTGGGTGCCATTTCATGAGATAATGAATCTACTGTACTTTAACTGGAAAGATCCCTTCCGCTGCGATCTTCAGACCCAGGTTCGTCCGGGAAGGGAGTTAGTGGAAAATAGGAAGTTGACAGTCGGATGAGTGCAAGACCGCCCACGAGCGCGGTGTCCGAGGTGTGAGAGCGCGGAAGTCGTCACAGTGAGGTCTTGTGCGAGTTAGTCTTAAATGTGATCGGTCAGACCGGACTGGAGTCGGCAGACACTGGTGCGCACGTGCCACCATTCGCGAAAGTTTGAGCGTTGCACGTGAAGGTGGGTCACTACACAACCGTCATGTTGAAACCCTTTATAATGAAATTCGTAAACGTGTTTTTTACTTTCGAGATTTACGTTCGCACTCGGTCTCCTCAGCTGCTAACCGTGAGATTTGTGGATACCTACATTCTTCCTCTGCTGTTCCCACTGTCCTCTGATTATTTTCCTGCGTTGCTCAAAATTTATATGCTCATTTAAAAAGTGTGTTTCGCATGCTTCCTTACACTATAGGTGTTAGTTACTTCACTATTGTCAATATTATTCTACTACCAACTTCCATTATAATTAAGCAGTTTTCTAAGAGAAAACTTGATATTGCTGCCTTTCATTCCCATCAATTTGAATTAATTGCTGGGAGCTCCTTCTGCTCCATGCAACATATCTCATGTCGTATCTCGACGCATAAAGGATCAGTAATGTCCTTTTTGGAGTGATCACTGACGCATAAATAGCCAGATCTCCGAAAGCCGAGACTCCATTAGCCCTCATCATAAGCATATGGTTTTACGTAGGTATACCTATTTCCTCGCCACTGCCGCTGAAAATCCCGAAACACTGGTTTTAAAATCAAGTTTTGACTCTTTTCCTACTAAACCTCATTATAATTGCCCTCTTTTCCTTTCGAACTGTACATCCATGTTCCAATTTTTATTTAACTTTAGCATAACCTTTTACAACTCCATTGTCGGCGAGTTTTGGTTCGCGATCACTCTCAGGGCGTTGCCGCCGAAAACCGTGGATGTACCCCTAATAGCCTGTGAACTAGGCAGGTAAGCAATGTAACACTGTCACCCAATCTTGTTCTGTTATTTTAAACCAGTACACATGCGTCCGCCTGTTTCAGTTTTTAGGCGACAGGACGACCGTTTCTGGCTGCAACGCTCGGTTCGGCCGCATTTGAGGTCAAATTCATAAGAGGCACTGCCAGCATGCATCACGTGGCGATACCGGCGGCCCCCGATTGGCTAAACAGGGCGCTGTCTGGCCTCAGTTCACCAATCGACGTTCGACCTTGACAATTTACGCCTTGAGATCGACACGCGCTTGTTGACATCGCTTGTTCTGACGGCTCTGTGCGTCCGCCCCTCAAAACCCCAATTATGGAAAACACTTCGACAATATGGGTGAATGGCGATGCACGCAAACTCTCCCAAGATGGGACGAGGAGTATAAGAATAGGCGTAGTTGATCCCAACCTCTTTAGACTGTCACTCGAAACCTGACTTATGTTAGAAGTTATCGGTGCTTCGTTGTAATTTATCCCACATGATTCCGCGTATGATGTGTTGCCTAAAATCAGTTATTACCGATGACGTTTCGGCATAAACGGCAGGTTGAAAGTTAGGTGATAAAAATTTCCCCTTCGATGGGATGTTTTTGCACGAGGAACCAGGGCATAATGATTATTCGACCTCGCACTTTGGCGAAGACTGTTGGTTCCTTTACTTAAAGAAGAAGAAGAAGAAGAAGAAGAAGAAGAATAAGAAGAAGACCATGCATGTTAACAACAGAATGTTAAGTCTTTTTAAATAGTTTTGATTTGTGGCTATCGGCATTAGTACAATGCAAATCTCTGCCAGTAATTTTCGATGCGGGTTCATTTGACACAGCGGTAGCTTTTTGCACCTTAGTTTAAATTTTACCTTTTTACTCAGCGAACAGTCCAACATAAGCAGATAGCATTGCTGGAAAAGATTATGGAAACTGTATTGGCCATTTCTGGCTCATTAGCCGTCGTCAGCCGGTCATACTGGGAGTTTTGGTTGATCGCTCACTTAAGGCATATGCCGTTTTCACTGAAAAGACTGGTTCTGACACTGCCCCACGAATAATTCCGCTTGTTAAGTAACAGGAGATTTTTGGCAGCTTTGAATAATTCATTTGATCCGCTTGTTAAAAAACACGGTGGCTTCTGTGAGATTCGAACCCACACCGGCAACCCACGCCTTATAACAGTTAACTCTAGAGCCAATTGAGCTATGAGGCTCCACCGGGAGCCATAGTGTAGGTTCAAATCCCGCCGAGACCGCGAAGTTTTTCACAAGAGTGTCAAATTAATTCTTCCTGTATTGCTAAAACTGAGACCTGCTGCTCTGCATCCTTTTTTACTAGATGGAAAACCAAGAAAATTACGTTGCGAAACCCCACCACGCAGGACTATGCGTTGTGTCCCGAACTGACCAATCGGAAGGCTTTTACTATCCAGGTTGTTCGAGAACCGCAAGACCTAGTTGGCGGTGTCCAATCAGAACAGACACCCATGAGCCAACGAAGCGCGGCTTCCTCTGTAAGCTCAAGGCATTCAGGCAGTTCCCCAGCACCTTTGAAATCACGTCAACAATATGCGCAACGCATTCTACTACCTGCACGCTCCAAACTCCGCGTTGGAATCAAGTTCATACCCATTGAGTTGGGAGAAGAAGACCACTCAGGAGAATTAATTTTCAAGTGTCAAGAGGTAGAGTCTCCAGGATGACCTGTTCTTGATTCTTTTTCAGTTGCGCCTGGGGACGTCACCTTTGGGTTTTTTGGCCCACATCCCCCTCGGTGATTAATAGATTATGTCTAGGAAGTCATGTAAGGCGAACACACGTTTTTGATTAATTCATCATCAAGCAAATACAATAACATAAAGGAGGGTATAATTGGCATAAGTTTAAGCGACCAATCAGTAGTAAGATTACGCCTACTCTCGCCTATCTGTTTTCGGGATCTTAGTGTTGCCTGACATTTCGAAATACTTTCACTCGAAGTAGACAAACGCCTTAACCAATGAGCCGCGAGCTCGTTGTCTCGCCGGTTTAAGTCAGGAGATACTGATACCGATCGCTTACGGAACTCACTTGTCTCACTTTGCCTTAGACCTCGACAGAAGCCTTGGCAGCCGTAAAAGTTGGTAGTATAGGCAACTAGTATTGCCGTCAAAGAAAAAGAGAGGCTGGAAGGTCCAGTTCTGTTCCAATAGCCATCACCAACCAGTCATACCCAGCTCCAAGTGGTGTCCCACTCGAGCCTCGAACTCGCGACGTATCTTATCAGGTTCGAACGCCCTAACTATTGAGCTACGAGCTTATAAGCGTTAAGGTTAAGAAGGTTAACCCTAACACCTACGATCTTCCAGGCTCGGTTCCTTAGGTGAGGAGAGAAGACGGTGGGAAAGCCGGATTGTTAGGAATCGTATATTCTGCAGAAGGATAGGAGAATAGATGGAAAGAGTGTTGACTCGCAGACTAGTGCGTCCGTTCCCTATTCGGGTCGGTTCCGGAGTGATGCCTGAAGGCAGACACCGCATTGCCGTCTGTGTCCCGCGGATTGAGGCCAACCTACTAAATGAGGTCAGTCTACTAAATCGGGGGTCTCATTGGACAGATTGAGGTCAAACTACCGTTGGTTGAGGCCAGAATGGGGGAAACTTGGTGCGTGTGTTTGGGTGCGCGTCGGTTGCATCTGGCAGCCGTGGCAGTCGCCCGTCCGTTTGCGCAGGCCTCGAGGCACGCGGGAAAACTGCTTGCGCCAGAGGTCCTAAGCTCTGAGTGACCTCGTCTGTTGCGGTGAGAGTAAGGAGGACGTCGGACAGACACGACCGCTACAAGCTCGTTGTCTCGGCAGTTTTGGCCAGGGGATGTCGACACTCATTGATGAAAATTCCGCTGACTAATAACGGAACTCATCTATTCCGCTCTGCCTTGGGGCTCCACGGAGACCCTGACAGGATTAACAGCTAACGGTATAAGCAGACAGGATTGCCGGCAAAGACAAGTCTGGGTATGACTGGTTGACGATGGCTAATGAGCCAGAAATGACCATTCCGGTATCCCTTGTCTTTGCTGGCAATACTATCTGCCTACATGCAGCTGTCACGGCTGTCAAGGCTTCTGTCGAGAAGCAAGGTAGAGCAGGACAGATGATTTCCGTTAGTGTTCAGATGAAACAAACTCTCCAAGTAAGTATCGACATAGATCACGAGTCGTTGGTTTTAGATACGGGTGCGCATGCTGAGGGTGGAAAAAGAGGACAGGTAGCTATCGAAGCACGGCAGTTCATGTTACAGTGGAAGCCTGTCAGGCGCGACTAAGGGGGTGGGGTCAAAGGGCAGTGTGGCAGTCTGCCCTACGAGAAGTGGAGTGGGCGTGATAGGAGGCGAAAGGTAATGGGTTTGCATTCTTTATCGATCGTTACCACGGAAATGCGAGGTTGAAAATGTGATCCAGCAGCCTGCAATACGTCCGGTCCGAAGACGTCCGGTCGTCGCTTGAAGTACAACCTTAGATGCAGTCTCTGGATCGAAAAATGAACTCTTGGGTGTTTTATTTTCTGTCCTTAGCAGCTACTTCGGCATATGTTCAGCTGACCGCGTTGCCAACTACCTTTGCTTCCGTCCAATGTACTTGCGACCGCAATCATAAATACATTTTGAGGTGGCGTGCATAGACATGCTGTCCTTAGTTAGTCTAACTCGAATAATCGTTGTTTTGCTTATAAATAACAATTTAGAGGCGGTTTGCGTTCGTTCCATTGTGCATCTAAACAGCCGCTTAATCACAGTCTGCCAGTATCACTACGAATGAGAGTGCATGTCCAAATTCTGATCATAACAAAGTGAGTTAGGGTCGGACGCTAGGATGCCCTTGTGCCATACTGAATTGCTTTATTTTTTTGCCCACAACACCCTCTTCAGCTCGATCAATGGTGCTTCCGATTAATCGGTCGTGGTGACCTGCCGGGCCAACGAGCTACGCTGTCAACAACCGCACAGATTGGGCGAGCAAAGACCTTCCTCATGCCATTCTTTAATCCCCTTACTTATCCGGTCAATCTCAGGGTCCTACTGAAGCCTCTAGAAATCGCCCCCTCGGCGACTTTGGACGAGAACACAAACGCCAATACCTCACAGGACCACCCCAAACAAGACAGTCCGCCAAGGTTTGAGGCCTTCCGGCTGTTGATGAATCAGGCTAGGTACGCTCTTACGCGTGTCTGACCTACGCCCTGCTTAATATGTGGGTGGGGAGGGATTTTCCTACACAAATTTATGCCTGCTCACCTTAAGTGCATTTAAAATGTTAGGAGAATGCCTTTGTTGAATCCAGTAGCTATTGCCGAACTTTGTCTGAAGTAGTGATCGCCTGCTAAGAAAACGAATTAAATGCAAAGCCGTGTACGTGGATACGACGGTAGTAGCAATTTAGCCATGTTATAATACATAAAACCGTTGCAGTGGGTGTTTGTGTGCGTGTAGAGAAGGCGACAGTTCGGCCATCGAATTCGACGAGGTTCAGTGTGTACAAAACACCAGGGGGGGCGCAGGACTAGTGACTTGCGCATGAATTAGACTATAATGACAGAAGACTTGCCCTACATCTTCCGCACTCACTCCCCTTCCCCCGCATGGGCACGGGGTCATTATGAAGTCAAGAAGACCGAAGGTGGGAGAACGTGCAGGTGACTGCCGGGGCGTGAGCCTGCATCTAGGCGTGTGGTCACATCTGACAGGGATCCCATGGAACGGGAGTGCCATAAGGGGCATATTAACCAGGAGCCATTAAAGCCTGACTCTCAGTTCGCCAGCTGGCCGTTGCATAAAAACACATACTGGTGTAGGATAGGAAGTAGTCTGGCCGGGTAATAGAAGACAGAAGTACCCCAATAGTTCTAAATCAGTAAATAAGGCGATAAGACGTGGAGGGCCACAATGTTAGGAATAATTTAATGAAGGGCAGATGGGATGGAGTATGGATAGGAGGAAATTGCCTCTCGAACGAGTGCAGTCTAGCCGTGAGCGAGCAGGGTCCGTAATCACAATCCGGCAATGAGTTTGCCGGGTCCGACACTCGTTGACTATCGGATCAGTGCACGTCCGACCGTGAAGGTTGGCCAGTCGGAAGTCACGAGAACGTAGGCAGTCACTGCCTTAAGGTCCTTTGATAGTTGACCTGGAACGGTGATTGGCCGTGGCTTCAAAATACCAGGCTGAAGGATAGCCAGCCACGAGAGCGAGAAGTGGAACACGTGACTGTGACCTTAGACGGCCTTTTTCACGCTCTGATAGCACGATGTCGTGATCCTACGGGGAGGGGCATACATTACAACATACTTAACTGCGTAAGACAAACAGCTGTTTTATGTCGCTAGACTGGGTTGAACGCGCAGTCCATGTTATCTCATCAGTTTGCAACCTTCTAAGCCGCAATTTTTAGCCCACTTCAATAGCTTCAAGTGTGTCAAAGCGAGCGGGATGCTTGCCGTGTTAAGTGAACCCAAGTGAAAATTGCGGTCCTGTCAATTCAACCAAATGCGCCTGACCAAGCCCATGAAAGAGAAGAAAATTAGAGCTC
>JAYGXS010000003.1:80419183-80467466 GCA_036362985.1 Ligula intestinalis
GGGGTTAAGTGATTTAAACCCTAGCAACTGCGATCTTCAGGCCATGGTTACTTAGTAGAGGAAGAATCTTTAAAGGCCAGAGTTGAACGAAGAGTATATTGTGTGCACAAAGGAACGGAGAATAGATGGACAGATATTTGACTTGGAGAGCTTACGACTAGCAGGAGAGCCAGCCGTGGTCGAATTGCCAGTTTGAGAGCAGTCAGGCCAGTAGACAGAGAGAGAGAGAGAGCGTTCCTTGGCTAGGTCAGCCTGTGGTTAGTTGGACAGCGTGCGGGTGGACATCGAAGTGGGCGGTCCACGTCACGCAGATGCGTCGGCAGTCTTCCGATCCGGCTGCTGGCTTACACAGGCTGGATCACTCTGCGGATTGATAGTTTTTGATAAATCGCTGCTACTGAACTTTTTTGTCATCTTCCCTTTGAGTTTTGCCTCGGCTTTCTCCAATTTCTTCTTGTTAACAGAAGGCGCCTTTTCTCGTTTAGCCATCCAAGTACTTGATATATTTATCACGCGGTCGTTGAAGTTGTTGACAAGACTCGCCATGTGGACTGGTTCGTCAAGTGCTGTCGGGCCATCCAGCTCCCCGTCCGGGCGAAAGATTTGAAATAGTTCCATGCAGAGTTCCTTTATCCCAGAAACATCTAAATTCGGGTTCGAACCTTCTAGGAAGCTACCAACAGCCTCAAAGACCTCATCGGGTGATTCGAAGTGATCACCATTCTCATTGATAATGCCCTCAAGATAGGTGTCGACGTCTTTATCCATCGAAGGAAATATTCTCCTAACTTCATTCATTGCTTCAGCATCTTTCGCCTACATACTGACGGAGAAAAGCAAACCTGGTGTGAACGCGCCAGGTCTAGATGGATTGAGGTCACGACAGGAAGGCCAGGCATCGGGCAGGCAACGACCCACTACAAATTCCAGGATGAACTGCAGAAGAGGAAGAAGAAGATCCGATAGCCAGAAGATAAAGTTTATTGGTCAGATCCTCGGAAACAGTTGCAGATAAATGCGCAAAGATTACAGTATTTATAGGACGCAGCTGCCTCGCGGTTGCAGCCCTTATCCAATTAGCAGACCACGCGTGCTTCACTGAAGATCATAAATGATGCGGTGATTGCTCGTTAGTCCGCGTCCGTAGGGGAATAAGTTAATCGGGTTAAGTCCTAACAGCGGTGATATTCAGGCCTACTTCCTTAGGAAAAGAGAAGAGACGGGAGCCCACAGTGGTTAGAAAAGTTTATGCTGTAAAGAGGAACTGGAAAATAGGCAGGAGGAATTTGAGTGTCAGACGGGTGAGCCACCATCCTCCTTGGCGAACAGTAATCACTTGACCAGGTTTTTGATGCAAGAAGAAAGTATGAAAGCGGTAACAAGGATCCCAGCTCATCCAGTCCGAATCCTCTTGCCACATACTCCTTCATACAACAACTGGTTCCGACCTATATTTAACCAGGACATTGATATAGACAGCGAATGGGAAAGCACTTCGGGTCCCAGCTCACATAGACTTTGTGCCACGCACTATCTGTTTGCTGCCAACACTTGACCAGGAGGCATTCATATATACCGCGTTCATCATCCCCCTTAGAAGAAGAAGAAGAGAGGGCGAGTTTGTGGAGCGAATTGTATTTTTACTGAAGATTCGAAACCCCCCCCCCAACCCGCACATAAACTTGCCTACAACTAAGCCGACCAGGATGAATACAAAGGTCACGTACACCCGTCAGCGGCCAACCTCCGAGAGATCAAATGTAGTCAGCAGCGAACGGGCAAGTCAATGTTCGTGCGTCCAGCACGGCTACAGTACGATGCAGACCGCAAGACGGCCTAAGTTAAGACCACCAGACGTATCAATTGCAACACGCTGATGATGGAATCCAGCAGGGTTCCGAAACGTCAGCTCAAATACACTTGGGTCATGAACCCGCCCCCTCTGCTCCTCCTTCGGGAGATGATGAACGTGAGAAGGCAGCTGGATCCCCGACATCTAAATCTATACATATCCGAGAAGCGATCTACCCCATAAGAAGGTCGGGTTGGAGTCCTATAAATGCATCTAGCATTCGACGACTCGGTATAATGAGAGGACCATTTAAACCTCATGACCAGCACGTTTTTCACACTTCTAAAAATTCAGATGTATGTTGTGAACTTTAAATTGGTGGAAACCTTTGCGAACGCAGTGTCCGTACAAGTACCAGGTCGAACGTTTACATTCAGGCGGTGATCCAAAAGCAAAAGGGCCACGTGTCAGACACATCTTTTCATTTTTCTTCCAAAAGATGTAATTACTTGTCATAAATTCATATTAAACGCGTATGAGAAGTTGAAACAAACAGCTAAATGCATTTACATGTACATTCTTGGACTTCGGAATCGTTGAAGAGAATATCTTCATATTTAGAATGTGTGCAGATAGTTGAACCTCCGCCGTCTAATCCTGCTTCTTCCTTGGAAAGAAATATCGTTAGGGAGGCGGGGGGTGGCAGATTTGCTTAATTCAGTTTACCCAATTTTGAAAAATCCGAAGTCTCGGTAGGAGGCAAACCGACACGTCAGGGCAGGATTTTGCGCAGCCAACGCTCTACCATTGAGCCAGGAGGTTCATCGTGCGCCGTTAATAAGGAAGTCAGCTGTCCGTCACTAACCCAAACGTTTCTCGTTATTTATTTACTTGTATTCTCTTCATTGTGAATGGAAAATTCGTTTGCTAAAATTTCGCGAATGTAAAATGTGAACTAAAGCACACTATGCATATTTCTTTTAATTGAATTGACCCAATTGTGAAATATTCGTGGCCCCGGTGGGAGTCAAACTCACACGACAGGGAAGGCTTTTGCCTAACCAAAGCTCTACCAATTGAGCTACGACGCCATGCCGTGCGCCGTGAAGTTAATCACATTTGGATCGATTTTACCCGCCCAACTCACTGCTTGTATGGAATCCACAATTACAGAACAGAAAGCTGACTAAATTAATAAACTCTGTCCAACACCCCTAAGAATTAAGTGAGCCTAGTAGTCATTCTGGTGGATTCGACATGCTTGATGAGAAAACCCTACCTGGGCAGTCAGCTTGCTGTCCCGTAATGGTGGATTCCTTAGAAGCAATGACTTGGGCAGGTAAAATCGATCCAATTGTGATCATATTAATGGCGCATGGCATGGCGTCGTAGCTCAATCGGTAGAGCGTTGGCTGTACAAAAGCCTTCCCTGTTGTGTGAGTTTGTCTCTCACCGGGGCCGCGAATATTTCACAATTGGGTCAATTGAATAAAATACATATGCATAGTGTGCTTTAGTTAACATTTAATATTCGCGAAATTTAAGTGAACGAATTTTCTATTCACAATTAACAGAATACAAATCAATGAATGACGAGAAAACTTTTGGGTTAGTGACGGACAGCCGACTTCCTTGTTCAATACCCATGGTCTCAAGGCCATGCAACTTCGCAGGGAGCGCTTTCTGAGTATCTCATCTTCAGACCCATGGTCGACTTCCATTCGGCGCACAGACGCGCGTTCAAAAAGTCACGACTGTCTAAGGGCCACTCGAACATGTCACCGTCCGGCCGATGCAGCAAGGACCACGGTACACGACACATTCCGGGGCGGTGTAACATACTAAGTGGCCGTCATTTGAACATGCTCCACAATCACATCAAAGCACGGTGACATGACACTATGCTCAAATTACCGCGGCATCAGCCTCATAGATATGGTCGCCAAAGTGTTGGCGACCATCCTTCTCCGTAGATTTTCGGCTGAGCGCAATCTTCGCACTCGTCCTAACCAAGGAGGATTTCGTCCAGGTAGAGGATCTGTTGACCAGATCTTCATTCTACGCCGCATACTAGATCACAGATATCAAAACCAACAGACCACCACCGCCTGTTTCATTGACTTCAAGACCGCCTTTGATTCAATCGACAGAGAAGCTTTATGACAAATCTTGCTTGCTGACGGTCTCCCGCCAAAGGTGCTCAATCTGCTCAAAGCTTACTATAGCAAAACATCAACCCGAGTAAGAACCCTCGGTGAAGAGTCAAATTCTTTCCCTTTGACTTTTGAAGTTCGATAAGGGTGCCCTCTTTCTCCAGTTCTTCTCAACTTCTTGATCGACTGGGTAATGCATTAGTCAATTCTACCTGACAGTGGGTGTGAAATCAGCCCTGAATTCAGAGTACCTGACCTGGAATATGCCGATGACATTGTCGTACTCGGTAAAACTTCTCAGTCACTACAGCCAACGCTAGACTGAATCAACAGCTTCGCTGCAACTGTAGGTCTGACAATTAATGTGCACAAGACGAAGCTCCTGACTACATATCTGGGCACAGCACAACCACTCTTTATCAGCGGTCAACCCATTGAAGAAGTTAGCTGTTTCCGCTATTTGGGCTCGAATATGCTAGCCAATGGACAGGCCAAAGAAGAAATCAAGAACCGAATCGCGTAGGCTAGAAATGCATTTAGGCTGCTAGCCAGACCACTCTGGTCTCGCTCAAACATCACCTTACATAGTAAGCTGCTGATATACAAAGCATTAATCAGGCCGGTGTTAGTATATGCCTGCGAAACATGGCCAGTGAGAAAGGCAGATATCCTATCGCTCGAAGTCTGTGACCGTTGGTGTCTTCGACGCCTCTTAAGAGTTTTCTGGCAGGATCGAATCTCCAATGTTGAGCTATACCGCAGATGGTTCAAACTACCAAATCTAGCACCGTACATCCAGCATCGACGCTTGCAATGGTTTGGCCATGTTCTGAGCAAACCATCGACGGACCTCTGCAGATTGGTCGTGAACCTCTCTCGTAGAGGTACCGACAAGGCGGTCAACTGAAGACATGGCTCAGCACCGTTAAGTCGGACGTTGAACGGATGGGCCTCGTAACCGTTTACGGCTTGCGACATTGGAACAAACAATGGGTTAACATCTGTGAAGAGCTCGCTTCCGACCGCCGTCAATGGGCCGCCGCTATTCGTGACAATCGTGAAGCCGATTCATCCAACAACAGGAGCTACTTGGATCAAGTACAAGTACAAAGTAGTATATCAAAGCACTTGGCGCCATTGTCTTACTCGCTCTAAAACATGAGTGGACGCAGTCAACGCTAGTCCTGGCTTTGTCAGTGGCCACTGCTGTCTGGGACGGCAATTTAGAGTTGTGTGCCTAATGAATCCCTCAGTCTGGTGAATTCTGTCTTTTATATTCAACCGCGATTTGGCCTGATGGTTATATTGAGAGCTAGTTGCTTTCTCAACACCAGAAGGATCCCAAATAACAAGTTTAGTAAGACTGATTGTACTCGAACAACTTAACTGCTCTAAAAGCTGTACAGTGGCGACGCGTTCGATAGCCAGCCGTGCAGGTGCAAAAGAGGGCTATGAAAAGTTTGGGCTGTGCTATGAGTAATCGATCGGCTGTCGCCAATCAAATGAGGTAGGAATATCGATTACCTACAAGCGTAAACGCGGTGAGTTGACATGAAGCGAGCAAATGGGGAAAAGCGAGCAGCGAGCGAAGGTCAGCACACGAAAGGCAGCATGAGTCAGCGCAGTGGCTCTGGGCGACGGATTCCTACAGTTACAGTTATGTTGGTACAAACACTGTTCACAATACAGGTTTGTCTTAAGTTCTATGACTACTACGCGGACAAATTCAGTCTCTCAGCTTCTGAATATACATTTATTAAACGTCAGCTATGATGCCAGAAATGGTGATGCGGAACGGAATGATGATATCCTGAAGTATGGCAAGAGATATGTCGGAAGCCACAGCGCATGGGGGCGGAAATACCTAGTAGAAAACTAGAGTCAGGTGGATGGATAGCATTATTCAGACCTAGATCGGTAAATTGTTTGGCTATCGTTACATGTCGTTGTGGTATGCAATCGACTAAAATGACTTAAGGAACACCGGAAGCAGACGACAGCATTTGAAGTGCACGTTTTACAATTAGCAAATATTTACTTCATAGTTATTTACCATAATAAGAGCATACTTGCTAGCTAAAAGCCCAGACGCGCGTGTTCCCACGATCTTGCGCCACTGCTTCAAGTAGCTGCGATGGGGTTCATTCATTTGCGGGATCTCTAGTGCTCTCCGTGCGTTTTCTGGTATAGGAATATCAATTTTATTCTGCCCTGTTAAATTTCCGAGAAAATTGGTATGCCAACTTGGAGTACATCCTTCTGTTATACCTGATTATCTTAAGGATTTCAGTTTAAATATTAATGTCCAATTTCGGACTGGGCCTGAAATTGTCTGTTCTGAAAGATTTATTCAAAGTTCACGCAATAATTTTCTCGGAAATAAGACATTCAAAAGCAGCTATTTTTGAGCAAATAGTAATAGGGAAAAAAGTAGGAATCTTTAGATCGCCAAGTTAAAGACTGGATGGTGTAATGGAAACATAAACGCCCAAGGTCCTTTTACAGTGTCACTTGCCTGGTTCACAGACCAGACAAACAAAAGCGACCACAAAGGAGCGATCGATAAACTGGAGGAAATATCGAAGATTCCGCAAACTAAGCAGCCTGTGAGATGAGATTCTATGGCCATGGAAATCAGAATACCAATCCTGGGCAATTGTATTGTCAGCGCAATTTCGACATTAAAATGCACTTTGCAGTCTGCAAGGTTACACTTACAGCTCTGACACTACAACTATCTCCATCAAATTACTTCGAAATTCCGTGCAAACGTGATGAATTACAAAATTTAACCTGCCTGTTATTTGCGTTAGGTTGCACGTTTCTAAAGCCTTTTTCCTTTCCTTTCAGAAAAATCACCCTGGGTGCCCAGGAGACGATCGACATTCCAATCTCCTTTGCACCCACGGAACTGCGCGAGTATGACGTTCTGTGTTGTGTGCAAGTGTGCAAAGTCAATCCTGAGGCAGGTCGAATCTGGCCTCATGGAATGACGGAAATTGAATGGGTCACTCCAATAAAGGTTTGTGCATTTAACCAGCATATTTAGCGACATCTCCAGTGCAGCACATATACATCAAGTCTGGTAGTAAAAACACCGCAGATGACTTTTCTCCAGCGCTTCAGTGGTAAGATAGGGCGAGCATCGACGCACTGGTGTCAAGGTCCTACAAAACTGTGCCATCTCTTGCTTTTAAGCACAATTTCTGGTGTAGCCAATAGTGTAACTTCCTTGTTGTGTCAATAAATCTAACTGTCAAAACTAGCGCAGTTCGCTGTACTGATGAAAAGTGCAAGCAAGAAACGGTTTGAGAGGAGCTTCTGATTAACAATCATCAAAGGAGGATGCTTCGTTTAAGAGAAGTATCATTAACTCGCATTGTTGTTTTGGTACTCCTTACCCAGACCGCAAATTCTGACAAATGGCCAGTGTTCAGAAGGGGTCTACTTTTAGTTCGAAATGAACGCGAAAGATTCAGTGCATCTCTCGTATTCTCGCTTGACAGGATTCGAGTCATAGCTCGAAGATGACAGTTTAAAAGTTGCAAATGACGACCTCCACGGAAGGCACGCTTTACAGTGGTTGCGGCATCCGTGACTTGCACTGCATCTACTTCACCCTCATCCCTCATCCGGCCTGCTTCAATGGGATTAAAATGCCAAGACAGAGGCTGATAGAGCCGAACAATCCGTCTACGCGTGCCACACACGGCCTGGTCCCCCAATACATGTATCAGATTTTCGTAGGGACAATTAAGACCTCCCATATTTGTTTGGCATTAAGGCCACATTAAGAAGGAAGCACTGCAAACGAACACAGGCCGAATTTCTCTGTCAGTTGGAAATCTTCAAAAGTTTGTTCGAGTATCCTTTGATTCTGCGGCCAGTCGCAACGCGTACGTCAATTCGCAATGATAACAAAATTTGCTGCAGACCGTACGGTACTATCAAGTAAATAGGGAAGAAAAAACCACGTACAATCCTCAGCAGTGGATACACGTAGTCAATCACAGGGGCGCTGGCCAAATATAGAGCCTAACTCTAGACAAGGAAACAGCTATCGCAGGGGGTTTAGTGAGTTAAAAACAGCAACTGCGATCTTCAGACCATGGTTACTTAGTGGAGAAGAAATCGGTGAAGGCCAGGGTAGATGGAAGAGTATATTGTGTACACAAGGGAAAGGAGAATAGATGGATAGAGATTTGACTTGGACAGCATACAACCAGCCAGGAGAGCCAGTCGAGTCCAAGTGCGGTTTTCGCAGCAGGCACGCCAACGGCAGCAAGAACGGGCATTGTCTGGTTGCCTTGAAGGTTATTGGTCAGACAGACTGCATCGACCAGGTGTGCATGCGTCCTATTAGCCGGCGGGAGAGACCAGCCTTTGTGGATCTGTGATTGGCTGTTGCAGAGGCCGCCTTTAGTGCGGACGTACACGTTAGCAGCAGCGGACCTTCGGATATGCTCGCCTGTGTGGAGTGAGTCACCACACAGCCGTATGCAGGGCGAGGCCAGGCCTGAGAGCACGTGTGTGTGCGAGAGTGAGGGTGGCCGCTGCCGTAATGTGACTGTGGAGCGAGTTTAAGTGGTGTGCGGTTGGTGCGTTGTATTGGCCGACGGGATGTCGCGCATAGAGGCCCATGCTGCGTTAGCCAAGGGGTGACGTGTTCACGTGACTTTTTGACAGCTGTGACTGTCTGGACGTGCGTGTGTATGCGAGCGAAAGTCGGCCAAGGGTGCTCAGGTCAGTGAGTCGGATATAGTTGCCTCGAAAAAGAGGGGCGGTGACAGCATTTTTGGGAGAGGCAAACACCGCGTGTAGATCAGACAGGAGATTGTCGTTGAAAATACCAAACAATGCTCAGAGGAAGATAACACTGACTGTTCAGCTTTTTAATCTCCAGAGAAATTAATTTCTGATCGCGGTATATATCAGTATATTTATATTTAAATATACTGATATATACCGTGATCAGAAAGTAATTTCTCTGGAGATAAAAAAGCTGAACTTTCAAAACCGGTATCTAAACCTGAAAGCAGATAGGTAAACCTGGGGGACCCACTGATGAGCCGGACCCCTAGCAGCTGTGTCAAGCAGCGGCAGAATACCGGCGAAACACGTGTCTGGGCCTTTTAGAAAGTACCTAGGCTGTTAGTATGGTAGGCTACAACGTCAATAACACTGACTCCTAAGATATCGTGAGCGACTCAAGCGCCCTTCTCACATTTTCTTTCTCTTTCTCCGGCTCGGGGGACTGTTTGGGCCTGCAAACCAGCTGGTGATGGAGTGTGGTCTAGTGGCTGAGATGACGTGAAGATCCATGTCTAAAGCCTGTCAGACCACACGGGTCAGTTAGTAGCTGTAGGCACACATGCTCATCCTGTGTGGCCGCATAAAACTGCGTTGTAGGCCAGTCTCGCAGCCGTTTTGGTCCAGTACATCGGAAGCGTGGGTCGTTTTTGAAGACCTGTCAGCAGTCTAAGAAGTGTAGCGCTTCTAACTCCATAGCAGAAGGGTTTGTGTGTTCAAATCGCATTGGGGTCACCAGTGTTAGTATTCTAAACACTACAATCCGCATGCCCAGATTCCTAATATAAATAGGAAAGGAAAAGATAGTAGGAGTTATGTATTTTAGACATAAAATCAATGGTAGTTGGGAACTAAGTAGTAGGGGTGCTCGGAGCACTAAAATCATCAGGCCAAATTCCAAGTGGTTGGAAAAGACTGAAGGCACCTATAGAAGGAATTAATTGTGTAAAGAACCTCCAGTTGTTGTTTCACACAGCAGTAGCCACTGGCGAAGCCACTACTAGTATTGGTTGTGTCCATTCATGTCCGATATGTCAGCGGTGGCTGCTACGTATGGGTGATTGTGGAACAAGTTTATGTGGTTTCCAAATGGTGTGGGTTGCATTGCCCGAATAGTGTCGTGGCTAGAGACCTCATGCAATGTCAGCCGAGAGGTGTTGCGTTCACTTGGTTTTTAGACCGCCGTGACTATCTGGACGCATGTATGTTTCTGAGTGGAAGACTGCCAAGTGTCCCCACATCAGTCCGTCGGAAACTGCTCGCTGCGCGAATTCGCATGACCTCGATGCAAGCCGACTGAACCTCCATCGTATTATTTACGTTGCGGTGTTGGTCTGTGTTATAACGGCGAGTTCAGCGGCGCTAGTGTTATAACGCTGACATCTGACGTGCGTCGCCGTCGAATTACGCCCTGTTGAAATCCCCAAGGTAGAACACGAAAAGAAGGGCATAATTCTGGAATCCACGTGGAGGAGGGTTTGTTGTGTGAAAAAACCCGGAGGAGCTGTCTCGGGTGGCTGTTGCCGCTGGTTGATCTCCAGCGCGCTCTGTGTCCCACCTCGGGGGCGAGCCCCGGCATTGGGAGCGGACTAGCGTGCCCTCGCTGTCCACGTATGTGATGAAACTTTCCCTGTGTCAGGGGTTACAGTATCTTATAAGAGTGTCAAGTTCGCGTTCGCCTGTAGCCTGATTGGCGCATTGGGACAACTGCAACCAGTGGCGCGCGCGAGCAAGCGCGTGCATCTGTGTCCTTTCCAGAAGTTAAGTTCATCTCACGTGGAAAGTCATCGCCTGTATGCGGTCAGAGCTAACAAACAAAGACACTTGGCTAGGCTCGACGCCTCAGGAAATCCTCCAAATATTGCTAACTGATATAGTCTGTATTGACTCTGCTCCGAGCGCCTCCTGCAAAGCCGTGCGTGAGCTGCTCACTTGTTTATACCTGGTAACGGCAGTCTAATTTTCAGCCAACCACAACTCTTCTCCACCCTATTTCAGTTGTTAGTGTAACAATGGAGGAGGAGGAGAGGTCCACTGAGCCGCAGCGTTCTCTTGAAGGCCAGACATTGAGAGATACGGTTTTGAACCAAAGTTTGTGGAGCTCTCACTGTTGACCTGCCTGGATGCATTACTGCATTTGAGCAAACGCTAGCAAACGAATATGGTGTGTGGTAGCTACAGCGCAAGTCATCGTCCCCGCAGCACCATCCTGTGGGAACACGCGGAGGACATCGATGAACGCGACTGGCTTTTGCGATTACTTCAAGGAGGCATCTATTTTAATGTGTCAACCTTGATCCTAACCTCGACCTTAGCACTAATATTCACCACGTATTCTAGCCCTTACACTAAAAATAACTTCCAAATCTAATTCTAGACTTAACCTCACCGAGAATTTAGGTCAGAGTAGCCTGTAACATGGAAGTTCCCTATTTCCGTGTACTACTGAGATGACAGCAACAACGTCAGCAGAACAGTTATCGATCTGACGTCCGTATACTGGGCCCGGCATTACTGGTCGTTGATTGGCTGATGCTTCCCTATAACTGTCCCTTGTTTTGCTGCCGCTGTTACCTTTGAAGAACTCTCAGAAAACTACAGAATTGGTTCTGCTTCTCAGTTAGTCTCATTCACACGTACACATGAGGCACTAAAATCCACCTCTATTGATTCTTCTTCTTTCTCAAGGGCCTGCCTGAAATGCTCGGAGCCAGTGAACCACCAAAGGGTCTCTTTCTGCGTGGTTGTGAACCAGTGGGCTCAGACTCCGCCACCAGCGCCTCGAGCGCCAATGCGCCAATCAAAATTGTTGGTGCCGCCTGCACTAATTCTGGTTTCCAGCTAGAACTTAAACTCGCTGGGCACGTGCCGCTAGGCCTACGAGATCCCTCGATGTCGCTAAACCGTGCCCGGTTGAGTCGGCGCGGTGAAAGACAACGAACTGTCAGCGCTGAAAGCCATCGGCAGCAGGTCTCTGGTGAATTCACCTGGTCCGTCAAGCCTGTTGAACCAGCTGCCTACCGGTCCTCCAGGAGATCAGGTCTCCAAGGCGCGTTTGGTGAACGTCTTCTAGAGAAGTCATTACAGATGCAGCTGGAACGGGAGCATCGTGACACCAAGACCGGTCTGGTTTGGCTGACCTTCAGCGTCTTCTTTACCCCCTCGCGGTCGTTCAAGTAAGGTTTTCCTGGTTGCTCACCTCCCCCTCCCCCCTACGCCCTAAGCGTTATTCTGTGTCTCCTCTAGTATCTCCATTGATAAGTGTATCAAATGGCTACCTTCAGAGAGTTATCGACACGATGGAATCCCAAGACGTCAAAACAGCTGCAATTTCGACAAGGTAGCCTTCAACCGTTCCATTTATCATCAATAGCGTTTGGGAAATAAGAATGCCACAAAGTCTACTTCTGCAACCTCATTTGCGCAATGTCTTCAATCGTGAACAATTAGCCAATGTTTCAGAAATGTCGGCACTTTTTTCATGATTGCTAGTCGTGACAATCTCCAACATCGATTAGGGGTGCGTGCGGTCGTTAAGGCTCGTAAAGCGCCTCCGCCGAATTGGCGTTTTCAGGGTCAACTATAGTAGATTGTCTAACTCATTAAATCTCAAATGGAAATTTTGTAGGGATGGTTTAATACACATTTGAGGTAGTTTATGTTGTTTATTGAATCAACTTGAGATGCAAAATAGTGTTTACTAGAAGAAGGCTCAGTTTAGCTGATTACATTGAGAGCACATACAGGCAGAATTGGGCAAAATCCAACGTTACTTGATATCCAAGGACTTTCTCACGCTATTAAACGCTGGGAGTCAAATAGTCTTCTTTATGTGTGTAGTAATCGTCGTAATCGAACACCAGAGAAAAGTACGAAGAAATGTGATGGAAGGAAATTTCTCGCAATGTTCACGACATGGTATGCTTCTATTGCACCCGCAAATTTCATTTACATTTATTTGTTACTGACCGGCATGTCCACATGTGAGCTTTCGAAATATCTTTCTCCTGAGAAGTCCCAATTGGCGCAACCAGGCACATTTTTGGTTGATTTAGTCTAAAGTCTCTCAAACAACGTATGCAGCGAAGAAACAACTGACGATTCCCGTTAAGCCATGCTAGAACACATACTCAAACGTCAGGCTGTTCGGTAACAGCCATGCATTTTACTGCACGCAATATGGAAACAAATATATCCGTAACTTTTACAAAACGCTTATGTTCAAACTTAATTCTAGATGTAATGATTTACTCACTCGTCTTTTTTGCATGAGCAGGCCTTCTCCACACTTAAAGCATAAGTTTACTTGAGAAGTAGAAGACAACTCAATCGCTTGTATTAGCAATAAGTTAACTTGTCGAGAGGAGAGATTGTCGACTACAAAAAGGTATACCCTAGGGACTTTTCGGTAGGAATAATGTATGCATTGAGCAACGAACGCTTTTACCTGTCACCGCACCAATCAGGTTAAGGAACATGTACATCATAGTGCATCTTACTGGTCGAATCTAGAGTCCCAGAGGCTGTCGCATGGCAACCAGACGGAACATGGATAAGGAAAACGGGGACTTTACTGGCCGTTTCTAGCCTAGTGATAGTCTTCAGCCGGCCATACCCAATCCCAGGTTCAAGTAACCTGCTACTTGAAGCCGGACATTTTGATCACTCTGGAAATAAACTTAAACGCCTTGCCAATAATAGAAGCAAAGTTTGGCGAACGTACATTTTCCATTATTCATCATCAGGCATTCACAGTAATAAAACGGAAGATAGAGCCGTAAAAGAGCAAACATCCAATGAACAGAACGCATGGGAGGAGAGAGTTGACGCTGTTTATAGCTCGAGGGAATATAAGCTAGTCCTATCAGGGACTGACGGAGGGGAAGGAAGGTGTCCGACAAATAGTTCATGGTTCTGCGTCGTCGCTGCAAACCGACGTGATAAGAGCTGTGGAGAGGCATAATTAGCCTTAGCGCTATATTCCCCAGTTGTATGTGTGAAATAGAAAAGAGACAGGATAACAGAAAACAAGTTTACTGCTACCGTCTCTCTGTGTGCATTAGCTTTTCCACGTCTGCCTCAATTTCTCACCGTCAACAGCAGTCGTGTGCCTGAGCGTCAAGGCGTCTTCTGCCTGCGGCAACATATTTAAGGACAAGCGGCCTTTGTCCGCTTTGTCCCTTTTTATTGGTCCATGCGCGAGCGGCTTATTCGGGGGACCATCGTGTGGTGTCAGTGTAGTGGTCCTTTCTGCCCAACGCTCACCTAACTCTTGACGTCACAGACAAGGTCACTCAGAGCAGGCCCTTGCGCGAATGTACTTTTCGGCCTGCCTCCAACCAGACGCAAACTGGCGCATGAGACACTCACCACCCACGCTAGTGTCTACCTTCGTGCGTTCTAACCAATCACCATCAAGGCCGCGAGACTGAGCGAGGATTCGGCAACCGCCCCGATGACTGACGCTAGACTCACTTGGCATTCTGCCCCCTCGCGGGGCGGACACGCCGCCGTTGCTCTTTCACACCGCTCTCACGGTCGAAGGCACGCCAGATCGAGTCAATCCTTCTGCTAACTATTCTCCTATTTATTCTGTACGGAATACAATCTTCCTACTCCTCTGGTTTTCCAAGACTTCTCTCATCTCCTAAGGGACTGATCCTGGAAGATCGCAACCGTTAGGGTTAAACCTTCGTACCCTTAACACTGTTGCGATAACAGTCTCTTCAGGGTCACACAAACTGACGGCCCTGTTACGCACGCGCGTGGACCTTTGTGTCTGCGCGCTTTCGCGTGTGGAGGCTTCTTAGTCAACCAGGATGACAAGATTTCTGTGCCATCCTACCTCTTAGTGTCTGTATAAATTCCTTCTACGCACACAAAGCTGAATTAGCTATCCGCATACAAATTGCCTCTGCTGTCACAAGTATCCGCTGACGGAAAAACTTGGAGAGTTTCAGCTGCACTTTATTGATAACCCGGGATGCTCGGTTGACGTCTGCCCGATGACCTGTTGTCCACCAAATGAACCAAAATTGTGCTAGGGAGCGAAGACTCGGTTTAGCCAGACCGGATGATGTTCTTCATCCGTTTGGATATTTTTCCGACCAGCATGATCTACTCCACAGAAACAGGGGGAGGTGTAGATGCATATTCAACACGTCCGAAAAGGGACTTACGGGTCTGATATGCAGACGGTTCCGTTCGCGCATAGTAAGTATCTTGGGAGCATACTGGCTCCTTTCTGTCTTTAAACTCAACCTAAAGCCGCGGGAGGCTGACTGGCAAGGACTACAAGGTCAGAAATGGCCACCACCATCTTCCTCTCAAAGCATTAGTGGACGGCATATGACTGATAATATTGCCGGCAAAGAACAGAGAGACTGAAATGGTCATTTCTGGCTTATTAGGCATCGTCAGCCAGTCATACCCAGACCCAGGCGCTCTTCCACCCGAGCCTCGAACTCGCGACCTCTTTGATCAGAGCCAAACGCCCTAACCATTGAGCTACGAGCTCTCTCCAGTTTCCCTTGTCTATGCCGGCGATACCATCTGCCTACACTACCAGCTGCTGCCGTGATCCCAGGCAGAGCGGGACACCTGTCTATCGTTAGGGTGTTGCGTGGATGTTCATCAATGATACCATATGATTGTCGGCCAGGATCCTGGTTTGGAATCCAAGGTACGACAGAATTAGCCTGTTCCGCGCTTAAAATACATATCTACGTAAGGGTATGGGAGTTTTGCAAGTGCCGGTTTTTCCCCCTCAGCGCTTACTTCTTATCATTTCGGTGGACGGAAACCACCAGTAAAAGGGCTTTTTTTAAAACCACCGTAATGACCTTAGACGCCTTATAAAAGTTTCGCTTTCCATTTCAGGCTTCCAGCTACACTCTCGATCGGGTCAAGAGCTGGAGCCGTCTGGAAATTCCCGTTGCTTCTCATAGCAACCGAGGCCTCCTACGATGACACAATAACTTTATATTCTCAGGGCCTTGGTCGCCCGGTTCACGTGAATGTTATGTTGAACAGCAAGAGCTCGTGAGTTTGTACCCGTTACTATTTGAATAAGTTCTCTTCGGATGTTCTTTACTTCTCAGAAAGCGTCGCTTTGGGTGAGTCATTACGAGCAAGCGTATTCATGGAAAAGCCTCAATGCTGGTAGACATGTACATTCGATTAACCTTCTCCATTCTTGGGCAAGGACCAAGTCGGGCGTTGGCTATTGCCTAGGATGGTGCGAGATCGCGTTCTCATTAGCCGCGCAGCAAGTCTTAGACGGTAATTAACTACGGATATAAGAAGCCAGGACCGATTAAATATCACCGTTAAATGGTTAACACATCCAAATGGACCAAAACACTGCACTGGTAACTGAAAACCAAAGCGGCACTCGATAGAACTTGGATGGTTTCCAGCAGCTAACCACAGGGTTATTCATCATGTACGCAAAACAGAAGTTTGGGTTTAGGCACGAAATGTATTGAGCACGAAAGGCAGGAGAAGTGGGGCGATTTAGGACACACGGCGGCGTAAATTGCATGCGGGACATGTCATTGGCTGAAAGGTGGCCAATCAGCACGCGGGAGTTTTGAACGTGCATCCGTGACCTTGACCGTGTGCTTTTCGCACGCATGCAGCATGAGGTCAGACTATGCGGGCACCGTACTGTGCCTTATTCACCCCCTCCTCATCTTTCTAGAGGGCTAACATTGTCTCGATTGCTGAGCGACTGATGAAATGCCTGCTTCTTCGATTCGATTCAGGCAGCAAAGACCGCTTTGACAGTCTGACTGTCGCGAAAGAGGACGTTCACCATATGATCTACCGAATAGTCTTGGCGTCGATGACTTTAAGGTTACTTCGTTTTTAATGGGGCAGACTTTCGCAGCACCTTTCACCTTCTCCTCTCCCACTGACCAGGTGCAGGTGACGATATAATTTAACTGCACTCGATAAAAAATGACTATTTGCGCAGTATGCATTTTCTCATGGGTTTCGATGCCCCGAAAAATCCAAATATATCTTATCGCAGCCTACACAAAAATAATCTTTCTTGTACTCATTTGGAGGCTAATTATCTTCTTGGTAAATAACGGGCATGCTTCAGAGTTGAGAAGACCTTTGAAATCATACAATACTCCTTAATCGGACAACCAATTGTACTTGTTTTTAGTGTTCCTTAACTACATGTTGTATAGTTACCATGTAGAGAAACGAGTAGGTGTTTTACATTATAATGAAGACGCCGCACAGGCTTCCCGTAATTCCAAACTCTGTCTGAATCGACTGGTGCCCTTCTTTTTCAAGGATACACTATAATGAAGGCATGATTCTCTACTACACAATAACAAAAAGTATGTTTTAGGCATGCTCTTTGTGCAGGCTATTAGAATTCGCTAGGACGTAAAGCGTCGCTGTGAATATTACATACTACTGAATAGTCATTTTAGCCGAGTCTATTACTTGCAGGCGGCCGAAACAAAGTGCATTCAAAAGCTTGAACTCTGAGTTGGTTGAAATATCATGGAATTATGCTACAAATAATAAATCTTATAACCCCGTATAAGTATCCTTTCTAATAGAAAACACATCTCAGAAGTTAAACTAACGTTCTTTCAGATACTATCCACCATCTACTTTAGTACTTAACTACAACTTCATCGCGCCCACTGACCATCTCGCAAGAAGATAAGACTCGATATTTTAACGCAGGATTTTTGCAATCGCAAGAGACTTTAATACCACTCTTTTGCGAAAATGGTGTTTGGTGAAGTAGCCTGTCAATTTGTCGGGTGGTGTCCGCACAAAACTATGGCTCTTGCTGAGGTCGGTCGATGTAGGTGGAAGTTGCCGCTGACTAGCTCCCACCCTGAATGCTCTGGAAGCTGCGATTTGCCTCCCGGTAGACCCATTATTCAAATGGAAAAGCCTTCACCCACCGTTTGTACTTTATAGTCGATTCAGGCGCAAATTTTCTGTGAAGATTGCCATTGATAATCCTTGAAGCTCATAACATGAAAGTGTGTTGTCCCTTTGGTTCTCCAGGGAACCAGCCGACTTCATAGCCTTCCTGGATGACAACAGTGATGTTGACTTCCACCTGGAAACCACCTCCGGCATCCTGCCTCCAGCCTTATCCGCCGGCGAGAACAGTGCCGATTTTACCGCCCTACGTGTGGTCTTCACTCCAAGCAGCTATGGTAAACAGAAGCTGGCTAGACTGATTGTTCAGGTGAGGATCTTTTTCCGCTCATACGATTTTTTGGGTACTTTCTTTGTGCCATGTAGAGGAAAGGGAGGCATCTGACCGAAACAGGATTGCTCGCTTTTTATTTAAAAAAAATACCGAAACATTGGCAAACTCGTGACTAATCAGAAGAGGTGGGGAGAGCTAAAAAACCGAAGTAAACATCGTTATGGTGTACACCCATTTGTAAAGTAGAAACCAGCAGGGTACCAGACATCTTGCAGTGAGTTGAGTTAATAGGTAAGACACTTCCCGCTGCGATCTTCAGGTCCGGATCCGTGTGGGAAGGAAAGAAATGAGACACCAGAGGGGAGAAGTGGAGAACAGGTTGGAGGAAACTGACAGTCGAACGAGTGCATGACTAGAAGAAAGAGGAACGTTCACCGAGAGAGGTTTATTACAAGCCTGACGTTTCGGGTACTGGTCTCGTCTACCCATCTTCAGCGCAAGCCGCATTATCACACGGTCAGCCGCCGCCGCCGGACGCGATATCGGACAACGGGGACCGGGAACAAATCCGGGTTTGACGGGGGACGATGGAGCGAACGCTCACGAGGCCAAAACCGACGCACTTTAGGTTAGCACGCGGGTAGCCAACATCGCGGCCAGCGTGGGCAGGCCAGAAACCACTCGAGACAGCACGGGAGGTGACGGAATCAACACACGGGGGCCTGACACCAGCGTATGCGGCATTATCACGCGGCCAGCCGCCGCCACGGCCAACTTGCTTATTCCGAGCACCAGTCATGGTGTCACAAAGGGCCACGGAACGAACACACAAGAGGGCGCGACACGGTGACAGGCAGGAGACCGGGTGACGAGGAGACTGAGGACGCGACCAGAGACACACAGAGTGGCTCAAACGTGATTGGTCGAACAGGCACACGCAAGAAAGGACGGCATAAAGACGAGGGCTTTGAGCCAGAGTATGCATTCTCTGAAGATGGGTAGACGAGACCACTACCCGAAACGTCAGGCTTGCAATAAACCTCTCCCGGTGAACGCTCCTCTTTCTGTCAATGCAAGCGAACATCCGTGTCCCAGGAAGCAATTAAGAAGAAGAAGACTCGATCGCTGGGACAATATTTTTGTTCACCTGGCGCTTAGATATCCGTCTGCTACTCACGTCTCTGATGACGAATCCGCGACGGATATCGAAATATCAGGTGAATAAACATATTGTCCCAGAGATCGAGTCTTCTTCTGCTCCTCTTTCTTCTGATCTACCACCCGAGAATCGAATTTTCAGCCCTATGAGAGCATGACTACCGACGAAGGGCAAGTGCACGGGAGTCATCACAGCGCCCACAGGACGGTCATGTGTGAGTCAGCTGCAGGGAGATGATTGGCCAGACCTAATTTGGGTAGGCAGACGCTGGTGCAGGTGCACTTGCTAGCAGTCGCGATGGGTTGAGCGTGCATGTCGAGTAGGGCCACTACATACAGGTAGACATATTCAACCGCTGTTATGGACTTGCTCAGTCGCTGTGAGATCTTTTAAATTCGTAAATTGTGCTAGATGAAGTAAAGTCGACAGCTTCTCAAGCAACATTCAATTTTCGGGCAAGATTTGAGGCCCATTGTATTCTTCAGTTTTTTTACCGAGTAACTGACTAATAACAACTCCTGCATAACGAGTAGGTCTTTCTGGAACCTCGGTTTACAGACGTTGCTAACTCACCAGTTTGACCTCGCATGCATTTCCATATCTGCTCCTGTCCGGATGCACTAGTCAGGAGTATGACTGGCTGAAGAGGCTATATCTGAACATGAAACGTACTTTAGTAGCTCTGCTTAGCGTCTAACACGGGAGTCTGTAGAAATACCATCGTAACGGAGAGGAAAATATATTGAAAAACTTCTTAAAACTCTGAAACACAATCCTTTGCTCAGTCCCCAGGAAGGGCTTATCAAGGAACTAAGGTTAGTAATGTTTAATCCTGTCACTAATATCTTCATGCCTGGTTCCTTAGAAAGAGATAAGTAATGGGAAAGCCAGGATTTTAGGGACATTTTATTCTGTTCAGAAGGAATGGAGAAGAGGTAGGAGGAATTGGACTGTCGGACCGCACTTCAATCCGCTAGGGCGACTTGGTCCATAATTCCGGCCTGAAGATAGTCGCCACATTGGGGTCCTTGCGAGTTGGCCTTGAGCGCCAATTACCAGATGGAGGCTAGCCTACAAATGTGAGCATCTCATTAGACGGATAGAGGTCAGCCTTCTTAATGCGGCTTCTCGCAATGGCAGCAGCTGTCCAATAAGTAGAACAAGGCTTGCCATCAAGAGACGTCATGTCTGATGGAACGCGTCAGGAAGAAGTAAGGCAACCGAGCCCCCTACAGGCTTTCTGGGGGCTACGTTCCCGCCCACCCACTCCCTATGGCAATGCAGAATTGCTGAATGACGACACCAACTAACATAAATGGTTATAGTAGAAAGACTCTCACTGATCGCGTTACGAGCCATGCTCTTCCCTTTTTGTATTGGGGCTCAATATGGAGTCCAGGCAACAGCCACACAGTGGTACCAGCATGGGCAGGATAATATGGAAGATTAGAACATTCATTTCGGTTTATTAGTCGTCGGTTGCCCTGGTCTAAACTCATGAAACGCAAGTAATATGACCGGGATTAAACTTTCGCATTGCAAATGCGACAGGTTAGGTGTTCCAGCATGAGGCATTTTGAATTTTTGATTTTTTTAGACTGCCGAAATGGAATGGATTTACAAACTTGTGGGCGACTTACCGCCATACAGCCCGCCACGGCCAGCACAACCTCGGACAGATACAGGTCTAAGGAGCCAATCAAAGCCAGCTCATCCACTTGCCGCAAAGCGCCTGGACGCATGAATAATCCGGATGGCTCGAATCATACAACCATTAGCAAACACTATTTCTCTGGTTTTCGTCATTTAGATAACTCTAGATTTTTAAAATGAAGCTTAAATAATGAAATACTGAGATTCACATTATCTACTTTTTTGACATCGATTTCCCACATCTCCCTCTCTTAAAGTAACCACCAGATTTTTTCTAAACGTTGCCGCTGGTTGTCTTTATTTTTGACGACTTTCACTAGCCGAGTTACATTAGTCAACTCTACGCATACTTCGACGGCTTGACTTCGCTAGTAGGGAGTTTTGGTAAAGTTTAATAATTATTTTCATAAGTTGTGAAACATTCAGTAACTTCAATGGGATTCCAACCCACGCTAGCAAGCGGAAGGCTTTATTACAAGCAATGCTTTAGCCAATTAAGCTACGAGGCCCTCACTAGGAACCGTAAGTTTAACTACACTGGGGTCGATGGAAGTCTTGCCAGCTATCGATTTTTGGATTGCTATGGCTTTATCGTGGATGAGCAAAGGTCAAAATTGTCTATCGTATACAATGATCTAACTAAGCCACTGGCACCTCAATTATTGGATAGTTTGCATAAGGTGACACGTGTAATATCATCCATAAACCTGCCAAAATGAAGTTACCTGCCACAACAGACGTGGATAAGGTGAGCTTCCGGAAGTTGCCGTTTGATATTTGGATAGCTAAAGAGAAAAACTCAGCACCAACTGAGTCGTCCCCCAGAGGACAGGGGAATGCCCACCGCTACTTTTGCGTGATCATTAAGCGCCTCAGTTTACCTACCACAAAGCATGCTTATCATACGAGAAAATGATGCATGGCGTTGAGAAAGACAATTAGCGGAAGTACTTCCCCTACTGCGGGTTATATTTATCTCAACCGAAAGGATTGCCATCTGCCGCAGCTGCTCTAACTCGTAAAATTTTAACAGAAGTTCTGCAATCCATCTTCGATTAGAGAATACTACCTAGATAGCGAGATAATATTACTTACTGTCTAGCATAATTCCAAGGCAGTTCAGTCACGCTCGACTTCTGAACTAGTGGTGTGTATCCAATGCACAAGTCCAATGATATCCGTACTTTAAGGCTGCTTTTTACTTGACGTAGATAGATACGTTAGTGAAGTTTAGCTTGGGGTTTACGGTTAGGATTTAGTTATATGGCTATTATAATGATCAGGAATCTGTTAAGGAGTTATGGGTGTAGCTTAGGATCTAGGGTTATGCAATAAATTTTTTTGGTTAGGGCTAGGTCTTCAAGTTTTGGTTAGAATTAATTTGCTATGGCTTCAGGTTAGTGATCAAGTTTTGAGCAATTTACTCCTTCTTTCAATCATCTGTTGCCTTCGGCTTCCGTGTTTCCATCCCGTCTACAGTCTGCTTACACATTGCTTTCATGTTTTGTGTGTTCATTTAATCAGACTTTCTTTCATTTCCGTTTCCTGAGTCTAACGTTGTCATTCGCCCCTTAAACAAAACCCTTTTTCACCATTCCCATATTACAGGGAATCTTCGTTTGGGGTCCATATTGGATTTACATAAAAACAACTGAGTGATCGAAATAACGTTTAAATTTTTGGATTTTTCCGGGCGAAGGCCCTCGTTAACTGACACAATACGCAGTGCACGAATTTATGTTTGCTTAGGTGTTCCAAAATCCAAAAGAAATCGGTGTATTCTTTTATTCTGGTTTGGGAGGAGTAAGCTGACTTGCACAGAAAGGGACGTCGCAGGAATGAATTTTTTTGTGACGATCGAGTATTTAGCCCACTTATTAGTGGAACCTATAAACTACCTACTATTGTACTTTAAGTAGGCTTAATTCATCTTTGATTATTCTATTCACGCAGTTCTCAAGTGTTTCCATTGCGGTTAGCCTTTGGGTTAGGATTAGCGGTCAGAGTCACACATTATGGTTGGGGGGTAGGCTTGAGGTTATAGCCAGGCCTTGGACATATGTATACATTTAGGTCTCAGGGCCTTCAGCCTCAACCATCACGAGACCCATTTAACAACATATTTGCCCACCTTCGCCTTCATTGTGATGGTTAACCATGGTTTGAGATTAGTTCACCTGTAACATCTAAAAAGTGCCATTAGTTTACCTTTATTCTACACACTAACCACTCCTAACTTCCGGTATTCCAGGTTGCAGGCTCGCATTTTTACGCTTTATAGCAGCATTTAAGTAAACTGTTGTCATGGAGATTATTATTTTTTCTTCCCGAAAACAACTATTAACTTTTACAACCTTTCCAGTATCACAAGAGTCCCTGCCCTGGTTCTCTCACTGGGGCTATATAAGTGTTCATCACCAGTGTTCCCTAACTGGCCAGTTGGTGAACCCAGGGAAACCATGGAAGATGTCTTTTTAGTTTATCCTTCGACCGAGGAAGTGCTAAAAAGCTGGACTTAATAACTTCGGTACAGATAAAAAACCTCGCACAGGTCTCCTCGTAACCATTATTTTGCCGTATAATTACAGCTGCGCAGTATAGTCGTCAGTTGTAAGCAGCAAGGGCTGTTAACTCTCCCGAAGGACCCAGTAGTGCGCGTGAATTGGTTTACATCAAGTTTGACCTGCGGGGCATCTGTCTCGATCCCTCTTCCCACATCCAACGTGATCCTATGGCCAAAACCGAGACAAGATGGAGGTGGGTGCCATGGCCGACAAGATGGAACCGATGCCTATGGTTCCTAACTGCATATGAAAGAGGATCTCCAAGCTCGGATCGGACTGAGACGGTGCAGATGATCCCGAATTGACGCAGCGCGACGGGTTTTCTCCAGCCTTCGAAACTGCCTATGGAACCGACGCGATATTTCTATCTCCACAAAAATCCGCGTGTACCGTGCATCTATGCGGTCCATTCTCCTATACGGTTGCGAATGTTGGGCTACGCGCGTGGTAGATAAACGGAAACTGGAAGTCTTGGACCATTGCTGACTGAGGAGCATCCTTCGAGTGAAGTACATCGACTTCGTCTCAAATGAGACAGTCCGCACTCGCTGTGACAAAATCACAAGGCCATTCAGGAAAGACGATTGAGGTGGTTTGGATACGTTCTTTGTCTTAAACCTCAGGAGCTTAGTCCTACTGCCCTCAACTTGAAACTGTTACCCAGTTGGAAGCGTCGAAGAATGGATTAACTCAAAACCTGGCCCGAATCAATCCGCCAGGACATGGAAGTGGTTCTTGGACCTTCGGTACCCAGTATCCGGCGCTGGAGAAGAGACCGGGTAGTGCTATCCAGATCCGCTGCCACCAATCGTCACGCATGGAGAGGTACCGTCCGCGACTTCATTGAGGCCGGCTAGATCAGGCATGATCACAGCCGTAACAAGTGCAGAGGATGTTACAAGACGGAACGGCTGTAGCCGCTACAACCTCCCCCAGTAAGAGCGACTCATTACATCAATTAATAAACATCCAAGCCACGAAGCTGATGACTTTCCATATACATAGGTGCTGGACCAGCCTCACTCACTCAATCCTTTCTTTCCCGCACCAGTATCAAGTCGTAAATTTTCCAGACACTGAGACAGTTTGGCGAGAAGAGCCTCAACCGATTCAGTCTAACCGCGCATATACTGCACATACTGCGCAGTTACTTCGCTGAAATTAGCGCCAACTGACTCACGTTTTTACAACTAACTTCAGGTCAATGGACCAGTTGTGTGCAGCATCCGTTTAGTGAGTTCGGATGAAAAGGAAAAGTACTCGTAAGGATGTGCTCGTGCCTAGAACAAGCCCTTAGGTTGCCGCAGGCGGTGATTTCGCCTGCGAGAGTGATCTCCATCGTGCAGTTTTTTCACCGGTAAACACCGACAAGCAAGCACCGCTTCAAATTTCGAGTAGCTAAGCCTGCAGCCGTCGCAAATCGAAATGTCAAGCAGAAGAACTGTAAGGAGTCACAACAGGGTCGAATTTGGTTGCTATCGCACCAAGATCTTAACCACGCACACCTGAAGCACGTGAGCTCGAGATGGCGCGACTCACAGTTTCACTGCGATCTCGGAATTTTGTTGACCTGTGGTCTCCGCGCGTTCACTTTCCAGGGCAGCCGACTCCAGGTCACGTGATCCAGCGCTTCAGCCCGGCTGACCAATCATGGCCTCTAGTCAACCAGAAACGAAGGTCTAGTCCCCAGGCCCCATGTATATTGCGCATGTAGTAGGAGCATTGACAACAAAATCACTTAAAATCTGCAGGTATGACGAACAAGCAGAAGGAATTTCAGGGTGCGTGCGTGCGTCTCTTTTTGAATTTTACAGAGCAAACACGCTTCCACCGTCGGAGGATGCGGGAACCTCGCGATCCCACGAGGACTGTGTCTTTAGCAAACCAAATCGAATCCGATAAACAATGTGGGATGTTTCGCCTAGTCGCAAAAGCTCCATATGATGGGTACATGGTCGTTTCGGGTGGGTGGATATCTCTGATGCCCCAGAAGTTGGTTACGCCGGCCATGGGATTGGATGCACTGGTTGCCTATGATAAAGCCCGCCAGACCCTCGGTGTCTTCGCTGTTGATAGGTAGTTGTTAAGCCAAGCGGGCCCCCGGGAACCATTTAGCCTTAACCATCCACCCTACTGGTCCCAGTAGGCAGTTGCACAAACTGAGTGCGCCAGTTGCATGCCTTGTTATTCTTATGGCAGTAAGTCATCAGACATTGCATGGAATGATCTCGTAGAGTGTAACAATCAGTTAATTTCTCAAAAGACGACTAAATCCTCTTGACCCGGGAAGACGATGCAGCTACTGTCCCGGATACGATGCAGTGACAGCTTGTGCGTGAATCTGGTAGGGGCGACTCGCGAAGCATCTAATTTGTTGCCTCCCTCCAGCACCCAACGTATTGTAACGGAAACACATGTAGGCCGAATATTGGCATTGATACGGCGGCTGAAAATGCGTCTACACGGACCGCATCTGCGCTGGTTACCAACTCCACCCGGCCGGGTTCTTGGATTTTTTAGAGAGGAAGTGGAGGCGTTGCAGCGTGGGCTCCAGTAATGAATAAAATCGAAAAATCCCGTCAATTGCCACTTTTTCACATCATTACTGATAAAGTATTGTAGTCATTTAGAAATGTGTTGGATTATTCACAACGAGGATCGACCTAACGCCCTGGTCTCTAGCAGTGAAAAGTATGTCAGGCTGATCGAATGTAGTGGCATCGGTCAACAATCTCAGAAGATGACAGGTACATCAAAAAATCTATACTTGCAAAGAAATTGAGAGGTAGATATACAAGCTAGGACACGATGATCAGTCATCAGAATAGTAGGAAATAACGCGTGGACTTGGTTGGAATCAGTGCTGCGACCATTTAATGCTCTTGATATCCACACCCTCCTCGTGCATTTCCCACAGTGGGCTGAAAAAAGCGAGAGAAAAAAGAAGTTATGAGTGGGGTGGCGAACGGAAGGGGACAAAATGGCGACGACGAGTGCAGACTAGCTGAAATGCATAAACAAAGGACACGCCTTCTCCCTCAGACTACTGCCAATGGCGCCGCTTCTCCATTTTAATCAAGATAGGCGTGCTATAAGAGCCGGAAAAGCCGCAAATTTATGTAAGAGTAGAACAGTTGGAAGGTGACAGAGTAAACTACCTACCTTCCTCTGTCCGTGCTCGCGTGGTCCACCGACTAGTGTATCACAACAGTCCAATAAACTGTGGGGATTGTTCATACACGGGCAGGACACGGTGTCGCTGACGGCCGACATTGCAATGTCCGGTGTCCCTTGGTCATGTGCCTGCTGTCTCGAGGTCATGCAATCTCGCAGTGAGCGGTTTCAGACTTACTGACCTGCAGACACTTGACTGACTTCCACGGCGGACGGAACATGATCTACTAGACACGACCCCCGTCGGTTAGTGCAGCACGCTAATCGGACAATACTTAAACGGGCTGCAAACCCTCTAAAAGCAGCTGCCACCACGACCTCTGTCTCTTTCTAGGGCATGGCTGGACGCAGTTAGCACTAACCCAGGATTTGGCCTGACGATTGTAGATCACTGAAGATAAATGCCTACTACTTAAACGCCACAATGGTAATAGTAACCGCTCGAATACAGGTGACTCTGTGTACTGACGCTAACCTCTACTTTGTTTGGCAGAAAACGGTCTGGTAGGCGGGGGGAGGGGTAGGGATGACATTGAATGAACTCCGGACAACGAGCGCACATTACCTCATCTTGCGTAGCCTGTTCACGTGCTCGACAACGAGCTTGACAGTGTAGTCGACCTCCTCCTCGGTGGTAAAGCGTCCAAGACCGAAACGGATACTTGAATGAGCCAAATCGTCATCGGCACCGATGGCGCGGAGAACGTAGGAGGGCTCCAGGGAGGCCGATGTACACGCGCTAGAAAAAATGAAGGTGCAAAGATAAAACTCTGTGCAGAAAAAAGGCATACAGATAGGGAGAGAGAAAGCTCACTAAGCTAACCCAATCATGGCAGACGGAACGGGACCGTCTGTTAAGCCTGAAAGTCCGGATCAACGGCCTGGCAGAGAGCCAGAAAGCGACTAGCAAGCAGAAACCGAGGGGTTAAATTGAAGAAAACCAGGAAGACCGTGTTAGGACATTAGCACGCACGCACACGAGCCTATGCAAGGCACAACTGTTCGCTGTTTACCTAGGGTCGACTGGTCGCCTGACGTTCTCCCAATGCGCCAATCAGGCTACAGGTGAACGGCACTAGACACTCTCTTATAAGACACTGTCCCCCTGATACAGGGAGAGTTGCAGCCACACCGGATAGAGAAGACCGCTAGTCCGCTCCCAATGCCGGGGCTTGCCCTCGAGGTGGGACAAAGAGCACGCTGGAGATCAATAAGTGGCAACAGCCACCCAAAGACAGCTCCTCCAGGTTTTGTACACAATAAACCCTCCTCCAGGCGGATTCCAGAATGATGCCCTTCTTATTATATTCTTCCTTGGAGATTTCAACAGGCCGTAATTCGACGGTGACACACGTCAGATGTCATTGATATAACACTACCGACGCGAAACCCGTCGTTATAACAGACCGGGGGTTGATTTCCCCGTTGTGCTTAAAGTTAGCCATATCATAATACTCTCTCTCCTAGCACAGAGAGGGCCTGGCACTTGAACGGGAGTTCAGATGGTTATGGGGAATAATTTTCAACAAATGGGCCGGTGTATCATACAGCAGTGGTTCTGGTAATACTATTAGCATCGGAATCGCCTATATGCCCTCCGACAGGACAAGGGGGCAAGAACCTCTTACCCCACTCAAATCTTAAGCGTTACCCAAATCCGAAGGCTACTTCCGACTTTAACCTTAACCATAACAAAACCCTCCCTTTTCTGCAATTTAACACAAAACCAGCATACTCTGCCTGGGACCATATAAGCAAGTCTTACTTGTACTTTTTACAGCTGTGATCATGCCTGGTCTAGCCGGCCTCAATAATTTCACAAACGGTACCTCTTCATGCGTGGCGATTGGCGGCAGCGGATCTAGAAAGCTCCACCCAGTCTCTTCTCCAGCGAGGGAAACCGAAGATAGAAGGTCCAAGAACTACTTCCATGTCTTGACGGACGGTGTCGAGCCAAGTCTTCAGTTGCCCTCCTCTTCGACGTTTCCAGGTGGGCTGCGGTGCCGGGCCGAGGGCAGCATAGCTAAGCTCGTGGGGCGGGCGACGGAGAACGTGTGCAAACCACCTCAGTCGCCTTTCTTGAATGGCCTGAGATATCCTCGAGATAGGACTGTCTCATTTGAGATGAAGCCGCTATACTTAACGCGCAGGATCGTCCTCAGGCACCGGTGGTCAAAGATCTCCAGTCTTCGCTCATCTTCAGCGCGCACAGCCCAGCATTCATATCCATAGAGGAGGACTGACCGGATGGATGCACGATATACACGAATCTTCGTGGCGATGGAGAGGTCACGTCAGATCTATAGGCGCTTTCGAAGGATTGAGAAAACCCAGCGAGCAGCATCGATACGGGAGACAATGTCGTCCTTGTTTTGCCGATTCGGTAGCAGCCTCGCCCCGAGCTATTTAAAGCTGTCTACTTCTTCAATTCGGTGACCATTAATCCCCAGGGGTGCCTTCTCCTGGTCAGGGATGCAGCTGGAGAACAACTTCGTCCTTCTAGAATTTATGGACATGCCAACCGACATAGCGATCTTATTTAACCGCGATACTACAGACTGCAAACCACTAAAGATTGAAGCTAACAGCGTAATATCATCGGCGTAGTCAAGATCAGTTAGCCGGCGTCCGGGTGCAAGCTCAACACCGTCCTCTTCATGTAGGGCCTTGCCGAGAATCCAGTCAATGACGTAGTTAAACAAAATGGGCGAAAGGACGCCTGACCTAGTAATAATGATGGTGGTGGTAGTAGTAGTAGTAGTAGAGAGATATATTATATATATATATATATATATATATATATCCCGCTCCCCATCCCCCAAAGAAGATGAAGAAGAAAAGGCGCCTTCATGGACCACACTGTATTGGTGCTGACGTTTCGAAAACACGCTTGTTTCCATCATCAGAGTGATAAGGCGATTGTTCCTGCTTGCCTTGATTTGGTTTGTCTTGCTGACTGTCTCGTATGATAGGGGTGTGTTACGTGCGCACCCTGGTCGTCCTGCTGGTCGTTGATTGGGTTTGGCCCAATGCGCCGACCCTGGTCATTCTGTTGGTCCTGGATTGGCCTCTGCCTCTCCGTGGGCGACTGCAGACGACCTCGTGTGACCCCCGTCACTCGCTCGGCTGTTGTAGTCCCCGGTGGATCTGTCTGCACATCGCGCGCGCGCGAGGGGCGACTGCAACCGGAGTGGTGGCGGCCTCGCGTGTCTCCCATCGCAAGAAAGAATATTTTTGCACCTTTTCTATAAAATATATTTGAATCTACAAGGACATCGGGTGGAGCACCACTTGGGTTGAGTATGACTAGTTGATGACGGCTCCCTTGTCGGTAATGTCCTGCCTATTTCTTGAAGTGTGTAGCATTCGCAAGCGGCTGGAAAGAAGCCCGTTCAAAAGCCCAAATCCGGACATGACTGAAATACCCTATGATAATACTGTACGACAATATTAAAGACATACTTTGGTAGTCTTTTCGACTCAAAATCACATTGCAGAATTTCATGAGGTAACACATCTACTAGAAAGCTCAACAAACCACAAGAGCAGCAACCCCTCTGTGCAGAAGTTAACCAGCATCTTAAAGGATCGAAGTAACACGGAAGAGCAGAGCAGAAATTGAAAGAGTAATACCTTCCAGATGATAGTGCGACATTCTTGAGGGCCATCAGCAGACTTTCGCCCTCAACGAAGGCAAAACTGAGGTTGCAACAGCCATAATATCGAGATTCCGGATCGCCATTGAGAATCACCATTTCCAGCTGTGAGGTTATTCCATGAAGAAGACGATCGTACAGCATCTTAACGTGTTCCAGATCGTTCTTGAATGTGAAAAAAAGACAAACAAAGAGAAAACACTGAGATGGGTTTTGCTCGAGTTTTTTTTCAAACTCAGAGACCTGAAACTTTTACAGCCGATGTTTTCATGTGGCAGCGATGCCGATATCTCTTCGTATACACGTTAAATTCATAAAGTATTTACAGTCACATGAGGAGTAAAAAAAGTAAATCGACGGAGGGAATCGCGCACGTTCATGAAAAAAAACCAGGCAGATAATCCATAAAACTCGCACACTGTGACCGCGAATTTTGAACTCAACATATGAGGTCGAAAAAAACTACACAAAACAACGATTTCACTCGCATCGTCTTCTCCTGCCTTAGCTCACCTTAACAGCCTGGGGTACCCCCCTGTATCAACCAACCAATAAGAAACGAGAACAGCTCCTGTCAACCGAAAATTAACTAGATTCGGCGGATATACATTCTCGCTCTCAGCCTGTCCCACTCCTCCAAACGGAGACTGTTAAAAATAAGTACGAGCAGGATATATCTTCTGCTAAAGAGGCCGTTCTGGATGAGATGAGTGGATTACTCATCGAAGGAAATTTCAACTAAAATTCTGAAAAGTGTTTTCGATTCGAATAAATTACTCAAGTGTTAAGGGTTGTAATATTGGTTATTCCAGTTGCATCAGGACGTCGGCGGCTTTCGCACAGATTTTTTTCTGAGCGCCTGTAAATAAGCATACTCTGTAAAAAAATCTAGGCTGACTTCTCCTCACTGACTTTCGATGCGTTCGATACGTTCAAATAGATGTTGTTGAAGACATACACAAAATATTGCTTCCCGTACTCATTTGATAGAGAATTACGCCTTACAAAAATTTTATACTCGGGTTGTAAAAAAACTTTTAAAAGTGCCGAATAAATTTGGACCCTACTGGTCGCTAGACTTTAATCCAAGGTTTCCAAACCACATGCTGTGCATATTCTGTTCAATAAAAATGATGTGTTGCTCTAAGCTAGGATGAAGAGGTCACATAGTTCTCACAAAAATGTGCAATAGATGTGGATCATGTTGCACAGTTTACACGCAAAATTAATGGATTTACGGATGCGATGCATTATGAATGGACGTTTCACGGCCTTAAAAATAGCACTAGACAGCCTTTTTAAAAACAAAATACACCCTTTTTGTCAAAGACAAAATTTTAAGATGTGAAGTGTTAGCAAACATGCACAAAAATTCTATTTTGTGTGTGCTTTTTACAAAATATATGCAAATTTTGGTGAGGTTGTCTCTAGCGGTCTTTTTTGGGTCCTTATGTATTATAGCTACCTACTTAAAAAAATTTAAGTAGGTTGAATTACCTGTACACGTCTGGTTTTTTACGCGCCATCCATTTATCTAGCAGGGTTTTTCTGATGACATTGGAATGCAGAACGGTTCTCCGAAGGCAAACACACTCCATAACTTCTAAAATCGGCAAACTAAGCAAAATTGGCCTTTTGAACTACCCACGGGAACTACCGCTTGCTTACACATTTTAAGTAGGGTGATTTACCTAATCCCCCTGCCTTTTGTACTTTGTTAAGCTTTTTTCTAGTTGGTTTTGGTGATATCACTGGAAAATGTCTCTCAGTGACCTCGCCCGAGGTTTGGGCACACCCCCCTACATGCACGCGATCGCCGTTGATCGGGCGGGGGGTTAGCGATGATATTAAAGCTACCTTCAGTGTCTTCTCCCAAGGTTTGAGTACGCGACCCAACTTGCCATCGTAACTTTTTTATTGGGCATTCGAATTGGGTTCTAATTTCTTCCCTGGCATGCCTCGCCCGTCCTCTCCCTGGAAATCACTTGTTCGTATGCCTGCGGGGCGCGCTTCACACTTTCCCCAGACGACCTCACGACACAATCCTACCCAAATTATTAAGGGCATTGGGATCAATGCGTCAAAAAAATGCATACTACACGATTAATAATTTTGAATAGAGTACACTTTTTGCAGGCGATCCTGACGTGTCTGAAACAGCTTGAGTTTAGGCTGCACGATAATCGATGTTGCGACATTACTTAGGCAAATTGTTCATAATTTTATTTACAACCTAATGAAACGGGAGTCTACGGGTAAGTGCTACCTGTTTGAAAATTCACACGTATATCTCGTTTTTATCCAACGAACCTTTCTTTTTCAGTCTACTATATATTTGAAAGTAGACGAACAAATTTTGCTGCGCATAACATAATGAAGTAGAACATTCGCGCAGTTTCCGTGTAAGAACACGGAAGACAAACAGGCGTATTTCGTCAACTTGGTTGTCGGGGTAGTAGAAAGACCTTAATCAAAGATCTTCTACGAAATAGGCAGCTTCTGGGGTCTGACGAATGAACAGTTACAGACAGTGCCACAAGGGCACGGAGGGTTTAGGTCTAGCATGCCGACAGAACTGTGACATCGCAAGCGTGAACTGCTATTGAAATAAGCTTGTTTTCAATTTATTTCCTATTGTAAGGTTCTTGAACCCAAGTGCTGGCGGAGACAAAATCAAGCAAAACAATCCTAGCGATGGTTAAGGAATCGTCGAAATTCCCAAAAAACAAGTCTCATTAAAATGTCGGCGACGTCTTCGAGGCCGGTTTTATTAGGTACGGTCACAGCCGTACCAGGTGTAAGAGAACACTTTGCAATATAATGCACCGAATGATTCAGTCCGTTCATCCACAGGAAAGGAGGCCTCATAATGATTTCAGAAAGGCAGTGAATCTGAACAGGGTGCTCCCAATCTAACATTATATCGTCGATATTCAGTTAACTTACAAGCGCAACCGACTACCGCATAACATTAATAATGCATAGTCGAAGGGAGGACAACGAATTTTATTACTGCCAAGTAAATCAGGTTATTTAGAAAGCGCTCAACAGGAGAAGACGAGAAATAGGCTACTTACCTTCAATTCAGCCTTTGCAATGCGACAGGCCGCACCCATGCCAACGACCAATGGCGTGGGCACGGTTCCTGAGCGCATACCTCGCTCTTGGCCTCCACCGCTCATCAGGGGTTCGAGTCGAACGCGCGGCCTACGTCGTATATAGAGAGCTCCGACACCCTTGGGTCCGTACACCTTATGCCCACTAATAGACATTAAGTCGACCTGTCGAAGGAATAACAATGGAAATAAAGACGAATCAATGCGAGTATACGATATGCATGGGATAAGAAAAATTAATTCAGTAAAGATCGTGACCAAGTGGGTAGCGAACGCTAACAGCACTGTGACCAAATACGTTTATAGAGAGAGATAGATATATCGTACAGAAAATATAAAACAAAAACTATCTGTTGTAACCGTGTGTGTTCCTGTGTCAACACCGGTTATGTTCCCCCAGTGCGTGTTAGGAAAAGAAGACAGGATGGGATAAAAACTAGTACTTTACTGTCACTGGTACTAGTACATGAACTCTGGTCCGTGAGTCCAGCAGTAGTCTTCTGCGGTCGGCCTCGTCTAAGCAGCAGTGTCCTGTAGTCGGCAGCGTGTCCAAAACAGAGTCTCCGTTCTGCTAGCGCCTCGCTATTTAAGGGGCAGCCGTCATTGCTCCCCATTGGCTCTCCCAGTGTGCATGCTCGCTATGCACATGCATGCGTCCGTCCTCGCGTGACCTCATTCGGCTCCCGGCCGGCTGCAGTAGCAGTCCGCCTCCAGTGGCCGCCTGACTACTTTGTCCTAGCCTAGTCGGCCCTTTGACGGTCGCTCGTTGTGTATGCGTCGGACTGGCCTCATGTGACTTCGTACTGTCTGACGTCTGGGTGACGTCCACTCTAACACTATCAATAGCGGTTTAATAACAAATTGTCAGGCAAGCCACCTGGGCGCGGCTTTGATTGGTTTATCTTCGTGGCACAAAGAAAATTAGTACTTCTATTTGACAAGAAGCTCTTGGTCGGTATCTGAGGCATGCAGGCGTTTCGCGGCCTAAGGAGTGCTGCCGGCAAAACGCTGGAGTAGTAATTCATAGATTGCCTGCCGACGTTAATTATCCACACCCAAACTCAGATTAGAAGATCCAGAACTGTGTTGCGAAAACATGGAGTCCACCAATGAATTCGACTTGTCCAATAGGCCAGCAACCGATGAGAATATTGTTTATGACCGCAAAGCACGCGCAGAAATTCGTGCAAAAATGTGTGCCTTTGTTGATTACGAAAACGATTTATATCGACGATTGTCCACTCGGGTGTTTATAAACATTTAGTGGACCAAGTTTTGGTTGATTGAGGTTTAGTTTGCCCGTAAGTCATCCTATCGGCCTAAAGCCTAGGTTTAGTTGTAATAACAACTCGAATAGAAAGAACACCGACGCGAACGTGGGGAATGTCACAAAAATCCTCCACAGACTCGATTAAATTAAGGATGCTACACTCATTTGGAAACACGGAAGTCCCAAGAATGCAAGTACTGCATTTCCTAGATTGTGTATAAAAATGAGTTCCTTGGAAGTTCAGGCACGAACACTGTCAGGTGTCTAACGTTACTGACACGGCGTCAACCCAACTATGAACGCGGATAACTAGGTTATCGTGTATACATTGAACGTGGGGTGTACGCCATTAGACTTGCTACATAAACACGATGAAAGCCAATACAAGTTCTGGATGCATGTAAACAAGAGAAGTGTATGGTAAGCATTGCTACAAGGTTTTCAAACACAGAAAAATGGATCTAATAATATTGGTTATAAACACTGGAAGCACTGGAAGCAAAGGAGTTTATGCGGGCAGACAGTAAGGCGTCTGTCATGGAAAGAAGCGCTAACACTAAAGAAGGAAGCCTAGTTCCCTACCGATCGTTCCAATGATTCGCAAGCTCAATGTCGGACCGGTTTGTAGAAAAGTCTGCAGGAACTTCTGAATGCGGAATAGTTGGCTGACCACAGTCCAGAAGCTAGGCATCTGTAAATAGGTGTGGCACTAGGGTGTTTAGTATGATACGTAAAGAAGTCGCTGACATATGCATCCACTTCCCTTTGATATCGCCTGTCAGTCGATCACACTTACTGCAAACACTACGTCCGCTTCAACTAACGGTAGATAAATGTGTTCTCACAAAACCGACTGAGTGATAAAGCAGTAGGTTTGTTGCATTAGACTTGCACCAGTGCACCACCCAACGTTCAGTCACAAGATGAAATCGCGTTGATCAACCGCGGCTTAAAACAAGTCAACTCACGAAACGATGGCACGCGAATCACAAAAAACGCCTATCAATTAAAACATCATATATGCATAATAGGGAATAAAGTATAGGAGACAACTAGAATCTTTCTAGAGTCACCCTAACAGCTATCCTACTGCAGCACGACAACACTGGGCACAAAACGAAGAGTTATGAAGCGAAGAGGGTGAGCTCACGTACATTCAGTTTCTTCACGTCGATCGGGATTTTGCCAACAGCCTGGGCAGCGTCTGTGTGGAAGAACACTTTTTTCGCTTTACATATCCGAGCAAGTTCCTCAATTGGCTGGGAAACACCAATTTCATTATTCACTGCCATTATAGAAACAATGGCTGTGTCTGGTTGAATTGCTTTTTCTAGCTCCTCGGGTGATACAAGGCCATTCTTCTGAACAGGAAGGTAGGTGACTTTAAAACCTTCACTCTCCATGGCACGGCAAGAATCTAAAACACATTTGTGCTCCTTTAGGTAATTCAGTAACTGAACAATATATTACGATTTGAGAAGCAATTATGTGTCTTTTTGTTGACCGATAGAATCGGGACACTCCCTTGATTGAGAGGTTATTGCTTTCAGTCGCTCCACTTGTAAAAATTATTTCTTTCGGATCCGCATTTATTAGCGTAGCAACTTCCTTTAATAGAATATTTAGACACGTTAGTAAATAACAAACCGCCCGGGCGACTTCAACGGCTTTTTCACTTTCCCACCCATACATGTGTGTACGAGAATGCGGATTTCCGTACGACCCTATAAAGTATGGTAGCATTGCATCCAATACACGCGGATCCTGAAAAGGAATAAATGAATAAAATAACACATACAACTGGCGTTGTGGCTTGAAAGTCCAGGTATATAGGCCGCTTGCCCTCGCCAGGCGACGACGTCGTCGACGCATAACTTTTAGGACCTAGAACTCACTTAAGTTTGCAATTTGACCTACAAGTTAAAATGCACGATTTCGACAGATTCTGACGGATGTGGGCAGCTACGGCACGTGCCGCATTCATGATAGCTGGTGGGGGAATAGAAAACATCAGCGAAACAAGCGAGTAAATTCTCGTTTTGCACAAAGCACAGCCGAAGACCACATACAACCAGTATTTTGTCTAGCCTAGGTCATTATGGTTGTCAAAACCACAAGAGTTATAGTTATTCACGATTCCAGACTGGATGACTTCTGGGGTCCTGGTGAAACAAATATTGGTCAGCAGAAATAAGCTCAATATGCCTTGCTGATGAAAACCTATGTTGTTTATGGAATGAAAATGTCATCTATAGTAAAGTGTCATCATCACGGGAGACCATTCGAACACTCCAGAAATGTAGGTATGATTTATCCAGTTACTTCTGGGCGCTAACAATATAAATTAAAAATAACTTCTATGCAAAAATACAAATAGCTCCAAGGAAAAATATAGATTTTAGCCATGGATATTCTGCCAATTATAAACTTTGAAAAAATTGCTTTTGCAAGCATGTAGAACTGATTGCGAATAGTTATTGGTCTTTGGTTGGTAGGAATGTCCTGTGAGGACAGCAGACATAAACCATAAATAATCAATATCTACTAGCAGTCGCTCAATAACCCATATTCTCCTCATTTCCTGCCGTTTGTTATCGAGCAAAAGTGCGGCCTCAGACTGCTTTACCTTCATCCTCCTTATGTGCCTATATGCAATCATCCAACCTGCCTGCTAATCATTCACATAACGCTGCCATAATGGCTTTCAGTTATGCGCCAGCATTTACCGGAGACGGTTGGCATTCCACCTTTCTAGCTATCTTAATTGTCCACCTTCAGCGACCGTTTTCCCTATATTCTTTCGCTTGCCACCTGTTGTACCACGTCCTGCTCACTTGCCCTAAACCCATCTTCATCAGCTTACCCTTCAGCCTTTAGGCAATAGGGTTCGTTACTGATATGGTCAGAGCACCAGCCTCTGTGGTGTCCATGTCGTATTAGCGTTCCGGTTTGCCAGCACCATGTGCTACTAGATGACCAGTGCACGTCACTTTCGGAATGCCAGCTTCCCGCTGTCATGCGAACCACAATCCACCGCCCCTCTTGGCACACCTTAAGTTCAGTTTCCCTTACGTTTCACCACTCCCACTTCCTCCTCACCGCTGTTTAACATATCCACCGTTCAGCTCAGAACAGCGTTTGTGTTGATTCCGTGCGCCTTACCGTACTATCCAGCCCGTTTCCAACCTAACCTCCCCCGGTCATGCGTTTAAGTTTTCCAGACCCTTTACTGTTCTTGTGTTGTATAGAATGCATTCGGGCTTATTTAGATCCCCTAGTTAACTTCATCATGTTTAGTGCGTCTGGAGGGCCTGATTGCGCTGTCCTTTCAAGTGAGTGTAGTGAAGAGCACAATGTTCGTGTCGCACGCCATCAGCAAAGCCTTCTAGTTTTCGATGAAACTCTTTTCAAAAAGGTTTTCGGAACATTCCTGAAACCGCATTTAGAGTTTACTAGGCAAATTTGATGACCATAGATGGTTCTAGATTGAGAAGTCTCGAAAGAGTTTACAGGAAAACCACCAACGCGGTTAAGATTCAGAGCTTCTTAATACATGCAACCCGCTTAAATAATCTTAAGCTTTTGCTTTTGAATTATAAGCAAACTGTTGTGAATCTACTAAAGGCGTTCCGCATTGTGAAGGTATGGGATTGGTATTTGGCACTTTTTTTAAATTTCGGCCATGACCAACATTCGAGCTCACTTATTCAAACTGCGCGTTCATCGAGCAAGACTAGGAGTGCACAAGCTTTCTTTATTTGCCAGAGTTGTCAAAACATGGAATACCCTCCTCACAGATGTTGCGATGTCGCCATCACTGGAATGCTCTTAAAGAAACCCTAGTGGATATATGCTTGAAAGTGATTCAGTTCGATGAGCTATTTAACTTCGCGCCTAAGACACTCGCTCCATTTTCATGTTTTTATAGTCTCATTTTTTCTAATGCGGCAACTTACGTAATTTCTTCTTACATTCAACTCAATTTCACGCTGCAAATAAGTTAGTCAAAGGCTCACGCCTAAATTCCTGGACTTAACTCGGGTTTCGAAAGCATAATCGTTTCCACTATGTTCCCATACCACGCGTTTCATATTTTTAGTCTTCCATTATTTTTCGTTCAGGTTCGGCTTCCAGATAGCCCACTAGCCAACAGGGTTTGCTAAGGACTGCGTTGGATCAACCCCCCGTGCCCGCTGTTTGTTCTTCTTTCTGCCCATTCATATCAAAAGCAGTGCAATCGCGTTTTTGTAGACATTCGTGGCATTCAGGATTGGCTTTACCAATGACGCTTAAGGACCAGTCCAAGCCGCGTTCGGAATGCCGTTTTCCCTGTCCATATCCCTGCGCATCTTCTATAATTCTTTCTCTGATTGCCTTCACGCCCATGTTTGTTGCTCCGTCTCTCCACCAATCATGCACTCAGGCGTAACAAATCCCACATTTACTGCATTTTATTTACGCGGTCTGGTTTTATTTTGTTTTCTCATCTCGATTTAACTAAGCCAGTACGTCCGGCGTTTGCATTTCGCCCGCAGAACCACACACGTTAACTAACGGCTTCATGGCTTCGTTCAAATAAATCGCATTATCCGCCATTTGTCTTTCCTTATCCGCTCAGGTCCAGCTTCCGTTAAGTATATAAGACAGCGTCATCCTATTTCCGGTCTGACAGTCTTGCTTGTACATGCCCACCGCAAGACTTTCGGTTCGACCTTATCGCCATCTTCCTTTAGACTACCACCCATAAATATGTATCGTACTTCAACCCAGAGCGTTTGATATTTCTATAAACACTTTCTAGCCTCCGGTTTCCTCTAACCGAGTTCCTATAATTCGTACGGCATGCGTTATGTCTTTCGTTATTCCCCCAGGATTATTGCACCCACATTTAGCTCCACATCGAAACATTCTCGTTTTTTCGCCTCCAAATATGCCTTCCTCTGGAATAATATTCCCTCAAAATTAGGCTGCTGTCTAACTTAGCAGTTTTTAAAGTCAAATTATGCAAACACTTAACTTCGGAAGATATAAAGTCCTTGTCATCCATCTCCTTCCCAAACACACAACTTTTAGACTTTAAAAAGGGTCCCCCTGTTATCTGAGGTGGTTATGTTTTTGTAACATTGTTTTCCATATATGTCTATTTCTTCCTATTTTTGAGTGATATTTGCAACGATGCTTCGTCCATTTCTATGTCCAGTCATCATTGCCTTTTTCTCCATTCTCCGTTTTAAAACCCTGACGATAGGCATCATGGTCTTAAATCATGCTCATATAAAATTTCTTTATTATTTATTTATTGTGTTTCTGCTATGTTCGCCAGCTCATCGCTGGACTCCGCAGTCTACAAGGTCGCATCTCCGGCGTTTCGTTGATGATCACGTGACCTCTGCCGTTCACTCTCTTGTCGACCCTGTTGTCCGCGATGGCCTCCTCCGGTCTCAACTCCCTGATGGTTGAGCATGAAGCCAGTAGGGTGGTGTTACAGTGGTGAACGACAGCCTCTGCTGTTATAATATTTCTCCAATTACAAAAAGCGTTTACAGCCCTCATACGTTCTCATCAACAGTCCTGTCTCATTTGCACTACAATAAATCCTCTCAACTAACCCCGTTAATTTTGTTGAAGCAGTTTTTTTCGCCAAAGTTTTGTTTTTTTAAGCCGGGGTTTGCTGAACTCCGCCCCAGCTTTAATGGTCGGAGTTTTTTTTCACTGCTTCCTCTTTAGTTCACCATGCGTTTCAGAGAGTGTTGACTAATATTTTAAAACGACGATATGTTGGTAAAAGTGAATTAATCTGCCAAAACTTCTAAACGCTCCCACTGCCTATGTGGTTGTTTCACGGAGAGCAGCATTTATCAACTTTTTATTTATTCTTCCACAGCACTAAGTTTGCAATGACGAGGGCCTTCGGGCTTAAATATACAATTTATTGATTTATTTAACATTCATTTGCTGCTCCAATTGCCAAATCTCTAGAAGATGAGCTGGATTTACGAGTTCGCAACATTTATTCTGCTTCCCTTTCACTGGGCAGCGTTGCGCACTATGCGTCGTGAACGTGTTATGGGCTCCTGGTATAGCATGCCATTTGTTGTGGAAGCACAGTTAATACCGCAATTCCCTTATGTGTGCCCATATGACACTTCATGACAACGAGACATACTCCACACACACATCATGGCATTGATGTAGCGGCTATTAGTCAGTTCCTCCTAGTTTTTGGAGTGGTCGACCGTATACTGGATGCAGTCGGATGTGGGCAGGGGAATATAGCTCTTCCGGGTGCAACCATTCTCTTCATGCCGGCCCTAAGTATATCATGTATGGAGTCACTCACGGGCTTAAGCAAGGCTTTTTTAAAAGATAAAAATACATTTTTATACACTCAGTCTTGTCGCCTGCGTTGGCTATTGTTGTACTTATATAATAATAATAGTAATAAATTGTAAATCTAAGGCCTGAGGGGCCCTTTTCATTACAAACTTAGTGTTATCGTGAAAATAAATCAATAAAAATGGGTCATCACAGTTGCGCGTAAGCAGCCTATGATAACAGGAATTAGAAGTATGTTACGCGTGGTAAGATGGTAAGTTAGATCTGATTAACAACGAACTCTCTTATAAAATAATTTTCTGGGCAATAAAAAACTCCTACATCGGTGAATGAGTTCAGGAAGCCACTGATTTCTAGAAAGTGTACGAGAAAAAGCTGCCTTAATAGATAGCATGGTATGACATGATGCACTTAGATGGGATATTGCTGTTGAGGGTTCGGGATGCCTATTTTCATGGGAAAAATAATATAGCGGTGAGTTAAGAAGGGGTCATCCACCTAGAAATCGGTGTTTAATTTAGTTGAACTTCGATAACCGCTCCATCAACTGTCCTTGCGTCCCAAAGCAGAGTATTGGAGTAGACATTACGTCAAACGGCCTATCAAGTTACCGTGAAGTATGCAGCACTCAGGGAGGTGAGGCCGGAAGAGGCCATCGCGGACAATAGGGTCGCAAAGGCGAGGTAACGGCATAGGTCACGTGGTCATCACTGAAACGCCGGAGATGCGACCTTGTGGACTGCGGAGTCCAGCGACGAGCTGCCGAAAATAGCAGAACCGCTAAGAGCATGAAAAGAGACCACGAAACCCATCGGCAGGGTTGTAGAACGGGGAACGGAGAACGGCAATATTGATTGGACAGAGAAGAAGAATAAACACCGTTGCAAATATCATGCTATAAAGGAAGAAATAGACGTATATGGTGTGGGCTCTTGGCCCTACTTATGTGTTGTTTAAATTTATCAATAACCAATTTTGTTAAAACAAAATACAACACACGAACACGCTTTCGGTTTTTTACGCGTGCTAGCAACTATCTTGCTAATCACCCTCCACGGCTCAACTCTCTCCTCACCTGCCGCTGTTTATTTTGCTCTTCAACGACATCTCTCTGGTGATCACTTTCGGGCTCCAAGAGAATCCAGCGACAATTTGCAAACGAGTTTTCTCTCCATTTTTGCAACTCGCAGCCCAACAAACTTGGATCCCAGTCCTCGCAGAGTTATCCTTTGGCAAGTCGACTACTTGACTACTGCTGACTAGGATCGTGAAGGATCTAAGTGAGTTGGATCATTTCTAATCTTCATCGTCAATCTCTTTACTGGATTTTACGACTTTTCCACTATAATAGTCTAGTAAATCCCTTATTAGCAGTTAGTCTACCCTCGAAAGTTTTCCATTGCGTATTTGCTAAGACGTTTTGCATATTTGTAGTGATAAAGCCTCTACAATGGAAAACAATATTACATAAATATAACCACTTCATATACCAGGGGGACCATTTTCAAAGTCCAAAAGTTGTGTGTTTGGGAAGAAGATGGATGACAAGGCCTTTATATCTTCCGAAGTTAAGTGTTTGCATAATTTGACTTTAAAAACTGCTAAGTTAGACAGCAGCGTAATTTTGAGGGAATATTATTCCAGAGGAAGGCATATTTGGAGGCGAAAAAACGAGAATGTTTCGATGTGGAGCTAAATGTGAGTGCAATGATCCTGGAGGAATTACGAGTGGCATAAGGTCTATCTGCGGGAATAAGAGCGTTTATCCATGGGAAGTTAGGGCTAGAGTTAACGCGAAAAAGGGAGCAAAGGCCCGCTTCGAGTCTACTGACTCAAAGAAATGTCATGTTCGCTAACTGGCAACTCTCCGTATAAAAAAAGTGGATCGAGGGAGAGCGAATATATTTTCGAGTAAAAACCCTCTGTACATTTTCAACCTTACCATAATCAGAAGCATTCATTAGACCAAAGAGGGGACAACAGTATTTTAGGCTGGGTAGAACATACATGCGATAAAATTTTAAATTTATTTTCAGCAGGGAGAAATTATGTGATATAAAACCACATATGTGTGCAGCATTCGCAGATGTTCGATTCGCATGAGGCGACAATGCTTGTTTATTTGTGTAGCTTAAACGTAAGTCTTTTAAAGTTGATCGATCTAAAAGGGAAGTATTTTGAAAGACCAGGGGGCGAGGAAGCTTGGCGGGACTAAAACACATGAAACTACACTTGGATGGAGAAAATGCTATCTGCCCTGTGGTTTAACCCCATTTCATTAACTGTAATCTTTACAATCGTTTTTTGATGTTGTCTATGGCTATTTATTTTTTGTCATCCCCTGTTTAACAAGCGTTATGCTGATCTTGGTCGACAATTGTTGAACAATTTTGTCCACGACTGCCCTATTTTGTACAGAGGGTACCACGTAGTATATAGTTTTCATTCTCTGCTCCACCTTCCCGACGACGTTAGTCGGTTCGGAATGTTATAAAACTTCTTGGCTTTTCCCTTCGAATCTTATTTAAAAGATGTTAGAAAAGATATTAGTGGATCTCGCTATTGCGCTTCGAAGGTGTATCGCCGCTACTTCGAAAGGCGTAACCTGGAGTCGACGTCCACTTCGATTATTTTGCAGGACGACATAAGCGTTCCACGACCCCTTCATTTACCCCGTGGAGCTAAAGCAATTTTTCACGAGGGATATGTATGATCGACAGAATATTTCGACAATATTGTACTCATTGGCAATCGGCCATGTCAATTTTTTTGGATTTATAACAGACTATATACTTTATAGATCTTTTACTGACTGCACCTACCTTTTTACCACGTCCTCTTTTTCCCCCTCAACCACTTTTATGTTTAAAGCCTCCACTTTTGCAAACACTACGCTGTCTGCTGCACTTAGTGACATTATTTGTAAATATGTCCCATTTTTATTAGACAATTACTTTCACCTCATACCTCTTTCACATACTTTTTCGGAAGAATAAAATAAGTTTAAACTTTTCCTTTTCCCGTTTTGTTATTAACGTAAATGGCCTGATTATCACCTGCTTTTGATTTAGGTGTACTTTGTTGTCGTATTCTGCGCTGCTCGCCAAAGTTGAGAAACTTGGTGCTGCTGTCCTTGACAGCCACCGTTCAATCCCCGCATGCCCGGTGGCCACGGTGGGGAGTTTGCCACTGTGCTCAGTAGACAGCCTGGCTCATTTTCTGCAGCACTTCAAGCCAGAAAAAGATTTTCTGCAAGAAACGGTACGCTTGTGTTCAAATTCATTGCTAGCTGCTTACTAACAGGTCGATGGCTTGATTAAGATTGGCGGACGAAGTGAGAAGGACATTATCAGAAGCATTCTATCGCGGATTTTAGGGCCGCCCCTTATCTTGCAGTTAACTTATTCAAGGGCTGCTAAGAACAAAATGTCCTTCGAAGATAAGTGAAGCTTTATATAAATTTATTTATATAAGAGAAGAAACGACTCAATGTCTTTGGTTTTCTTAAATAAATTATCAGTAAGTAACAGTTGACTATCTTAGCCAAAATCTGCTACCAAACTCCTTCGTTGATTTGGTCAGATATTGCCCTCTGTTTCATAGAACGCTGTACAAATCATTTGTTTTGTACTTCTAGTATTTTATAGTTTATTTGTCAAAAACACATTACTTTGACATATATTTAGCATTCAAAAATCCTTTACAGGAAAATTGTATTAGAAACAATGACTGACGCGAAAGTTGTTGTGGATCAAATCGATCTGTCAGCCCTCTTAAATTTAACAAACTTTATTGAAAAGTATGAACCTGTATTTAAGATTCTTAATTCATTTCTAGACTCCAATTCATTTGAAAGCAACCTCACGAATTTACCTCAGATTGAGTCTGTGGTGCATTTAGTATCAACAGAAGTTTCAGCTAGATCAAAACGTAGCTGTAATATAATCTTCCGCAACTTTCCTCAAACGAGTAATCCAATGGTAGCAATACAAAACGTTTTTCAACAATGTGGGATAAGTATAGGCATAGTGTCTATCAAAAGACTAAATTCGCGTAGTAAAAACAAACCGATTTTGCTTACATGTTCTTCCTACGCCGAAGCTCAAATGCTACTGCAAAACTCTGAAATTAATAGGAGTTTCCGGAGTTTTAAAGCATATATAGGCCCTGACTTGACCCCAATGCAGCGCAGACAAGTTTGTCACAAAGACAAAGGGCGTAAACGAAGTCAGCCGCATATAGTCGTAGAGGACGGAAACACTCCACAAAATGCTACTTCAGAGGAACAATTAACGAGTTCCTCCTCATCTGGGAAGGAAAACGAAAACTATCAACGTAGCATCAGCTTAGATGACTTGAGAGCGACTTCTTCATATTATAATAATGACAAACCGAAAGCAAATAATAAACCTGCCGAAGCAATTAAGGGAAAGAATAAGGTTCAAACAAAAAGACCCCGAAATAGTACAACCCCATTAGACATGACCAACACTTATCCTGAATCTAATCAAGATACACTGATGAATAACAACACACGTCTAAACATGTCCATAAATAGCAATATCAGTCCTAACTCAACGAACAAAAGTAGTAAACCAGTGTTAGATTATCTCCCCCGAACAACCCAGAATAGACCACCAGTCCCAAACAGAATTTCATATCAAAACGAATATCCGCATTTAAATGCACACCCTAAAATGACACCTAACCCCTTCTCTCAACCCATGTATCCTAGCCCATACACAAGACGACCACCGCACACCCAACCCTTTCAATATAACACACACAATCAAATCCCACCTCGCACAACACCATACCCTCCGATAGTTACACAATGCCATCGAATTCCACCACTCTCATCACCAATTTTTCCCAATAATGCACAATTCGCCACAAATAGTCCAACACCACCATATTATCCACCAATCACACAATTTCCGCACATGAGCCCTCAACACAATCAACCAAGTAATAGGAATCCATTTTTTCACAACAGATTCCAGCTTTTGTATCCGACACCATAAGTGTTGCTCTTATTAATGCTAGATCGATAGTAAACAAAGTTCCACGACTTAGGACTTTTATTGAAGCAAACAATCCCGATATAGTCTTCTTAACAGCAACATGGGTAAACGAATCCACCTCCAATGCTTCATTTTTTATAGCAAACTACACCTTCTATAGACAGGACCGTGCGAATAAACGAGGAGGAGGTTGTATGATCTACATTAGATCTACCATAGAGCAGAGTGGCTTTGAGGTTCTTCAGGAGACGTTCAATGGCGAAGCATGCTTCGCTATAATAACATCCAAGACCCTTAAAAGCATTCTAATTGGATGTTTGTACACCCCTCCGGAATATAGTAATGATGACACTGGTCTTACAAATCTACTAGATATTCTATCAAATATCCAAACCGAATATAAGATAATTGCAGGAGACTTAAACCGTCCAGAAATAAACTGGACAGAACTATCAGCCCCATCCAGACATGATGAATTATTATCATCAATTGTGTTTCATAACTGGACGCAAATAATAAGCAAACCAACCAGGGGAAACAATATACTCGATGTTATTCTCACCAATGATATCTGGCCCTTATATACGCACTACGACAGCTTAACCTTTGATAGTGATCATAAGACAATAATAGCAGTGCTCCCTCTTAACATTAAAATAAGACCTGATCCTAGTTACACTTCTACAAACCCCAAAAATCTTGACATGAAATCTATGAATAACTACATTAGGTCATTGGATTGGAGCTCTTTCCTCCTAACAGCATCCCCTCTAGAAGCTGTAAACATATTATATGCCACCCTTAATTTAATTCGAGATACCCTAATTGACGAGAGATCCCCATGTAAGAAATCACTCATCCCAAACTTCCTTTCCAAACGGCTAAGAAAACTTAAAAAAACAACTCCACGACCCATGTATTAGTTATCTATCTACGCTCAGACGCATTACAGAGATTCACCAGTTAGCCCAGAACATTGAAACAAATAAGACGATAGCAGCAGAACATCGGGCAATCGAGTCCCCAGTAGGGACAGCCCAAATCTTCAAGAAACAAATAAATAATCATCAAAAACTAGGCCCCCAAATCATGCTTGATGACCAAGGAATAGTAATAACAAATGACAACCAAATAGCAAATGTTTTCAACGAGTATTTCTCAACCAACAATTCAGTCGAGGAAGAACCAATCCCCCAACCAACAGAAATGACGGCACTAGTATTAAAAGAGATATTGTTTAACGAAGAAACTGTAGAGAAAGCTATCCGCCAACTGTCCAATTCCACATCATATGGAACCGATAGAATCCTTCCTTGCATACTGAGACATATGACATATGCCCCAATACTCCTGTCTAACCTTTTCTCGTTACTGCAGTCAAATGGTACTTATCCAGAAATCTGGAAAAAATCATGTATCACCCCAATTTACAAAAACGGAAATCAGTCCAATGCCCAAAATTATCGTGGTGTTCACCGAACATCGGTTTTAGCAAAAATCTTAGAAAAAATAATTTATAACCAAATGTTAGACCATTTGACGAATGTAAATCTCATACCTCCCTCTCAACATGCCTTTCTACCTAAAAAGTCATGTCAGTCCCGCCATCTCACTTTCTTGGAATTCGTCTCCAGAAATCAAGATGATGGGAACAGGGTGGCTACAATTTACTTTGATCTAAAAAAAGCCCTTGACAAATATCCCCACAAAAGACTGATCGTGAAGCTAGTGAGTCACGGGATTCGGCCCCCCCTCCTTGATTTCCTCAAATCCTATCTTCAAAACCGATTTCAAGTAGTACAACTTCGAAATATAGTATCAGAACCAGCTCATATAAGCAGTGGTTTTTCAAGGCACTATCCTAGGTCCCCTCTTATTTCTCATTTACATTCATGAGTTATTCACGATATCAACATCTGCTAAAACATTTTTATATGCAGATGACTTAAAACTCGCATATGCCTATAACAAAAATTCGAAAAGTAGTGTGCATAGAACAATTGAATCAGACCTTCAAAAACTAAACGACTGGAGTGTTCAGTGGCAAATGCCGTTTTCACCAACAAAATGTCATCTCATGATTTTTGGACTACTAAAACTTCCCCCCATAATGTTTAGTGGTCAAGAAATAAAAGAGCTAACATCTTTATAAGATTTAGGTCTTAGCTATTCAAATACTCTTGACTTATCCCCACATGTTAAACAAATCGCACCAAAAGCCAATCGACTATGTGGCTTCATAAGTAAAAATTTCACATTAATTACACTTAAGACTAAACTTTACAAAATGTACGTTTTACCTATTCTAGATTACTGCTCAATATTTTTCGGTACCATGTCATTAGATGACAGACAGAAACTAGAAAAAATCCAGCGAA
>JAYGXS010000003.1:80467566-80496738 GCA_036362985.1 Ligula intestinalis
GTTGCCATGAACGGCGCGAAAATGCTTCGCCTAGACGTGCCTGTAGGACACAGCGCAGGTGAGGCATTTAGCTCGTACCTTTTCGCGATTCGGATAGGACACATTTATAAAAAATAAACAAAGGGAAGTTTTTAAAAAGTATATAGTAATAATGATCATGATCATGATCGCGGCCTTGAGGACCATTAAGCAAAGTCAGTATATTATGTTACCATGCACAGGCAGGGACTGAGTGATCAGGCAATGGAAACAAGAAAGGGATCGGTGAATTGTGAATATAGTTAGAATAGTGCGTGAGTAATCCTTTACTTCTATAAAATAACTACTTATGCAATTTGGGTAGGCTTAATTTAAAATCCCTCTCATCACGACTCCCCCAAGTGCTACGATTCAGGTAAGTGTTCGCCTTAGGGTTAGGAGGTTAGACTTAGGCTCTCAGCTTAGACATAAGTTTAGGGGGAAAGGATTCCAAGTGGGGTCTTCGAACGGTCCTTATGTATTATAGCCACCTACTTAAATATTTTAAGTAGGTTACAGTACCCATAATCTTCCAGGGTTCTACACGCCATCCGTCGATCCAGTAGGGATTTGATGATGATATTGGACTGCAGAGTAGTCCTCGGAAGGTCACCATAACCACCAAAGTCAGTATACTAAGCAAAATTGGCCCTTTAAATTAACAACGGGAATAATCGCTTACTTATCAATCTTGAGTAGGGTGATTTCCACAATTTTCCCACTTTCTTACTGCGTTACCCTGTTTCCTAAGTGGTGGTGGCGCTACCACTACAAAATGTACCTCAGTGACTTAGCCCTAGGTCAGGGCACACTCCCCCGACATACAAGCGCTCACCGTTGTTCCGGTGGGCAGTTAGCGATGATATTAAAGCATGCTTCAGTGTCTCCACTCGACGTTTGAGTACGCGCCCCAACTTACCTTCGTAACATTTTTATTTTACATAATTACGATCTAATTAGTACCCTGACATACGCCACCCGTCCTCTCCCCTAAAATCGTGAGCCCGAAAGACGGAGGAGCGCGGTTGGCGCGCTCTCCAGGCGGCCCCACTCCTACCGTTTAGGGATTAAGGTATCAAGTTGGTCAACTTCAATGGTGTCGTCAGTTGCGGCTGTCACGAATGTCGGATTCAAATATATATTCACTACGCTTTGGGATCAGCTCTTTTCGAATATCCGCCCGATGACCTCGGCTTTCATTTTTCCGCCTGCTCACTACTCCGACCTTCCAGTGTTTCAAAGTGTGCGTTCCCGTTTTTACGCCCTTTTGTAAACAACCAAAGCGTACATTGTTATTTTTTGAACTTTTGCTTCTCAAGAACAATTATCGGTCATTCTCGTTTAATCAACCCATAAAACCCATATTAGCACCATCCCCGTATGTTACGAGTCCTAAACTCTCCTTTTCTTCCTTGGAGCCATATATAATATGCAGCACGCCGCCCACAAACACGCAGCCTCACCGTCACATTCACCGACCCACTATCTACCTTCCCCCTCTCATCCGCAAGCCGCCCACAAACCCGCCCTTGCACAAACTATGACTCACTTCACACACAATTGGTCTAACTGTCCTGATCGCTTAAATTGTCTACTGCAATCAATCTCCTTCACTCCCCTTTATTTCGTCTGATGAAGAGCACATGTTACGAGCTCGAAAATTCAGAAGAACATCTGGATTTTTCCGAAGAACCTCTGGGTCCCCGCTCGCCTCTGATCTTCTTGCCATGATCATGACGCCCGGACTAGACGGGAAAGGGCAACATAGAGTGAGGTAGATGAGACGCAAGTGTAGGCTCACTTTAATCCAGCGAAAGTCACCGTTCCTTCATCCTCCGATCCTGCTGTGGAGCACACAGTGGATCTTTGTGGAAATACACAGCTAAATTGTCATAATACAGGGTGCCCCACAAAAAACCCCTAAGTTTGTGATTGTTACGGCGGCCTGACCGTCCATGCCGTCACGATCGATGGCGGAGAAAAAAGAACACCTGAGCCACATCCGAAGTGAAGCCGCCCCCGTTGGTTCGCACCCGAATTCATGTCGCCCACGCCATGTTCCGCTCAGTGGTGAGGAGCACCCACACAACGTGGGTGGTGGTCGCAGAGGAGAAGGTTCTAAAATGCCCACCTGCGCACCATATGCCAGGAATATTCTGGAAAGACGTGCAGACCCATGCCACAGCTAAGCAATTTCCAGCGCGAGGTCATCGTCCTATTCCGGAAAGAACATCCAACATGGGGGTTGCAGAAATGTCGGAACATTTTGTCTAAATTTTTTTGGTGCCATCACAACTGGCCAGTTTAGAGGTGTCGCGGCTGCATTCAAACAAGGTGGATCACCTGTAGCAAAGGTGCGTAAGCCTGGTAGTGGCACTTCTTGCAGGCACGATTCCCCAACAAGGCGAGCAGTCTTGGAACTTGCCGTAACTCCACCAGATCATCACAGAAGACATTCAAGTCAACGTGAAATTTGTAAAGAGCCGGGATTGTCAAAAGGGTATGTGCACAGAACAATTGCAAAATCCAATTTAAAATGTTTTCGACGTATTCAATGCCATGTTTTAACTGAAGCACACCAGCAAGCTCGAAAGACAAAGTGTGATGCCATGCTTCAGCGCTTCGGTGAAGGAGAAAAATGGAAACAAGTGTGGTTCTCAGATGAATCATCATTCTGCTTGTCTGCACCACTGAATAGGCAAAATGAACGCATATATCGTGCAGTGGAAGTCAAAACTGATATTCCTGATGAAGATTTGCTGGTGGAGATAGACAAGCAGCAAAAATATATCATGTGCTATGGTGCTGTTTCCTGGCAAGGCAAAACAGACCTCTATTTTATTGAAGGAGATGCTGCTGGGCAGGAAGGTGTTGCGCCGAGTCGGAGAACGAAAAAAACAGTAAATCAAGTTGTTTACAGAGAGTAGATGTGCCCGCAGATGTTTACAGATATTGATCAAGTAATGCAGGGAGAACCCTGGACGCGGCAGCAAGATGGTGCAAAGCCACACACTGCCAATGACACTGTCGCCTGGCTCCGAGTTAACACTCCAGATTTCATCACACCCGAGCAATGGCCATTCAAGAGCCCTGACCTGAACGTAATGGATTTTTGCATTTGGAGTGTACTCTTACAGGAGGTTCAGAGACGAAGAATAGGAATCACTGATATTGAGTCAATAAAAAATGTGTTGATGGACACATGGAACAACATCCCTCTTGATGTCATTCGTCGAGCAGCTCAGAGCTGGATGGATCGCTTACGTCGCTGTTCTGCAGTTAATGGACAGCATTTTGAGCGGTATCTGTAACTTGTTATTAGGTAACAGTTTGTTAATTACACAATAAAGTTGTTAGTTATAATTGCAATCAATATTTTTTATTTTTATAACAGTATAAACATTATCATAAATTTAGGGGTTTTCGTGGGGCACCCTGTATAATACCATCAGCAACCCAAGATCTGATTAAAGTTCACCGGTGGCTAGCGTAACGCACTCGTCCCGCTTTGCTTTGGGTCTCCGTCTCGAGCTCCGCAAGCAGCCGCACGGCGGCAGATAGCACTGTTGGTAAATACAATGGAGATCTGGATAACCTGGGCATCAATCTCGAGATATCTAGCTATTCAGCTGTAGCAAATAGCAACAGGATTGTTCTCCGATCAGTTGCGGTTCAACATGTTGATCAATGTGATTAGATGCCCAACGTCCTAATCACTGAGTCACGGGCGCGTTGTACCATCAGTTGCGATCAGATATATTAACAATGTCTACCGCTGTGCGGCTACTGACGAGTGAGCGCCTCTGGGCACAACAGAACGAGTATGTCCCGTTACGATGAGCACTTCTCCGCCATCGTTAAAATGCCCGATCTCAAGCGACAGGCCAACGAGCCGGTAGCTCACTGGTTGGGACCTTGGAAGTCTAGGAAACACACCACGAGTTCAAAACTTTGGTTGCCGCAACCCCATGGGATTGGTCAGGGCTGGCTGAGGACGGCTAATAGGAGAGAAACGACCGTTCCAGTCTCACTTGTCTTTCTCAGTAATGTTCCTCTGTCTGCAATGTTAGAAAAGTGGGAAAACCCTGCAGTTATGCCGATTGATTTGGGCAGTCGTCAACTCAACTGCTTACTACATAAAAATCCGATCGGATTCGAAAAGGTTTGTCCCGAAGACCCTGCTTCAAGTTTGTTTTATGGAATCGGACTAAATTACAAGCGCCTGGAGCTCTCATTAAGAAGGCAACTGAACGCACCATGGTTTAAACAAGCTGACCTCCAGCGAGCGTTGACCACGGGTGTCCCTGAGGAGATTTAGCTGCTCATCGGTCAGAGTAGAGGAAGGTATGAAGATTATGACCATGTTAGTTGACTGATCCGCTGTTGACGCCAGCAGGCAAACCTGACTGGAGAAACGCCGGATGAAGGTCGGACTAGGAAGGCGGATGGACTTGATCCGGAAGGTTTGCTCTTCGTGATCGTCTTTTACAATGGATGCGGGGGAGAATGATGAAGGTACGCCTAAAAGGCAGTTGGAGTAAAAGTACGACAAAAACGTATAGTAAATATGCGTCAGACTGCCAGACGGTGGAGGAAAACAGGGAAAGGATGAAGCCTTATAACTAACCTGATTCCCGCGTCCGGTATTTCTTGTGAAGCCAGATAACCCTGTTTGACTGCTGACGATGCAACAGAGTGTCAAGGCGAGAGGCAAGTTTGCTTCTAGAATGAGACAAATCCAGAATGAGAATTAAGTTGATGTAGTACGGCATATGCTTATTATAAACAGTCAGCTCTCTACAGGGCGCCCTTGAAAAAGCGAATGATAATGGTCACAGTTTGGCAGTTGCAAGCTACAACTTTCGCCGCCGAGCCATATGGAGCGTGACCGGTGACAGTGAGGTAGACTTTGTTGTAAAGGTAGCCAAGGCCGAGATGCCATCGTCTGATTTCACCTTGTAAGAGTCCCCAAAGGAAGAACACGACAATAAATGGGCGAAAGCAGAAGATACGAGAAATTTAGGGCAACCAATGAGTGTAAGCTAGGTTCATCGAGCCAATCAACTTCTCCTCTGGCGTAGGTAGTGACAGGATTGGCTGGTGACTAACGGCTGACTGCGAGTTGCGTTCGCCACCTGTTGGCGATCAGTAGCTTGCTGTGCGTGCGGCTGGCTGCAACAGACTAGCTACCTGTTAGGCTTATGCTAATACTTCCCCTTTTGAGATGAATCGTAAGAGTTGAGTTGCGGGTTCACTTGATACGGAAACGGTTGCATTCTTTTTTCCGGCCCGGTCGCCTAGAGCCTGAAGTTCGCGCCTGTCAGCACTGCGGTCGCTCGTGGAGAGGTCTAGGGAGTCGGCGGCAGTAGTGAGCCTTGGGATGATCGAGCACGTCACCCAGACAGAAACACAAACATTCCGAGCTCACGCCGGACAAGTCAACCTTGCAACAACGGGATGTGTTGGTATGATCGAGCACGTCACCCAAACAGAGACACAGACATTCCGAGGTCAAGTCGGAAGGGACAACTCAGGCGACCTTCAAAGGGTTGACATTATGCCTGGACAAAGAAGGCGCACCCAAAGTCCTGATGGCCTCGAACCTGCCCCTCTCCCCTATCGTCTGGATATCGGCCTCTAGTAGCACCATCTCCATCGGACATGAGATTGAGAGGCTCGTTGTAATTCGAGCTGCTTTCAGGTTCAGGCGTTCCAACCTGTCAAGTCGTGAGCGGCAGATCCACGGCATCCATGCTGCTGATCCGTTCTCAATCACCAGTCGCACACAGGCAGTGTAGACTTTTTTTGATGTCCTCCGGCCGCCATCCACATGTTGTTCCACCTAAGGTCCTCATCATATTAAGTCCCTTCTCCACCTTTTCCTGGACGAAATCAGTGTGTCCATTACACGTTAGCCCCGTGATATTTCGCCGTCGGTCTTTAAATTATCTGCAATCCATCAACCTCGATCGCCCTGACTCCTTTTCTTTCACTCAGGGTCGTACTGAACACCACTAACTCCGTCTTTTGGACGTTCACTTGCATCTTTCACTTTCGGCTCCATTGGACCATCATTTCTGTCGCGGTCTGCACTAGCTGGATAGCCCTGTTGGGGATGGTATCTTGGCTTTATACCGCAGCATCGTCCGCGAAAAGGCTTATCTCAACGTCCTCTCCGATGCCATCCCCAAGGTCATTTATAAAGATGTCGAAAAGGAGGGGCGAGAGTACTGCTCCTTGTGGGAGGCCCCTTGTAAGTCTGAACTCTCTTCTGAGGCATCCGTTGTATCGCACATGCATTAGGCAGTTGGTCAGCCAGCTTTCGATCCAAATCTGTAGGCAATTTGTGACCTTCACTTTTGCCATTTTCAGCGCTAGACCGGTTTTCCACACCATGTCGTAGGCTTTCTCGAAATCAATGACAGCCAAAGCTGTCCTTCTGCATGGCTTACTATGGAAACCATCTGATACCAACTGAGATAGCAGGATCAGCTGGTCCTCAGTACTCCTCATCTTCCGGAAATCGGCTTGATAGTCTACCAGCTTCTGGTTCCCTTCAACCCAGTGTCGGAGTGGTGGTGGTGGCGAATTGTTAGTAATTATTTAGTGATAGGAACAGTTTCAGCTACTGTTTCCTGCCAGCGTCCCTGATGATGAATCCACGATGGATATTGTTGATGTTGTTGTTGTTGTTGTTGTTGTTGTTGTTGTTGTTGTTGTTGTTGTAATAGCTTACTCCCTTAGCCTAGTTTGCCAGCAATACATGTTATAAAATTTTAAGGAAGATGAAGGGATAGAGATGAAGGAATAAAGAATAAAGAGAAAGGTATAAAATGTTTACGAAAGATGAAGGAATTCGGCGACTTTGTCTGGGCGAAGCCATAGGTCCTCAGGCGTGAGGTCCGTAGGGTTGGCTGGGCAGTCGAAGAGGTGGCATGTTGTGTGGAAAGGCAGGAGGCAGTCAGGACAGTTGTCTGTGACGTTGTCAAAGCATGAGGTGAGACGGCTTTTGAATGAATTCAGCAGCGTGGAGAAGCCGAAACGCAGCTGGGATAGTCTGGTTCTAGCGTTTCTGGACAGGTTTGCCCTACGTTCTCTAGCCATGACGTTGGAGACCGGCGGAGGAGCGTTGAGGACTCTGTTGGGTTTATAGCTGCTGATGGCTTGCTCGACAGTTTCGGTGTGGATACGCTTAACGAGGTCCGTTATCGGTAGATTAGTGGGGTACACCGAAGCATGTGGGCCGTACGCGTCTATGGTAGACTGCTTCATGCGTCTAGCAGGTGGGGGGCGCGTTAACAGGCGATTGCCCGGATGTTCTGGGTTATGAGACTGCGCAATGTAGATTTTTGCCTGCATGATGGAGTGAACCTTCAGAGGCAGGACTTGAGTTTCCTGATACAGGTGATCTACATTGGTCATGTTAACACAGCCCGTGGCGATGCGGAGAGCAGCGTTCTCAACGCGTTGGACTTTCGCCCAGCTGGTATCGCTTAACAGTGGGGCAAAGATGGCTGATGCATGCTCAGTCGTTGCCTTGCCTGTTGCCTTGCCTGTTGCCCGGTATGTCGTGACTAACGTCTCAGTGTCCTGGCCCCATGAAGAACCTGCCAAGGCTTTTAGGATGTTGAGCTTGGCTTTGGCTTTGCTGGCTTGGATGTCGGCATGGCGGTGTAGAGCCAGCGTCGGGTCAAGAGTGAGGCCCAGGAGTTTAGGATACTGAAATAAGGAAATGTCATCGCCCTCCACCTTAATTGGAGAATGGGACTTGTATTCTTTGGTGTCCGGAGTAAACAGAGTTACTTATGACTTGGTCGCGGATAGCTTCAGTTGCTTATCGTCTAGGTGCCGGACTAAACTGGGGATGTAGTTATTTAAGGCATCGGCAGCCATGCGATAGTTTGGGTGAGAGGACAGCAGGGTGATGTCATCAGCGTAAGACACCATTTCGACTTCAGGGGGGATTCGGGAGGTCAGCCATGTAGATGTTGAATAGCGATGACGAAATGACAGAACTTTGAGGAACTCCTGTCCTAGAGTTGCGGGCTTTAGATAGCGTGCCTGAGAATTCGACTCGCGTTTGTCTGCCACGGAGATAGCAGTTCAGCCATCTGCAGAGCTCGTTTGGTAGCGACGAATCCATGAGGGATGTCATCAAGGTGTCAATGTTAACCGAGTCAAAAGCTTTAGTAAGGTCGAGGGCGACCATTACTGTTCTGTCCGCAGGTTTTGCTTTGTTGAAACCACATGCAATGCGGTCCGTGACACGTTGTAGGGCTGACGTCGTAGAGTGGAAAGCTCTGAAACCGTGTTGGTGCTCTTGGAGGTTGGCATGTCTATTGAGCGAAGGGAGAATAAGACGCTCAAGTATTTTCACGGCCGGGCTGAGAAGCAAGATCGGGCGGTAACTGTCAGAGACAGCGGAGTCTTTACCTGCTTTGTGGCTGGGGAGGATATGAGCCATTTTCCCGATAGCTGGTATATGGCACGTGGCTAGAGACAGATTAAACAACATGGTTACGAATGTGACACCTCTGGGGCCTATGAGTTTTAGGTGTACCATCGCAATGTCGTCCGGTCCAAACGCCTTAGAGTTCTTAGCATGCTTAATCGCGGTTGTGGTATCATGAGCTGAGAACTGGAGTGGCACTAATAAAGGTTTGCACGACCTGTTTTTGACGATCGTCGAATTCTTCGAGGATTTATGGACCGCAACCGTGGTGAATTGCACATTGAATTGGTTGGCAATATCTCTGTCGGTCTTCTTCGGTATACCATTGAATTTGATAACGTGGTTGGGAGGAGCAGGTGTCCCTCTACCGATGGATTTGATTGTTTGCCACAACTTGCTGGTGTTGGTGCGGCTGGAGAAAGTGGCTAGCTTTTCTTGCCATATGGTCCTCTTGTGTTCATTGACCAGTCGGGAGATCTCTGAGGTCATGGCCGGTAACGACGGGTGCTGAGGGTTTTGAGCTCGGGCGACGTCACGCTTTCTTGATAAGGTTGCCGCATCGGTAGGGTATCCTGGGATGGGATCAAAGACCTTGCCCGCGGGAATGTTGTGCTTAGAGGCAGTATGCATGATGTGGTTGAAAATCGACACACCTTGGCGAACATCTGGAGGGAAAGGGGCCTGGTCAAAGAGATTCTCAGTTTCACTAAGGAAACCGGGCCAGTTGGCTTTACGTAGATTCATAAATCACTTGCGAGCGTTACGAATCGGGGAAGCATGTGTGCTGATTGTGATAACTATTGGGAGGTGGTCAGAGCTCATTTTGCATAGACAGTCCCATGAGGAAGATAGTAATAGGTCGCAACTGACGATGGAAATGTCCGGGCTAGCGCAAGTACCTGAATGAGGGAGTCTCGTGGACGTTCCAACCGTGTTGAGGACCCCAAAGTTGGTGTTGTTGATCTCATCGGCTAGTGAGGCACCTCTAGTACAGGAAAGGTTAGAGAACCATAAGTCATCGCGGGCATTGAAGTGGCCCAAGATGAGTTTCGAATCACTCGTTAGCATGTGGACTATTGATGGCCTGAAGTTGACATCACAACTGTTTTGTGGAGGAATGTATACGTTATGGACAGTCAGACTGGACGGTCCAATAGTAACTTGTACCTTGAGTTCTTCCAGCGGCGAGTCCGCGGATGTTGCTGCAGAGGTCAGCTCCTGGTATTTGATACTTTGGTGAACCAAAGTGACCAGTCCACCACCGGCATTACGAGCTCTGTCTCTTCGAATGACGGCGAAGCCCGGGAAACGTGGGACCTTCGACTTTGCTGACAGCTTTGACTCCTGGAGAGCAGCTATTTTGATGTCATGATCATGGAGGAGTTTAATGATCTCATCTGTTTTACCAGAAAGGCCATTACAGTTCAGCTGCAGTATTTTGAGGTCAGAAAGTGGTGAGGCGTCTGGGACGGTCAGCAACATAAGCGGCGGCGGTACTGAGGGTTGTTGTGAGGCAGCCTGAGTCGTGGCGGACCGCGGCATAGGTGGTGGTGGCAGTGAGGGTCCAGGAGTGTGTGCCGGCCCATTTTGTGGATGACTACAGGTTATGCACCTGTTTGATGAGCCGCTGTATTGGTGGATGGCAGTGAGATCCGAGCAATTAGTGCCTCTTGCGCGGAAGTGTTTCCAGTTATTGCAAGGCCCACACAAGACACAGGCTTGGTTTGGGTAGATCTGCTTGGCGCAGGTGGAACAGAACCATCTGATGGATCCTTGAGCAGGTCCTGGATTGGGCTCGACGCCGGCAATAAGAAGAAGGATTCAAATCAACCTCGCCGGATGAGGAAGATCCATTCTCGAAAAAACGATAGAGAGATAGAAACATGTATACTGACGGATGTCGAAACGTCAGGCGAATAAATGTAATGTCCCAGTGATCAAGTCATCTTTTTCTCAGTGATAGGAATATTCACAGTCGTCGCGGTAGTAATATTAATGGTAATGATAATATTAGTGGTAGTAGCAGCATTAGTATTAGTAGTACTACTACTACTTCTAATATAAGTAGTAATCGTCATGCCGATTCAAGAATTAAAAACACGCACGTAAACTGAGGTTATTTACCGTATAAATTTTGCAGGGGGCGGAATGTACTTCCTAAATGGAGCCTGTTGATGCTCCTCAGTAGCGGAGAAGTAAATGGTAGGATCCAAGCCCTTGTGAACGGGTGGGTTTCTGTTACAGACTGGCATCTCCTCTTCTGAACTGCTAGATATCACAGTAAAATCGATTTGGCCTTTAAGAACCTGTGAATCGTCCTCGATAACAGGAAACTGAAAGAAGATGAGAATGGGAGCAGAGGTATTTACCTCGATAGGAGAAGGTTTGTGCGGGTTGTGTTGTAAGGATTCGAAATTCGAAGTTTGGCGCGCATGAGGTGCTCTTAAAATGATTGGCGTGCCTTCCTCTGAGTCACTGGAGTTCACATAATCTTCCAAATTCTCTGCTTTACTTGATGAGGTTACCTAAAGTTGGCAAACAAATTCGGACAAAGTAAGATAGGTTTAGAAAGGAACTCAGTACGTAGGTCGCACCTGAGATGAAAAGAATACAATTTTCGCCATTTTTAGTGGGCTACTGATGAGAGTAGGACAGTAGCTTTTAAAAGCCGAACAAATTGCTCAGCTGTGGAGAATTACTTTTCAATTTTCCAGCCCGTCACACCTTAACTTAATAACTGAGTCATTTTGCATTACTTAACAATTTGTAAGTAGTGTCAAGGAGTGTGCGAAGCATGTTCTTTTAAGAGTTAAGAGAAGAATAACTTAAACGGTAGAAATAGGAAGCCAAAAATCAGGACTAGGAGATAAACTGGGGCATCAACTAAGAGGTAGACCACCACAGGGAACATTTAACATGAATGTGTTTGCTCTCAACGATAATATTTCGACTTACTTTAGAGAGAGTGGCCGGCAATGTGCTCGCAACGGTGTTTTCTGGTTCGGAATCAGAGGCAATTTGATAGTCTATGCTTTCAAGCTTGCTTGCAGGCGCCATGGTTTGACGCGGTCTAACTGTTTTTCGAGTAGACCAATGCGTTTTTATTTCCTGCAAGACACTCCATCTTGATGGGTCGAATTGTTCAGTTGGCGCAGTTATTTGACAGAGATTTTCTGAGCAAATATCCGCCACCCTAAAGCGTTATAAAGGGTAAAGGGAGCCAGTTAGCAAATGCTTCTATTGCATGCGCTTTGGAGGGTCACTGTGACTCCTAGAAATATTGAGAGTGATTAAAATTGATAGACTTGACGACCAACTGTCCGTCTGATAATGGTCAATGGATCTGAAAGGATACGCATAGTGTATTGTAAACTTTAAAGCGCGAGGTATTATCATTAAAATTTGACAGAAGGTAAGTTTAAGTAATGAGCTTTCGATATGGGGTCCACAGGTAGTCAAATGTCGAGCATGTCTTCCGAAGGCCTCCAACAAACTGCGAAAAATATATGATACACAAGTGTTAAAATGACCTAACTCAACTTGATCATCTTCACCTACTGAACGACTCGGAAAAGTGGTTCTGGCGTCCAAACACCAGCCGAGCCCTTTTGGAAGGTTGACAGCCTGATGGGCGACGGCAGTACCTAGAGCTAGAGTTTCGAGTTTCCAACTGTAAAAAGACTATTTTCAGAAAATATAAGATGTGTTGGCCTGTAATTACAAATCCGGGGAGAAACTGTGGGTGGAGGGTATTATAGAGAAGTTCAGAGCTGGAAACAACTGGAGAAATCAAAAGACGTGGAATATTTTAGGCATCAGGTCGCCACAGAGAACCAAGGAGCGCTCAACCCGGCGTCTGATACCTTGGAGGTCGCAGCCCCCAAGGTAAACAGTCATCCGGCACCATCTGCCGTCGAAGGAGCCACAGAAGGGCACGGCTGCTAAATAGTATGATCTTCGACCCCAGAAGGAAGACTTATGGGGTCCAATTGTTCGAAGTGGGTAGTGTTATGAATAGCAGAAACGGGGAGGAATCACTACTGGGAAATGCACCCGCGAAAATATGGCAGTCAATAGGAATGATGCCTTTAATCATGTGCGAAGCCCAATAAATGAACCGAGGTCCACTCAAGATTGTTTTACGACTGTATAATCGCGAAATGGACGAACAACCTTCCAGAAGTCGGAACGTCCTACAACTTTTAGGACCCCAAATAAAAAGCCGACTTCGGACGAAATTTAATCATTTTGCAGGCTGTCAGAATAAAGAGTTTGGCCGCATTATTGGTTTCCTTTCGTCCACATTTCCACCGGAATATTATGAGCCAGAGATTGGAGCAAAAATTGGCAAGTGAATCCATTGTGTATGTTGACTAAATATTTCTTCAGAATACGACTTACGAAGCTGTCCACCTACAGTCATGTACGTTGTCTAACAATATTTTATGAGATTGAGGGCACTATTTTAAAAAAAACAAGAGAGCACTTGTTTCTATAATGACTGAAAATTACAGTGGGACGTATTACAGGGATCAAAACACCATACTAGCCCTTATATAGTACCGGACTAGCAAATCAGAGTTGCGAGCCTATGCTCAATTGATGATTTTATTGACATTTGGCGCAACTGACGGAAACCATACGAAGGGACTGTTTGGTGGGTTTTATTCGCTGGACAGGCTTCCAAGAGTCAGCCAACTACAAAACTAGTCACAAAGTAACCGTAGGCTAGCTCTGGGTAGAGCTTGATGTCATCATGCTTTAAATATAGCAAGCATAGAACGGATGATTAGTGGCCTAGATAGACAATCTTTGATGTTTTATTCTCAATAATGCAATTTACTGTAAAAAAATTGCAATTGAATTCTTATACGAGCACTTTTAATTCCCAATCACCTGCAGTGCTAGACAATGGTGAGCTGTAGACTTAGCCACTACGAATTTGAGGGCCAGAAATTTGGTTCTAGCTAGTCTAAGTAAGAACGCAGGTGGGTTCAAACAACTGCATTTGACTAGATGAAACGGAGTTTTAGGACCAAACCTCGCGTATACGAGAATACTTTATTTTTGATAAAATTTCTCCATAAAAACGAGAGGGCCTTATATTTTACGGGCGCGAAAGCGTCCTACAGGCCTCTGGCGGCCAGAATCGCGGCCAGCCCGGAGAGTGTAAGTTACTAGAATGCTTTGGGTGACGAATTCATCAGTTAACTGTGGAAATGCTCCATAAGGGAGACTGTCTGACTTGCTCTGAGTGCGGTCCACGAGTAACTGCACATGAATCGATAATGCTCACTAACTAGAATGCAGACTGCTGATTTGGTCACTTAGAGTACTGAATATTACCGAATTCGACATCGTTGCTACATTGGCGTGCATACGCCCCGGGTAGGCTATCGATTTTTTCGCTGAGCTTTAACTCATTAACGACTGAAAACCACACACGGATTTCAGTTCATTATATAATTAATGAATTAACACATGTTGTCTTATTTTAATTATGCGTATGCGGTCTACGTAGATCACATTTGGGTTTGCCAAAGTGGGTTCTGGGCAGTTTAACAAATACAGACGCATTTTACCGTTTCTTCTTGACTGCAGGTTTATCACCTATCAAGCTGAGCCATTTTGGTCGGCTACCCGAGGACATGTTTCTTCGGGGAGCCGAAGTTACGGTGATGTCAACACACACTGCGCTAAGGCACCCCAAATAACCACACTGAGACAGATTCGAAATCCACAGAATTATGCACATACTTAATTTTGATGCATAAAAACAAAATATTTATATATCCTAGATTTTCTACGTTAATTGCGAGATTTACGCATAGAACAGTTGATATATCCAATTCTACAAATATTTTATCTGCATGACTGCGCAAGAAAAGGCAAACAAAAGAGATAAATTGTATGAGTTCTTTTGAGCGACTACGTAGTTTGTAAGTTAAAACGGACTTTAAGCAAACTGGCTTTGCTTTCAAAATTGCCGAGCAATTTTACGTTTTTATTATTTGAACAGCTGAAGCCGACTACTTGTTAAGCGTTCCGGGAAGCCCTACGGTTCTTTAGCAATGTGGTGACTCCGTGGAGGTGTCTTCGCGTTTATCCACCCTCAAGCGGGAAAACAAGTAAAACGTATTTCAGACGATGAAGATTCGATCACTGCAACAAGAGTTTTATTGGCCTGACGTTTCGGATTTTGTCGGGTAACCTTGCTAATAGGTAATCTTTAACAGGTCTGAGATTTAAATTGGTGGTTCATCCAGTTCGACTTATCGAGATACATATGCGTGAGACGTTGGTTATACTTGAATGCGGAAGGGAACGAAATTGTTTGGATTGCAATAATTTAAATTTGACAATGAAATATTTCAATTCGAACGTCACTCACGCGAGCTTAGCTAACGCATTCACGTTCCGCTTCAGTTGTCGCAACGATGGGGATATCGAAGCACCTGCTTTGAATTTTTTCCATTTTTTTGCCGTTCTGATTGAAAAGGAAACTTGAATGCATGCTTAGCCTAGCGTGCTGAACTTGTAGTTTATAGAATGCACTTGGATTTGGTAGCAAATTAAAAAAATTATCAGGCGCAAGGCAACAATCCAATCAGAATGCAGAATGTCTTAAGAATATAACGCGTCGTAGCTAAGGTTAATAAGGTTAACCCTAACAGCTTTGATATTCCGGACCCAGTCTCTTAGGTAGTGAGATGAGTCATAGAAAAGCCAGATTTATAATAAATAAATAAGTTGTATTAGTAAGGCCCAAGGGGCCCTTTCATTACAAAATTAGTGTTTTTGTGAGAATAAGTTAATGAAAATAGTAAAGATTAACAACGAACTCTGATAAAATAATTATCTGGGCAGTAGAAAACTCCTACGTCAGTAGATGAGTTCAGCGAGCTAGACTTCCAAAAAAATGTAGGAGAAAAAACTGCCTTAATGAGTAGCAAGTTATAACGTGATGCGGATTTGATGGGATCCTGTTATTGAGGGTTCGGGATGCTTATTGTCATGCGAAAAATAATATAGCGGAGAGGCATGAAGGGGTCATCCGGGACAACAGGAGAAGACATTGGAAGTCAAGGCAACATCATAGAGATGCGACCCACCAGCCTACAGAGTCCACGAGCATCCGAACGGTAATCATCAGTAGCGACTTTGAAGATCACCGTATCCTGGGAACAGCTTCAAATGCCAGGAGGACCCTTTTCAAAAGCTACAAATAGCGTGTTTGGAAAGGAAACAGACCGTAACGACTTTTTCCTCCAAATTTAAATGATTACGCAGCATGCTTTTGAAAATCGATTATGTAGTAGACAAACTAATTTCGAGTGGGAGATTGTTCCAGATAAAAGCATATTTGGAGGTAAAAAAGCGAGAACGGTTAGATGTGGAGCTATAAGGTGGTAAAATTATCATGGAAGAGTGGCATAACGTCGGTCTACCGGAATAAGAGTGTTAATTTGTGGGAGATTAGGACTATTGTAAATGCGAAACAGAAAGCATATACCAGCTTTGAGTCTTCTCGCCCAAAGAAATTTAAGGTTCGCTAACTGACATTCATATGTATAAGTAATACCAGACCCAGCAATAGAAAATATTTTACGATTGAAAACTCACTGAACCTTTTCAATCTTACTACGGTCATTCTGGTTCATAAGGCCAAAAAGTGGACAGCAGTATTCTAGTATAGGGAGAACAAACATGCGATATATTTTTAAATTCATTTCTGGAAAGAAAAAATATGCTATATAAACACACATATCTGTGTGGCCTTGGCAGAAATTTAAGCTGCGTTAGGTGATAATGGAAGCTTATTCGTGTAAGTGAGACCCAAATCCTTTATCGTAGATCGTTCTAACAGTGAACTTTTTTGGAAGATAATGGGTCTAGGAAGTTTCGCAGGACCCAAACACATGAAACTACATTTGGATGGAGAAAACTCCATCTGCCATGTGGCGCCCCAACTTGAGAGTGTACGCAAGTCTGCTTTAACTTGATCAACGCAACTACTGGCCGTGTCTTTAGAAAATGAGTAAATACACTGAAGGTCATCAGCGTGAATTAAAAATTTTTGAGTTATTAAGCACTGTTGAATTTTCAATAATGTAAAGAGTGAAAAGAAGTTGACCTAAAATCTTGCCTTGAGAAGCACCACAGAGTGTATTCTGTAGAAATGGATTTAGGAATAAGGAGTTGGAGGTTGGACTCCGATTAACAACTGTCTTACCTTGAGAGCGTGGGATTGTCAACGGCGCCAGCATTAACTGTTTTTGTATTATTCTGTTTTGAATGTGATTATTTGGACAAAGGGAGCTTAGGCACCGGCGTGGGTGCAACAGAGTCTGGGTTTGTGAGTAGGTTGCTTCCGACATTGAGCGAGAGGTGGACAGTGTTCTGTGACCATTAACACAAGAGCGCTCTTTAAGGGCAGTCGTCGTGACTGCAGCCTTGGTATGGTGAGTCAGCAATCACGGCTACTGACAGTGGCCGCTCCCTGGTGGGTCGGATTCCGAAGTGATGTCTAGCGGCAGCAATTTTAGCGGCCACCGTTAACTGTTTTTATATAATTCTGCTTTGAAGGTGATTATTTGGACCAATCGAGCTTAGGCACCGGCGTGGATGCAACAGAGACTGGGCGTGTGATTAGGTTGCTTCCGACATTGACCGAGAGGTGGACAGTGTTCTGTGACCATTAACACAAGAGCGCTCTTTAAGGGCAGTCGTCGTGACTGCAGCCTTGGTATGGTGAGTCAGCAATCACGGCTTCTGACACTGGCCGCTAACGGCCACAACAGGCATACTAGGACATTATCACTTAAATGGGCCTTTTTGAGTCGTTGCGTGTGTTGTGAAGAAATCAGCGTAGATTTATGATACCGGAGAAAACTTAAATCAGCTAATTAATTATAATTGCGGTAAAAACTGAACCACAGCAAAATCAAACTACCAAAGAAAGAGGCAATTATCCTACAGACAACCCACCATTATTCCGTTATAGGCAATACGCAGGTCAGATGCTCCTGGCCAATCACTTAATCTGAGTAAGATCTAGACAGTTGTATTGCATTGCGGATAAAGAATTTGTGCGAAAGTGCAAAATTTGAGCAAATTACCGTAACAAACCGCGAACCTACCACTTACCAATACAAAGTACGTTAAGATTAGCCAAACTAATGGACCTACTAAACTATCCACGGAAAACCATCGAAAGAGTCGTCCCCACTCTATAACTTGACTTTACAAATCAAATTTATAGTACAGTCATTTCGAATAGGGTGCCCTAACAAATGCATGGTAAGGGATAATTTAGAGCTACGTTTAAACCATTCAAAGATAAACACAAAACTCGGTAATATCGATAATTATTTGCCATAAGGATCCGCTTTTAAGCACGCAAGTGGCTGCGATAAAAGAACTACCCTCTCCACCAGGTATGTTTGACACTGTTTCGTTGAACTTGCCTGCTGATAACCTACACTGTCATATTTTTATAACCGTATCTTTTATATCTGCACTTCTAGTATTAGCACCACTAGTATTGCTTTTACCATTGCTATTGATATTGCTTTATTTATCTTAGCTCTTTAGCCATGTAAGTCTGTTTTATATGTCACTTGTTGTCATTTTTATTACTATTTGGCTTATTGGCGTGAATATTACTAGTCATAATCGCAACTGCCGCACTTTCAGGTTAGCTATGGCACACACACAAACTTCTCCACCGGAAACTGTTAGTACTTTAAAAAGAAACTTCAGTAAAAAGAAGCTGTGTTCTCGTTTTCTTTTCGCTCTTCTTCATTTGTTTGACCCGCTTTACAATGATAACCTCAAACTTGTTTCCTTTTTAGTCCTATCACCTGGCACATCAACTGCATGCACATTCAGTCTAGTGCGTGTTTTGTGAGAAGTGGCTGATGCGTACACTGGAAGTCAGAGGATGACGGCCCTTTCTGATCTTTTGGTTGTTTAAATCCTGGAGTATGTGTCAAGGGGGTGAGGTCGTGCTATGGAGGCGTGCAGACGAGTTTTCTGTCCTTTCAACCACTGTGCCCATCCCAGTTCAGACGACTGATTAACTCGGCGGTGGCTTGATGCTAAGGATGGGAGGCGTTAATTTAGGTCAACGTTCAGCACATTTCTTTCCTCGCTATAAGTTATCCTATATGCTTGAAACTACCATGGCGCACTAAACGGCGTGGCTTGGAGGATAATCATCGGACGGGATAAATTGGACCACGTATTCAGTCCAATGTGTGTCGTTGCATGAAGGGGCTGACTGGTGTACTGATAGTCTTACTGTAATGTCTCCTTTATAATGTGGCCTTTATAGCACTCCTGCGTATGCGGTACCATAATGAGCAAAGTGTGTGTCGTTGGAAGGGGGGGTGCATTGGAGTGGCGGCCGCACCAGAATTATGCACATACTTAATTTTGATGCATAAAAACAAAAAAATTAATATACCATAATCACAAACCTAGCTAAACATATCACATATACACCCTTAACATAGTGTTAACATGCATAGAAGACGTCTGTTTTAAATTAAAGAAAATAATTGCACTTTCCTTGGCGATTCGGCGAAATACCTCAGCTTTATGGCAGGTAAACCGGGTCTCCATCCACTCTCACATAACCAGAAATTCTTGGAGAGGGCAACGCTCTCCAACAATATCAGACAACTACGGGCATTTTTCTTGTTTTTTATCCACTTCAGTCGCTGTATGCATCAAACTCCTATAATTCAGAAGTTCCTTTAGTGAATACGTGACGCAGGTTCTCTCTGGACCCCAAGCATGTACTTACCCGAAATAGCTAAACCCAGATTCACATTCCTTGTTAAGACCAAGGGGATAGGAGGCCTATTGTTGGCTTAGTCAGTCCTAGCATAGGTACTACAACATTTCTTGTAGGAATTTGAGGGATACCAGCCCAGTGCTGACTTTAATCAGCGTCACTTCTGACATATTAAACAGTCAGTAAATGTACCAGCACGTACTATCACCCACCTACACCCTAGATAATAGTACTAGAAATAACAGAAGTGGTATTAGCAGCACCAGTCTTGGCTGACTTCAGTCTGGCTAGACACTTACTATAGGTGAGTGAGGGTAGACAGTGCAGTGGTATCCGCGCGAAGTCTACTGTCGATATATACTAAGTTTAGGCGGTGTTTATGGCTGCGGCCTACGCAATCTCCCTGCGCGGCCATCTCGACTTTTTCTTGTCACCGTTTAAATTGCAATTGAGAGGGCTAGAGTGGGGTAGGTAGTGGCGCGCATACTATCACTATACCTGACCACAGTCAACTTCCCTGCTCTTGAACAAATTGTGGACATCTCCGCTTGCAATGGTCGAACTAACACACACAAGTTGCAGCATAAGAAAAATTCGTAAAAATATAAGTGTTAATGGTCATGGTTGTAATATCAGAAATAGTGCTTTTCATTTTAGTATTGGTAGAGGAAGTAACAGCAATAAAAGTAGGAATAGTATAAGGACTAGTAGTAGTAGTACTAATAATAGTCATGGTAATGATTAGCAATAATAGTAGTCGTAGCGGTGGTTTAAGTTCTTGTTGTGGTAACATTAGAAGGAATGGTAGTGGTGGTGACATTATCTGAAGTAGTAGTAAAACTATAAATATTATTATGATTATTAGTTATAACCATGGACCTTTAGTATAAGAAACAGGAAGTAGAACAGGAGTTCTACTTTTTTTAGTAATACTAAAAGTGAATTTATTAGCAGTAGTATGAGCTCTCGGGCAAATGGTGGACATATTCGCTTGAAATGGTTGAACTAACACACACACACACATGGTGAATAAGCAAAATTTACATAGATGATACCGTAAAGGTAATGTAAAACAGGCCTTTTTAAACGTAAGTCGTGTATAAATATACACTTTGCAAACTATACGTTCCGCTTATGCGTTATTTAGAAACGGAACAGGCAGAATAATTATTATTTAAAAAGTGGCCATATATGGCCATTCTTTTTTGCATTCGGAAGCTTACAACAGATCCTGGAATTAATCTTCTATGGCGAAAAATAATCCATTATAAAGAGAAAAGTAAGTTCTTTCTTTTCCAGTCAAATTGAATCGTTTATCTTCAGGTAAAGTAAAACATTTGTCAAAAGTCTTCAATTTTATTTTGACATTACCTTTGAGAAATGTAACACACAGAAATTTGTCAGCTGAATATCTAATTAAAACACTTTTAAAGAGGTAACCTATTATAGAAAATTTAATATTCTTAGGAATAAAAATATCAGAATTATGTTACAGACTTTCTTTATGTTCGACAATGTGGTTTGCTGTTTTGAGGCATTTCTAAATATGATCGACATGGCTATCTTCACAAGAACTAATATCCAAAAACTTATTCAACTTAATAAAATACTTAAATTTATTATTCTAATTTACAGCTATTTTTTACGTCTCCGGAACTTGGGGATTATGGGTATGGTTTTATTTTTCTTAATAAACACTCAGTACGTCGTATACTCCTTTTAATTACTAAATTTGCTCTATTTTTGTTCATTATTATTTCTAAGTTTTCGTAAATGCATTCACGCCGGTATACGTTGCACGTATTTTGGGCCGCACTGTACATCATAGGCAGAAAGGCATTACCGACAAAGACCAGAGAGACTGAAATAGCCATTTCTGGTTTATTAGTTGTCATCCGGCAGCTATCCCCGACGCCAGGTGGTGCACCATCCGGGGTTCAAACGCGTGACCTGTTAGCTAGATGAATCGAGGTCCAAATATCTTATTTTATCAATCATTCCCCATAGAAAAAGAAAGGATGAGTTCACCGACGGAAACTCTCCTGTTTCCATAGTCAGAAGGTCAGACAGAACCAGCTGTTTCGCTTACAGTAGTTTGTAAGTAGGTTATAGGCCTGTCTTCTACCTTTCAAATTTTGGTACTTAACATTTTCAATTGGGCGCGTGGCCCCCACTGGTCATGATTTGAAGCTGGCTCGATCTCATGCCATATGGGATGCTGGCGATAGTAGACCTTTTGCCGCAAGACACAGAACATACATAGCAGATAGGAAGCGCGTGAGAACACGGAGAGGTCAGGCGTAAATGGCTGTCTGCAGTTCATTATGCCATATGAAAGTTTAGATGCAAGGCCTACCTTTGTCACTTGGTTGTCGTAGAGATCAAGTTCGCACAGCTTGTCCGCCAGAGGTTCCAGATTTTCAATCACCTTGATCAAGTTATTTCGCAGACAGAGGGTTTTGGCCTACACAGAGAGAAAATAGGACTTTATCAAACCCCGCGACAGCTCAAACTCACGTTCGGAATGGTCTCCAGTTTTGAAATCCTCTTCAGACGTTGGTGGTTCACATCGATGTCTTCGGCTTCGCGGTCAGACAGTTCGATTTCATCGAGTTCGAACATGTCGGAGGACTCCTCATCCTCTTCCTTGTCCTCCCCGGCGGCAGACGGTGGCGGCGGCGCTACCGCCGTTGCCCCCGCCTCCAATTTGGGTGCATCTTCACCTTCACCCATGCTGTGTTTTTGTGTGTGTGTTTGTGTTTGCGTTGTTACACGTTCGAAGGGCTCACGTTTCACCTAGACGCTTCGGCAGACCACTGGTAATGACAGCACCTACAATGTAAATGGGTCAATTAGGAGCTAAGCTGAACTCTCAGCAAAGACTCCTCGAAGGTAAGGTCAGTTTATACTAAAGTCAGTTAACTACCAAAACTGATCTTAAGCAGGCGATTTTCGAGTTCTACACCATCGGCGGTTTCAGCGAGAACGATCAAAATGTCGGCGTGTCATATCCTAGGCCTGGTAGCACTGCCACTGTCACATACAGGATGCTGTGACGGACAGCCAACAATGCTGTCCAATTCTTCTGTTCACTGCCCGTTGCCTCAACGCCATGCAACTTCGCAGACAACTGTATATGACTCGTTGACCTGAAGACCTTCGACTGACTTCCGCACTCACGCGCGTTCAGATAGTCGCGGGTGCCCAAGGGCTACTTGAAAATACCACCCATGGACCAATGCAGCAGGGGCAACTATACACGGCACCCGCTCGGACAATGCAACACACCCACCTCCTGAACTTGCTCAACAATAAGATAAAAGAATTGAGTGCAACCGACGCACACTCTCAGAGGCCTGGCTGGACGCAGTCAACACTAGTGCTGGCTTCGCCAACGCCTACGGTTGTTTTGGACGGAAATTCAGAGTTCTGTGCATAAGAAAGTCCTCGTTCTGGCGACTTGTCTTTTATCTACAAACCGGGATTCGGTCTGATGACTGTATTACACTAAGCACAACCACGCCTTAGACGCTTGAAGTTAGTCAGTCTTCGCTGAAGGTCAGTCCACCATCCACAGCTTGGTGAGGCACCGGTGGCCTACCTGTCCTGTCTTCCCATAGTCTCCAACATTCCGTCTTAAAAGTAACTGCATGAGCCAGAGATAAGGGAGGGCGCAGACGGATGGTGCGACCAACACTCTTCTTTAGTTCGTATCGCATAACCGTCTGTTGCATGATTTTTTCCTTACCAGTTAAAAATAAGGAATAGAGTTAAGCGTCCATATCCATAGCTGGCTCTGGCGAAGAATTGATATGAGAACCTGATATGCCACAAGAATAAGATTCTTGGACCAGCGGTCGCATCAACGTCTTCCAAATGTGGATGTTGTCACTTTACACGGCATGCATACAAGACTGGTTCACGCAGTCTCAGGGCGCAAGGAGCTTGCAGATGCTTCCACCTCTGTCAAAACTATATAAGCACTATGATGCACTGCCCAAAGTTGTGCGAATATGATACACTTCACAGCTAACTAAAATAAATAGGTAGACCTCGGTGCGTGACTTCTTTTAGTTGGGATGAGCTATATTTCCACTTTTGCTTGAATTGTGAGAGACCTGTCAGTTTTTTGCACTGGACAGTATAGCTGACATAAATGTCAGTTTCCGAAGCACCACGAGTGACCGAATAACTATCTAAAGTGACGCCATCTTCCTATTGTACACCACAGGAAGTGTTTCACCATGATAAGGGTCTTCAAAAAAAATGCAATCCTAAGAGCAACAATTCACGTGACTGATAAAGACCAGGTTTCCCATGTTTGGGACTTCCAGAAATTCGATCATTTGTATCGTGTGATCACGCGGTCTGTAAATGCGTTTCATTTAACAGTGGAAGATGAACCAAAGCACAAAATACACAAAACACAACAGGAAGAACTGCTCAGCGGCTGAAAGACTACAAAAAGTATTGAATGTTCATGTTGTGTCAACCTGCCACGCTGAGCACATAGCGGTTTGATCGACAAAGTAGACTATCATTTTCCAATTAATCCACTTCTTTTGGAGCCTGTAGCTTAAAGAAGTTCGCCTATGGATGTCCATCAAAGAATCTAAACGGCCCGATTCCGAGCAAATACGAAAAAGCCTAAAATGCACGCCAAATTATGTAAATAAGAATCATACAATAATTTCGTGAGATAATCTCTTAATTTGGGATGCAAAAGACAGCGGATGGAGATGACAGTTTGTTCTTAAATCCGGTTTTTTCGATACCAGAATAGGGAAGAACGAACTGATAACTGTTTTCCCGCTCTGCTTCATTTTAGTCCAGTTTGACAGAACAGAACGGTCGACTAATCTGAGCAAATGATCAAGTAGGTCGGGGTTAACCTCCCAAAATAACATAGAATATGTCGGAAGGATTGTCTGCTCCGAATTCGGGATTATTGTGCCTGAAGTCAGTTCAAGTTCACGCTGTTTTCAAGATTTCATTGTAGTGTATTTCAATGTTAATGACCACTGACTAACTATTGGAAGTATGCAAACATTCGATACTTGACACGGCACTTCAATAGCCTCGGTCCCTTGAGCTACGACCCTTTTATAGCTCATTTACTTCAGTAACGTTTATACTTCATTTATTTCTGACAAACCTATGAGAACAACCTACGGCAACCTGTTCCGTTACCCGAAGGTTACAGTGCTCCGAGGACAAATTTTCATCACAATTACTTGAGCGAGTGCGTGGCACCACCTGAATTGACTTTACTCAGAGTGGTCAACGAATTGTCAAAAATAACTAAGCTGGTGATCTTTAAAAAATTTAAATGAAATCAATATTATGTTTACCATTTTAGACTATAAATCCCGTATCAGGATGATGGACACGCAAAGCTCAATGGGCTTTGCAAAACAGTTGATATGATTTTACTTTTCCAGATATATCTGGACGTTTTGCACTCAGGGCCTCTAATACTGCCGAGTTAACTAGGCGATCGCCCGTAGGCGAAGTGGATTTAGTCAATTAAATACGTATATGGACAGTGGAAGTGTCAGGAAAGACGTTTTTGGAATAAGGCAATGAATCAAATAAATAGCCTTGTGTCTAACAAAAATGTAAGAAAAACTACTTCACTGTACAAAAAGAACAAAAAGCCACAAGACTAACGAAGGCTTTAATGCAGCCCATTTTCACGATTACATTCGCCAAATAATGTAGTCAGGTTAGAGGCGGAAGCTTCCAGAACCAGAGCTTTGCGATCAGACTGGCGAAAACTTGCCTGAAAAAGTACGTTTAGTTAGAGATTACAGCCTAATTCCCTAGGTTAATGCCGAAATCTACAGTGGATATGTTAACTTTGGCGTGCTAAATGGAACTGAAAACAGTCTCCCTATGCTCCGAGCATTGAAAAATTCGAGTCAGCCGAGCGCTGTATGACTGAATAGCATAGAAAACTATGGAGGGAACTACAGCACACAGAAAAGCCTGAACACAATGTAACCAGCGAAATTTTTTCCCCAATATTGCCGTCAAATTTAAAATCATGAAAAACATGCAGGTAGAAATTTCAATTGATAAAAAATGATGCTGCGTGGAAATGTGCCTTCTCGGTTGCGAATTGCCTTTAAGTGTTCAAGCTTTATTTTGTTGAATGCAGTGTACTGGAGGTGTAAAATGAATCATTATAAAATTGGCACCCTATTATCATCATATTTACAGCTGTCCGCTCCCACGGTGGTCCACGCTGCCGTTTTCCCAATTCACCTTTGCTCCATATATCACACGTGATAATCAGTACAAGCGTGTATAGCTGAACCTCCAGCTTTCTTTACCCTGAGTGCAGTCGATATTTCTCTCTGCGCTGACCGACCTTGAAACACCACTGCACCAAGTGACTGAAAACTTGTTAACATTGTTTATAATTCTTGAGATTTTGATGTGACAAATAAAGAGTTCAAAGGCGGAAGCCTATTTTTTCCTCAAATATACTGTCTGACTGACTGACGACAACAATATAACATTTGGGCGCACACATTATACTGGGCATGTGTCGGCGGGTGCTTAGTGCGCTTTGTGTACATATTCTCCCCGTGTCAGCATTTGTCCTGATTTCTCTTTTGAAAAATTTCAAGTATTTGGTCATTTTTCTTAGACAGGCCATCGACGACTTATAATGTATTATCAGGACATATGCATACGTGAGCTATGTCCTTTACAGAGCTATCTATTGAGTATTGAAATGAACTGGGCGGAATTTAATCGAAAAAGATGGAATTTTCTGCCGACACCTACCCCGGTTTTTATTGCTGTTGGTGGCCTCTCGCGATTTTGAATATAAGACGACTTGGTTGTAAGCATGCTTCGGGTGTGAAGTGGGGTATCTTTAATCACCTGTAAGGGATGTCTACAGATGCTCAGCAAAGAATAAGGACTTAGTTTACTTTCTGAGTTTATCGTCAGCTTGAAATCACCACAAATATGCACAAAATCATCGAAATTCAAGGCAAGAATTGTTGGGGCTGCCCATTCCAAATATCGAACGGGCTCAACAATAGCTGCTTTCTGAAGAAAGAGGGCTCAAATTCTGCCTTAAAAATCTAATTAGCGGGTTAACCGCGGCTGTAGCCAGTGTAATCCTTCCAAAAGAGTTGTTCATAGTTCATTAAGAGGGAATATCATGAACGGTTAACTCCAATTACATACACGCAGGAATGCTCTGAGGAAAAACAATTTACCCCTGTTCTCTGCGGAGGATTGGGTTATCGGCTTCCTCCAGCATCATGAAACAGAATGTATGGAAGTTATTTATCATGCCAAACTTCGGCATTACAGAGCACTCGAACATTCATATTATGTTAGACATGCGGAAAAGGGTACAGGTACAATCCCGGGGATATCAGACGTGTTAACAGTCTGGAAAAGTAATGTGTAGAATGTAGGTATTGCAATTTTGCTTTCGAAATAATATGCTGGGACAATTTACATTGGCATGTACCCCGACAGTAAAGTTGAAAAGATCAAAAGCAAAAAGGAAGCATACCTTTAGAATGGCGTAATAGACACCAGCAATATCGTATGTCAAGTAGAAAAGACTTTTGGATAACTGTTTCTAGAGATGGAGCAAGAACCAAGGATGACAACCAGAGCGATGTTAATGACTTGAAAAATAAGGTGTCCGTTTGGGTGCCGACGGTATGCGAAATTCGAGTGATTTCATGAAAGTCTACACCAGGCTTGACAAAGAACCATTAAGCGTAAAATGCTCAATGCACGTAATAGGTACGATTGATTGAATCGACTCTCAGAAATGAGGAACTGCGGAGGGATTTATCTACGAGTTTTAATACCAAAGATTCTATGATACCAGATAGTGGATTGTTGTGTTGAGCTGGAATTATGAAGAGGTTTAATTTGCAAAGTACTGAAAAGAGTAGACACTTTGCTAAGGAAAAGTATTATTCATTAGTCAATGTCACTTTTGCGATATCAAGCGCAGGAAAGATGAAAAGGGGAGTTTGGGAAAAAAGTGACAAACTGTCGAAGTTGTTTACTTTGGTCGGTTAATAATAATGAAATGTTTATTATGCCAGTTTACATACAATTGTAATGAGTTGGTAATGCACCTCTTGGGCCACTTCCAAAACCTCGAAGATCGGAAATAACCTAAAACAAACTCCCTTTGTTGCAGCCAGTATGAGTTTTGTTTCAGGTTTTGTGTTTTGTCAATACTGGGCAACATCAGGAGTTTGTTTCAATTGAAAAAACCTGACATCAAAGGTATGATACAAACAGAATATATATACAGCTGTAAGCTAAGTTGAAACATCAGCAGGAGAAAATTTGCAGAAAATTTAAGGCCATAAGTTCGAGCCGTAGAGGGTTGGCACAAAAACTTAGAGTTCTCAGTCTTTCTTTAATGGTTGTCGGCAAAAGTTATGCCCTATCGGCTGAAGGGTTAACAGACTGCGGGCTGCTACTTCAGCAGCATTATCTTCAGCATGAAGCCTGGCGGGGTTCAAAGGCCATGAACGCCATCAGAGTGAATGAGAGATTTCACCGAGCTAGCACCCAAAATTCGTGAAAGTTGTCCTGAATGTACAAAACTAGTGATAGCTCTCTTAAACGTAGGGTAACTTTGCTGGGTTTTAATACTTTTGGGCAGCTTATTCCAGATTGATATGAAGTTTACTGAAAAGGAATGCCGGTACTTAAATATGCGTGCCATAGGAAGAAATAAAAATGCGTCTCGATGACTGGCGCGTCGAGAATGCTCGAGCTGCCTTATTGCACTGAGAGGATTATAGGTTTGACCATTCAAAAGTTGAAACAGTAAAAATAGACCATTCTGTAACCTATTTAGCCACAGGGGATCCAGCTTTATAAGTTCGCACCTTTGTTTGTATGCTAAGTCACGGTGTATTGAAGTGAAAAATCTTCTTGTGAAGAACTTCTGCACCGATTCTTTTTTCTTCCGTTCACTAGTGCGCAGAAGACTGAAAAGGGGCGAGCAGTATTCAAGACAAGTTATGAAGGCTAGTTCTAATTTGTATAGTCTTAAAATTTCTTAGGATAAATCCGGTGGTTCGGCGTGCTTTTGAGACTATCAGGTCACAGTGCTCTGACAAATTGAGACTATTAGAGTAGGATATGCCCCAATCCTTGATAACTCCTGGGGATTCAGTTCAAGGACGTCAATGCTTAATTCCATTTGATGATTGTCGCCAACAACCATAACGGAACATTTGTTCCATGAAAGGGTGAGGAGCCATGTGCAACACCACTGGGCGAAGGCCTGAAGATCCTTTTTTATCAGCTCGAGCACGATGTTCCGATCTGCCGGTTTATATCGATAAGCGACTTTTAAATCATCAGCGTTCATGAAGGTTCTGCCATACTGAAAACAATCTGAAACGTCGTTGACAAACAGGCAAAATAGGAGCGGACCCAGTACACTACCTTGTATAACTCCACTCCTCATATACGTGGGGTTGGAGATAACATTGGAAATTTTTACTAGTTGTGTGAGCATTCAAATAGGAAGATATTAAGTTCAGAGGCTTGCAACCTATGCCGAAGGAGGCCAGTTTCAGAAGGAGGAGGTTATGATCGACCCGATCAAAGGCCTTAGCACAATCAAATTAGACGTTATAAATGGCAAAACCGCTGTCTGTAGATTGTAGCACATAATCAAAGAAAGAGAGCTGGCAGGTGTCAAAAGATCGTTTCTCGAGAAAGCCACGTTGAGCTGTATTGAACAGGTTGTTCTCTGTCATGAGATGGGGGAGCGAATACTTGCCAACTTGCAATTCTGTTGGTTCACTCTCCACCGTCCTCGTCTGGCTACGTAAATGAAGGTGGGTAACGAAAGTTGGCGGTCAACAGTTGTCGATGGCCTGTC
>JAYGXS010000003.1:80496838-80507887 GCA_036362985.1 Ligula intestinalis
AGTTTATGCAGAATGGATATTCTAAAGTCTTCATAAGGCGATGCCTATGTGCTTCTGCTTGTTTAAACTCTGTTATATATGTTGGCATAGACGCGTACACCGATCTGCCAAAGGACCCATTCGTCCCCCCATATTGCCTTTAGAGCTCTGTCTCGAGTCTCCACCGCGAGGCGGCTAGGATATAGGCAGAAGGACATTACCAGCAAAGACGGGGGACACTAGGAAGGCCTTTTCTGCCCTGTTAGGCGTCATCGGCTAGTGATACCCAACCCCGCCTAATAAGGCAGAAAATGCCTTCCTAGTGTCTCCTGTCTTTGCTGGTAATGTCCTTCTGCCTATATCCTAGCCACCTCGCGGTGGAGGCTCGAAAGAGAGAGCTCTAAAGACAATATGGGGGGACGAGTGGGTCCTCTGATAGATCGGTGTACGCGTCTATGCCACTGTATATTCCTGATCTAATACCAGCTAGACCGTAAGCTCGTAGCTCAAACTTTAGGACGTTCGCCCTGACGGGAGAGATCGCGAGTTCAAATCTCGGTGTGGCAGCAATTTCCGTGGCCATTCTGGGGTTGGGTATCACTAGCTGATGATGCCTAACAAGGCAAAAACGGCCTTCCTAGTGTCCCCTGTCTTTGCTGGTAATGTCCTTCTGTTGTATATGTGTCAGCGCGGCCAGGTCAGACTGTGGCGCGCGTAGAGGGATTTGGCTGCCCTGTCAGCCACTGCGCCCACTCAGTACGAGGCAACCGTCTGACGTGGACGGTGGTTTGATGCTAGTGGAGAGTGAGGTCGATGGTTCAGCGTTTTTTTCGTCACTTTAAACAATCTGTCACGCTTACACCTATCATGGTGCACTAAGGGTGGTGGCTTGGAGGGTCGCCAACTGACGATGCGCGCCTAAAAATAGGACACACTGTGACCAAAAGAGAACAAGTTAGCGAGTGATGCTCTGCGTGAGGAATGTCTCGGAAGCCGTCAGCTGCCTTCTCGCACCACCAGTAAACAATCCCCTCAACTTTAATACGTCAACGTGCGCTAAATGTCGTAGATTAGCGGGTCACTAACTTACGGGATAACTCGGTTAGCATCTCGGGACGCAGAGTCAGGTTGAAGAGAATTCTCTATGGCATTCACGAATGTGTGCTTCAGGCGGTCTTCTGTCTTGTGTGCAACTCAGGTTCTTTTGCGCGGACCAGGATGTGTAGTGGTACATCTAGGCACGGGTTAACGTCATGCCAGCCATCTGTATTCGACCCCACTTTCGGTTTTCTTAACTTTGTCATACAACCAGGTGTGGGTGGCAGAGTAGGAGAGAGTTTGGGAGATGTTGAACTATTCCGATATAGCTATGTCGCAAGTCACTGTCCCCTGTTTTAACTCTCCTATGGGGCATTGAGGGGAAAACGTCGGCACCGACGGTAGAACTGTCAGTGAATGACTTATTATCACATGGACTAACATATGCCAAATGAAGCTTTTCCAGACCACGCCATCAGCCCAGTTTGCATTGTGTGTTAAGCGGTTAAGCGGGAGTCAGACGGCGACGGCTACTTCTTATAGCCTGATTGTTTAAATCCTGGTGTTTGTGCGGCGGCCATGTCGTGCTGTTGCGCGCGCAGTCAGTCACTGTGCCTACCCCGCACCAGGCAACCGACCGGCCTGGACGGTGGTCTAATGCTGGAGGTAGCGGAGAGAGTGAGGTGGACGGCTTAACTTTTTTCCGTCACTATAAACAATCTGTCGCAGCTATCGCCTCGGCCTGGGGGGTTGGTAACTGGTGATGGAGCTCAGACCTCGAAGCCAGCCTACGTAGTGTTTGTTTGGATTTGCTAACTGGTGATCTGAGAGTCAGACTGAAATGGTTTCTCTGGCCTGTGACCTTTGACACTCTCACACAGATCAGACATGAGCCGCTCAACCCTTTTTGTGTAGTTATTGGTGTTTGTGTTTGGCAGTTAAGGTCATGTACCTGGGGCGCGCAGACGAGGTCACTTGATATGTCAGCGGCTTTACCTAGTCGACCTGACCGGCTTGGACGGTAACTGGGGCCTAGAAATGGAAATAGAGAGTAAGGTCGACGATTAGGCGCAATTTTCTCGCTATATACAAGCTGATGCGCTTGAACCTATCACAGTGCATTAAATGCAATGGTTTGGAAGGTTAAAAACTGACAAGATGACTTGGACAGCGCAGTCAGTCCAAGTTTGTTAGGCGTGGCTAGCTGGTTGGTGGACTGAGAGTCAGACTGCAATGTTTCCCTCTTAGTGTGACCTTTACGACAGGCCAATTGAACTAGGATCCGAGCCGGGTTGTTGCTGTGCAAATTCCTGGTCCTGTGTAGGCTGTGACTAGGTGGTGGCATGGCGGCCCAGACAGTGTGAGCTGGGATCAAAAATGCGTCGATATCCCTTAGGTTGTTAAAATCCTGGTGAAAATAAGAAATTGACTAGGTGGAGTATAATGGCGTGCATGATACCGAGGCTCAGGCTTTGTGGTCTGACATCCATTGCACCATTTCCACTGGATGTTGGCGGCATGCATGATGAAAAACTCGGCTGTCAGGCGCTCGTGGCTCTGTAGTGACCGTTAGCGCTACTTGCAGTCCATAATCAGCCGCATGCTGACTAATCGCGCCCTGCTACTGCTGACGTCGTGCCACTGGGAGCAGGCGCAAACGTGCGCGCCTTACCGTCCCGGCCTCAATCCACCTTTGCTCGACCTAAATGCGTCCTATGAGATTGCCGCGTTAGTAGAATCGCCTCATTTAATAGGTTGGTCTCAATCCGTCTGGACACAGACCTCAATGCGGTGTCTGCCCCAGGATATCACTTCGGGCCACGTCGCTCTAGCGGAAAGACGGGCGCTCCGTTGATCAAAACCCCCTACTACCTATCCTTTAATCCCTCTGTACAGACTACACTCTTCCTACCATTCTGGTTTTCCCAGGACTTCTCTTTTTTCCTATAGAACCGGGCTTGGAAGATAGCTGTCGTTAGGGTTAAACCTTATTAGCCTTATCATTCCTCGATAGCCCTTCTCAGTCCGTGAGGGCGGCGTTGTTCGCCTGCGCCTGATCACGCCTCCGGTTTTATTGACTCTCGACACCGGGTTCTTGTGGTCCAGGAAAGAGAGAGAGAGTGTGTCGTAAATGCAACGCAAATCCACTGCCAACTGAAACTATTGCACACGTAAGTCACCGCACCTGTACCACCACGCTGTGGACTACACGGTGGACATCATCGGAATCGACGGTCAAATTGTTGGAATACTGATATCCACCTTGTCGGTCACACAGTTGATTTTGTCACTAATGGATTATGTCGACCTCAAGCTCCATTACTGATGTAGGCAACGCACTACTTTGCAACTTCAAGATGTACTAGCTGCTTGAATATTAGGTCATTTTTGGGGCAGTTTCACGGATAATTTTCAATTTGCATTACCACTGCCTTACAGTAAGGTTTTGCAGTGGGCGTTAGCGCCACTGTGGTAACCCCTGATCGCTTACTCATAACGCCAAGGCTGCAGTCACGCTGAATACCCGTACCCTGGCCATCTCTCGCTCAATATCTGGCGCGACCTACTTACTCACGATGTCGCGGTCTGACCAATTACCATCAAGGCTGACTGAAATAGAAACAACTTTGGCGGCCGCCCAGATCACTCCGGACCTAGCCCGCCTCGCGGATAAACGTGCGCTCCGGTAGTCAAAACTTCGTCCTAACTATTCTCCTTTCCGTATCCACAGAATACACTCTTCCTATCACTGTGGCTTTCCCAAGATTTCTTTCATCTCCAAAGGACCCGAGCCTGGAAGATCTCAGCCGTGAGGGTTAAACTATAGTAGCCTTAACTCTAGGTGATAGTTGTGCCTGATCAACTGCACTTCCTGCTGGGTTTGCCTCGCCAATGGCGATTTCTGACATTTCATGATGGACTCAGTAGTGCCTTCTCCCTCAAAAATCAACATCTATCTCCACAATAGCTGAAACACATATAGCGGAACTGCACTTAAACCCTTTTTGCCCGACGTTCAAATCTGTATTTGTGAAGGAAGATATAAAATCTGCTTCTTTTGTTTCTGCAAAGATGAAAAAGCGCGATCATTAGGAAAACTCTTGTATTAGTGTGGCCTTTCAGACGCCCACAGTGGCTATCTTCAGAGGAAATGAGAATAGAGCGAAAATTGGCAAGCTTTGTAGTCCAGCTACGAGAAAATGGAGTTGGAGGACGGGGTAGCATTCGTAACGGGTTGAGTCCATGCCCACGTCATTTCACGTTTTCGTCTCAGTCTGCATGCTTGGCGTCGTGGCGTACGCCCTTAGACAACGCGCCCTTAGACCGCGCAACGACTTAGCTCGCAAATAACGGAGCGCAAACAGGCAATGCGCAAAGGTGACCCAATGCCTCAGATCACCGCCTACACACCGGATAAAGGCTACGAATTCAACTTCCTGCGCCTGCGGATAATGGCATTAGTCAGTATTAAGACGAGGTTCGAACTACTAGAGGCCTAGATGTCCGACTCAAATTCCATCAACAGACACATTGATAGACCGCCCTGTTATCACGCCCTTCGTTCGTGCGGCCAAGAAGGGCTGCCCGCTTACTGTCCAAGGACGCACGCCGAGACGACAGGGTGCGACGACGTGGGCATGGACTCAAGCTATCACGAATGCTACCCCCTCCCCTTACTCCACCCCCATTTTCTCGTAGTTGAAATGCTAAACACGTCAATGCCTGCTGTGCTCTCGCTGTCTCTGAAAATGGCTTCCTGAACGAGTCCTAAAGCTCGGACTAGTATAAGTACTCTCCTAGTGATTGTGCCTTTGTCCTCTATGCAACAAGAACCTCGGGCTCGCATATTCTCTTCTAGTCATTTGTTTTTTTGTCAGTGCGACGCTGGTCGTAAATCCCGTTTTGCTCTTTTAATGGCACAGTTGAAGTTCTCCGATGAAGAGACAAATGGTACACCATTGAAAAGATTGGAGAGATTGCATCTATAAAATCCCGCAAATATAAACCATGTAATTATTTAGCATACTGGCAGCATAAGTATTGTGCCTGTGGACCCTTGCATATAATGATCTACTCCACGTTTGAAATTAATTTCTCCAGTATTAAAAAGCTGAAATCTTAAACAAACCTATTTTGAGTCGATTCCATCACCTACTACGCTAGAGCATATCTTCACACTACCACCGCCCGATTAATCTGTTTCATCATTTTCCACATAAATTTAAAACATCGTTTCCCAGGCACAAATTTGAAGACAGCGTATGTAGCAGAATTTAATGGTGCCATAAATTTCACGAGCACTCATCAGCCGCTTCCACTCGCTGCATAAACAGAATAACGAATGAAAAATTACAGAGTTGAATTCATACAGAAAATTCGATCCAAAAACATCAAAGTCACTTGAGTTAACCAAGGGGCATTCAATAAAGTAGGACATTGAAATATTGTGGGCAGCAAAAACGCTATAAAAACGTCTGAGGCAAAATCATCGAAGGCAAAAAGGTGGGAAGGGGGTGGATAAACAAGGAGCTGGTGCTACCACGGCAAGGTTAGGTTCACCACATGCTCCAGTTGTTTAAATAGGTCAGGTTTAAACCGCCTTATGTATGCTGCCTCCAGGTAGCGTAAGATACGAGATGTTCGTGCCCGAACAAGTACTCGGAAGGATGTTTTAGGGTCAACAAAATGACCCGTATCCAATAGGTGTTCAGTGATAGAAGAACAGGGAGTCCTATTCTCTTGTATCAATAGCCAACTCGGCAAGTGCCCTGGCTGCCAATTGCCGTTGCTTTCGCCCTATGTACTTGCATCCGCAAGTACATATAAATTGGTAAACAACATTAGAAGTGGCGTACAACGGCAAGGCATCCTTCGCAGTTGGAATCGAAGGGTCTTCATCGAGTTGCAAAATACAAGCTCAGCTGCAAAGTACGTCCTTTCAATGGTATTGCGTAAACGCCTCATGTTCACACGCCCCTTCCCACCTTCTTTGCCTTGGATGCTTTTTGCCTGCGAGGTTTTTACAGCGTTTTTGCTGCCCACAATGTTTGAATGTCCTACTTTATTGATTGCCTCTTGGCTAACTCAAGTGACCTTGATGTTTTTGGATCGAATTTTCTGTATGAATTCAACTCTGTAATCGCTCATTCGTTATTCTGTTTATGCAGCGAGTGGAAGCGGTTGATGAGCGCGCACGAAATTTATGGTGCCATTATATTCTGCTGCATACGCTGTTTTCAAGTTTCCCCATAACCACCGCACTTAACTATTCCACTCAATCACGATTAATTTCCTTGGTTCCCACCACACAGTTTAATTCCTTTTTGTAGACGCATTTGTTTGCCAGGAGAATTGCGTGTTTGTATGCCAAGCAAATGCGCGAAAAGTCGCAGCAAAAAGAAGATTCGTTCTGCGCAGTCGCGTGTATTGATTTTCATATTTTTTTGCAGCGTTAGTTTACAAATCACAGCGCTGTGTTTGAAGTTTATTAAAGGACTTCCACATCTACCTTGGTTCGTCTCTCTCCCCCAGTCACGATTGTTTATTGGTGGATTCCTCCGGTTAGCAATTATTATGGAATGGGACCAAACTGGAACTTGCGAGTGCCTTGCGCATCATGAGCCTGCAATAAAGTTTGGCAAGACCGTGATATGTAGACATCTTCCGCAACAGACAGCTTTAACCCTAAACTTAACGCCAGACCAAACGTTAACTATAAACATCACCCACCCCTAATCCTAACTGGAGCAAGTGCCTAGCTGAAAGATGCCTTTTCGAATAAAGTTGGTAGTGAATCTTGCCTGTAAAATCTAGCCCGACTACATACCACATCTTCAGCTGACATGCTTCCCTGTCGTTTTATGTCTTGTGTTTTCTTCAGTAATTCTTCCTAATTTATACGCACCTTTCCACGTGTACAGCTAAGCAATCTCGTTAGGATTTTTAGTAATCGTGCCTGTAGTTTTGACTACGACCTCATGTTTTTGCTAATTTACTAGATCAATCCAGAATCATTTCCGAAAGTGTCATAAACCCTCTGGCAATAGTAATCGGACGAACAGTACCGGCGAAGAAACGGAAGACTCGAATGGCCATTTCTAGCTTATTAGCCTTTGTCAGCCCGTCAAAGGTGCCCCACTCGAGGCTCAAACCCGCGACGTGTTGCCTAGAAGCTCAACATTGTCCCTACTGAGCCACGAGCTCGTTGTCTTGCCGATTTAGTTAAGAGATATTGACTCTCGGTGATGAACACTCACCGATCGCTAAAGAAACTTCCTCGTCCCTTTAGACTTCTGCTAACAGGTCTTGGGTTCGAGCCTCGGCTGCTGCACCATCCGGGGCTGGGAATAACTGACTGATAACGGCTAATAAGCCATAAACGGGCCATTTTAGTTTCCCCTTTCTTTGGTTCGGCGATGTTCATCTGCCTATATAACCAGCTGCCATGAAGCGGCCACCTAAGATCGACAGGCAGAACGCGAGGAAGGAATTCCGTTAGCGAACAGTAAGCAGGCTGTGTCCAGATTAGTAGACCATGCACGAAACCCGGTATAGTGTGAGTCAAGCTCTACGTGCCTGTTTATACTAGCCGGATTCGAGTGCCAAGCTTCAAGGAATTCTCTCGCTTGTCACGTATTAGCCATTGCGATCACGTCGGTGGCATCCCAATTGAAGCGGTGATCACACTCAATGTAGTGTGCAAATACGACTGATAAATGGTTCCGTAGGCAAACGGCTGACGTGTGTTCGCTGATGCGAGTCTCAAGGCGTCGGCCTGCTTGGCCAATATAAACGCAAGGGCAACCAGCACACGGTATACGATAAACGACGTTACTTAGTTGTCCCACTGGTAGAGCGTCCTATTCTCGACATAAGCTTGCGCGCAGTGAGGTTGTGGGCTTGTGGGCAACGGAGATGCCAAAGCGACTTAGTTGCCGGGAAATGGTTTCAGATACTCCATTCATTTAGGGTAGAGAATAATATTTCCGTGGCAATGTAACATCGTTGGGATGGAGGTTTTGTGCTTGACCCCGACGTCTAAGGCAATTCTTGACAAAGCTTGTCGGAGACCCATTGGCCCGGAAAAATTTGTCCAAGTACGTTAGTTCTCTCTTGTGAAAATCATCGTTACTGCAATAACGGTGGGCCCGTTGGAAAAGAGTGCGAACACAGCTTCTTTTATGGGCCGCAGGGTGGTTACTCCTATAGTTAAGGATGATTTCTGCAGTGGAGTCCTTTCGGTAGACGCTTGTTGCAGCTGGCGTGTGTTTATTTTGCAAGGTCACCGAATCACGCCGCGACTGCAACTGTGGCTTGCATCACACACATACTTCTAGTGATAATTAATTCAGCTTTCAGTAGACCTGTAAGAAGTAAAATCGCCTTCTGGCCAGTCCTTTTCATTAAACACCCCTCTAATGTGAAGTGAGATACCCAGGAATGTCAAAATTCCGCAAACCTGACCTTTTTAGAAAGCGTTCTGCCTAGTTTTTTTTGCATTGAGAACAACTTTCACGAATTTTGGGAACATGTCTTCTGGTCTGATAAAGTTCGCGGCTCCTGAGTCCTGTGCCATGTCTTAAATTGTGGACATTGGAGTTCGTACGTGCTAAATTATTACGACGATGCACCTTTGCGTGGTGCAGAATCCCGGTTCCACGACAAAGAATGGGGACTGAAAAGTCATGCTATACTTGTTCTAACCCTTTCTTGTTTCGAACTTCATTTGTTGTGGTGTTTTTCACCGGAATAACTACAAAGGCTAGTTCTAATATACCTTTTAGGATTTTTTAACTGTTTACTCGATCTGCATTGCATATTTCTTTTTACATTGTCTGTAAACTGTTAATCAAAATAATTATTCATTTCTTTACTTAGTAAGCAGTGATTGTGAGCTGGCAATATTGTCGAATAAATAGGAATCGCACTGTTGCAAGAGCATCAGGGACTTGGTTCTGCAGTCTGCCCTCTAAGGGAGAGCAGTAAACAAGATTTTTTAACACGCAGTATAATTGTTGAGTGTCATATTTAACCTTATATAGTGTCTTTTTTTTCTTTTTTTGCGTACGACTTGTTCTGTATGAAATTTGTAAAAAAGTTACTTGGAGCCGAAAGTAGTTATTTTGACACCTCTTGGACACCGGTTTGGCATAATAACTATTTGGATGAGGGAATGTCGGTTACAATCTGAACATTGGTTTTTTTAAACCAGGTTCACATTGCTGAAACTTTTGTCGACGTCTGAACGGTCTATACTGCTCTGATCTTTACGCAGGATCTGTAGCTCACTTCTCATAATTCTTCCGCAACAAATGTATTGTGCTGTCCGCCATTTACAGCGATATGTAAGGAGAGGCTTTGGAATTTGTGTTTCATATGCGTGTGGTCCCTTATCCAGTGTTTTCAGTCTTCTATGAGTCATTTGTCAAGCATAACCGAGCATCGTGTGCTCTGCCTATTTCGAACTGGCATGCCACCTGTCGAAAATACAAGTAACTGCACGTTTTGTGAGTTTTTAGTTGTTCTAAATAAATTTTCTTTTCTAAATAACGTAATACTACATTTAATATTTCTTTTTTGTCTCCACTACACTTAGCTTCGTTTAGGGTTTTGATCCATACGTTGGTGCCGGTTTGTGAAGTATAAGCAATATTTTGTATATTTTGGCACGTTGTACGGAGCCAGCATTGTTTCCGCTCTTAAAGATAAGCTTGAATCGTGAAATGTGCCCCCTTTCTTCCTTCGACACAGTGAACCTAAGCTAAACGTAGCGCACAGCCAAACTTGTTATGGGGCAGGGCTCGCAGTCTTATGAAACACGGCTGTCGAATCTCAACCTCTTTCCATTGCGCTACAGGCAGCTTTGGGGGGACCTGATACTAGCATTCTGCGTATTACGTCTTCGAGACTGCTGTCTTATATCAGAGGATTTATTCGAATTAGCAACAACCACGAATTTGAGATGTCATCCTCTCAAATTAAGGGTGACTGGGGCCAGGCTGGACGGTCGGAAGCACTTCTTCTCAAAAAGGACGGTCGGAGCGTGAAATGCGCTTCCTCAGGACGTCGTTATGTCGGAATCGCTAGAGGTTTTAAAGCGAAAATTGGATCGATACAGCAGTGCGTGTTATGGAACGAATTGACCGCAGCTGAAAATTTACAACAATAACAGTAATAATACTTTAAATTTTTTAGTAGCATTATTTTTAAAAGCCATTCATGTATTATTAACTGTAAGCAGCGTATGCACAACGGGTAAATCGTTATTTACATTACTACTACCTACACTGATAGCAATATTCCAGGGGTATATATGCTATTTTATAACGCCCTCCCACCAATAGTCTCATGCGAAGGTCTCCGCGGTCCACCCTACTTGGCTACTGCGTACCGTGATTACCCCGCTGGCGATATTATCAGCCCGACCTGACGGCCTAAACACTCACCCTTGGTTCGACCCGCAGCTGACTGTCGACGATCTGGACGGATGTCTTTGTTTTTCCAGTCCCATTGGCGGACTCTGCTATCAGCAAGGAAGAATCGGGTCACAGCTCACACACGGTGATGATCCTGGGAACCTTTGCCATGCCCCTCCCGTTGGAGCTCCCAAACAAAATCGGACGTTTTTTTTTCTTTTTTTCTCCTAAATCCCATACATTACTCCCAGAAGAGCGACAGTTTTTCTCCTAAAAATCTCTGAGGAATTTTTTCACTGTCTGCCCTTATTTTTCCATCCCATGACTCAAGACAACTGGCCTCGCCAACAGTTTGAGATACAAATTTTTCTGCCACCACTACACATACGTACAAATAGGGAACTCCAAGGAATTTTTCCGCAATATACTGATACAGATACGGAACCCAGATTTTGATTTAAAAAGGGCTACTTAAATCATGCGAGTACCATTTTAATAGTGTTAAAGTTTTCCTTACGATTAAGTAGCTATATCCAACGCACTGACATGCAAACTATAAGGTTTTCAACGGCATTGCCTTTCAACCTTATCAAACATACAGTTGGTCAGACATCTC